>CM039468.1:44489141-44638396 GCA_022433065.1 Begonia loranthoides | reverse complement strand
GATGAGGGTCGTTGACGGGGGGGGTGGTATTCAGACTTAATTGGATTATTGGGGATTTAAAATGGAATTAGTAAAAGATCATTTATTAAATTTAATAAGGGAATTATGGGAGAGTAAACTGGTTTACACAGTGAACCAGTTTGGGGAGATTTAATTGGCCTTGGCCTTTTGTTGGAGATGGAGCCCGACGAAAAAGAACGGACAGTGAGAGAGGGAGATGGAGATCGACGAAGGAGACCGGTGATCGACAATGAGGGCGAGCTTGTTCTCGCCGAGGGGACGACTCCGATGGACTCAGGTTCATTCCGGCTTGCTGTGCGTCGCTGGTTGCGAGCTAGGGCTCGATTTTGTGGGCACGGGATGGTCCGGCGACCGTGGTTAGGGTCTTCAATGCAGTGTCGGGCAATCAGTGATGTCGGAAATGATGGATGGCGATGGGTAAGAGCAACAAACGGCGACGGTGATGGGCAAACGGAGCTGCGGTCTCCAGCTTTGAGTTGAGCTCCGAACAGGGTATGACCGGCCTAGCTTGACCGGTTTGAGCAAAATGTTGTCTGCTATGCAGACAACCTTTCTAGCATAGAATCAGCGTGGGGAACACACTCTTTAAGCTGGATAGAGACGTTGTCGAGAGATTTGTTAGAAGAAGGGGCAGGGAGTGGAGCTGTGCAAAAAGGGATGGTTCTAGAGATGTTAAGTTGTGAGCAGGGTGAGCTAAGCTGAGAGGGGGGAGTTCTCAGGAGTAGAGAACCGAATTGTGATGGGTGAGTGATGCCAAGGAGAAACAAGAGAAAAGGAGGCGATGGAGAAAGGGATGAAGGCAGAGGAGAAGGAGCTACTGCCTCTCGGGTCTTCTTGGTTCTTCAGGTGAGATGGTCCTTCCCTAATTTTATGGATTATATAATATTAAAGGGATGAAGATTTGCAATGATAAATGTTATTCTCTGTCATGGTTGATTTATGTGATGGAAGGTAGATTTCCCTGTTATTGGATGGTTAAGGTGCTGTGCTAAGTGTATTTGTTTATGGTTCTATTATTGTCAACTTTAAGTGGTTAAGTTTGTGATATGAGAATGAGTTTTGGTGCTAGTAGCTGGGCATAAGTTATAAACCTGTATGGTGTTGGTTGTTAAAAAGCTGCTGTGTGATATTACGAAAAGTTTTATGCCTTGATAATATTAGGAAATATTGATATTGATATTAATTGTGAAGGTATTTGTGAAGGTGTGAAAAAGAGGAAGAAGAATAATGGCGGAATGCTAATGCGTGTTAAAGCTCGAGGTAATAAAATATGGATGTCTTGGCCATGTGGAGGCCCTACCTCGAAAGCGTGTGCGTGTGTTTGTGTTAGTGTTCTTAAAATGGATGTTGATAGTTGTTTGATGTTCTTAGTTGGTTGTTATTCCCTTTAATGATAGTGTAGAAATTGTTTGTGAATCTGTGATATTTTGCTTTTGATGCTTAGCTTTGTTTTATTGTATATTATGTGATAAAAACACCTAAGTCAACGAAGGGATGATGGTACGAAAGCGGAACGAGTAAAGAACATGTTATTAGGTAAAGCATGAAAGTGAGCTAAAAGAGTTATTGAATATTTACGTGTTGTGTAGCTATAGTTTTAATTCCTTATGCCTATAGGCAACTTACTGTCATTGTTTGTCTTGTCATTAGAGATTGATATCTTTGTGAAATTAGTGCAGGCATAAATCAAGCATGGAATTCATGTAAGGAATCAATTAGCATGTCCACTTAATTAAGCATGTATAATTATCATGTTAATTAGCAATATCAGCATTTGAGCATGTAAACTGGCTAAGCATGTAAATTGGCTAAGCATGTAATCAGCTAATAATTTATTACACTCTTAATGGTAATCTTCCTGAATTAACTGAGCATGTTTACCTAAATTGCTAAGTATGTAATGAACCAGCATGTTAATTTATTTAGGTTCAGCATGTTAACGTAATTAATAGTAATTAAATTGGTAATCGAATCATGTAGTGAAAATGATGTACATTGAGCATGTTAATGAACTAGTGTAATAGTAATCAAACTTGGGTATGTAAATTATTAACTAAGTAAAGTAGAACAACCACCTAAACTAATAATAGTAGGAAGTATGTAAATGAACTAGGGAATTTACTAGACGAATTAGCATGTCAAATTATAGCATTGTGTTCTAGTAATTCAATTCAAGCATGCTTTTCTTGTTTAAATTCTTCATTTAAATATGCATTTAATTATTATTACTTTTATTATGCGTTTTCAATTGTTAACAATGTGTTAATAAAGAAGAGGATGATAATG
Organism: Begonia loranthoides; assembly: GCA_022433065.1. Taxonomy (NCBI): domain Eukaryota; kingdom Viridiplantae; phylum Streptophyta; class Magnoliopsida; order Cucurbitales; family Begoniaceae; genus Begonia; species Begonia loranthoides. Next base: position 44,636,089 of record CM039468.1, on the reverse strand, counting down.
AAGATATAAAGGGAATGAATGCTATATGAAGGAGTTAAGGGTTCAAGGATGATGTGAACGTATGTTTGTAATTGTTCTTGTTATTGTCTTCTTGGTAGGGTATTGCCCTCGTAACATGTTATTTCCTGTTAAAAGCAAGTTAAGTAAAAGCATGTTAAATGACTTGGATAACAGAATAGAATAATTACCTAGACTAATAATGGTAGGGAGCATGTAAATGGATTAGGAAGTTAATTACATAATTAACATGTCATGTCCTGTACCCAATATTATAAATAGTCTCAATTGTGAATCGTTCAATTGTTGGATTGCCTTTATTGTTATGTGTTTCCAATTCTTGCTGTATACTTTCCTTATTAAATGCGCTTTCAATTCAGACGTGCTTTTAATTCAGTTATTCACATTTATGTGCACGTTAATTTTACGAACGTTATGTTATGTCATCATGCATCACGATAGGTTAAGAACGTATGGTCATGCATCATGTTAATAAAAACTAATAGGGAGTGCCCCGGGGTGGTACACACACATGCATGAGTGAGGATAAATGATGAAAATGAGTAAAACGATAAGATAATAAAGGCATCTGTGGTCCGGTAGCTTAGCCCGGCATAGAAACAAAGAAAAGAATAAGGGAGATGGGGGGTAGATGGGTAGCGATTCTAGTCTGGCAGCTAGGCAATGCCCCCAACCTAGTCGGGGATGGGGACCTAGTATGCCCACAGGAGGTTAGATCCGACCAACTATACCATCCCATATGGGTCCTTCAATCTCCAACTCGAAGTACGAGTAACGAACGAACGACTTAAGGAAAAATAATAAAATGGTAAATGGCTAATGAAAGGATTGGTTTGGGTGGCTTCCATTCCAAATGAACTAAAGAGAGTCATAAGCAGAATGCATTAACCCTTTTTCTTACTAAACCTTTGGGCTTGCAGTTGCTTGCAATGTAGATGTAGGTAAGGATATACAAAAAGGAATGCATGGAGTTAGGGATCAAAGTGAAAGATCATATAATCAGATAACAAAGCAGGGATGATGGATTTGCACGAATGAGATCGGGGTTGGCCAGGCTAAGAGTAAATTGAGAAACGGTTGTAATCACATTAAGTTTATTGTTTTGTACCCCATTGTTTAGATTCTTCTTTAAATGCTTTAAATACGCTTCCGCCACATTTTACAAGGATTTATTTTACAACGCTTCCGCACATTTTATCAATTGGTTTTCATAACGAGTTTAAAGAAAGAGTCAGTAGCGATCCAATTAGACACACTCTGATATGTTTTGCTTTTAAAAAGAAAATTTCAAATTTTTACGCATTTTAAAGAATTTACAAAAATCCAGGTCGTTACAATATGAACATAGTTTATAAAATACCAAGATTAAGGTTCTTACCCCTTGAAGATAACTTGTACTTCACTTACTCCTCTTGATTCTTGCCTCAAAAGATTGCTCTTGGTGAGAGGAACAACTTTCCCTAAGGAATAGAAGACCAATTCCCTCTTTTTCCACACCTTTTTCTCCCTTTTCTTCTCTTTTTCCTCTTTTCTCTTCTTCCCCTTTTCTTCTCTGTTCCTCCACTATCCAGCACAAAATTGACACTCATCTTCAGCCTCCCTTATGTTTCTAGAGACTCCTAAGGGAGAAAAGACCATTTTGTCCTTCAAACTTTACCATTTTACCCTTAATTCTATGGAAATTCACCAAAATACCATGGTTAATTATCCTTAACCATTCTTAAATTAAAATAATTACCTTAGATTAGTTCTAAGCTAATTACCATGATTATCGTAATTAATCATGATTAATTAACCTAAATCCCTCACTAATTACACCTTAATCACATACTTAGTCACTAATCCACAAGTCACACATGCCCATACCTCATTGGATGTCCTATTTTATTACATGCTACATACCTTAGTCTAGTAGGAGCATTTCTTCTTTTATACACTTCTCCAACTTCCCACTCTAAAGTCCTCTTTAAAGACCTTTTCCAAAACAGTGCAGTTTAGGACTAATCCAACTTCAAATATGAATAACTTTCATTGCATACATCCAAATCCATTCAATCCAAAGCCAAACACTTCATTTATGTGTCAAATTTATGTCCTTAAAATGGTTTGAATTAATAATCAACATAACCTATCCAATTAATCCCAAATAGTAACTATGCTGATTTATAACATATTTACCACTTTCGTACAAAAATTCATATCTTAATGAGCATACATCCAATTAATCTAATCTCATCATCATTCCATAGTGTAAGGTATGTACTATTATACATAGTTTTACTTTAGAAAAATATCCTCAATTGGTTAGTCAATTTCTTTTCTCAAAGTCATCTCATGATTTATTATCACGTAATCACGTATAATTCCACTAAGTATGATTATTAGTATTAATCTTTAATTCGAATCATCACACTTCCCCTTTCTTTCCCTTAAATTTCTCTTAAGTGTTATTTGCGCTATCGAAAATTTATTTGAATTTGGGTTTGTATCAGAATTATTAAATAATGTTTGGGTCTTTGGGTTCAATGCACAATCTTTATTATATTTATACTATTATTTCTTGTAATCACTATGTAGACATAACTTCATCTCTTGTATGCTATGATTTTGATTTGTGTTCAAGATAGTCGCTGTGAACCAATCTTTGCGCTGGATGATCAGATCCTCTTTGAGGATCAGGTCATTCGATTGACATTTTTGTTAGGCCGACCTCTAGGTCATGAAATGAAGGTATGAGAAAACATAGTTTTCCTTTCAAATAAAAGAAAAATGAATGCCATTCGAAAAAAAAAGGTAACTAAATCATTGGAGAAATTGCTAAGAAAATAGAAAGAAGGGAACGAATAATGTTTTGGATTGAGGTGAAATTAGTTCGGTTTTTTACTGAATTGGAACAGAACCATCTCTGTTTATTTTTGGGAAAGTAAAATCGAAATCGAACTGACTTAGCATGAAAGTTGATCAAAAACAAAACCGAAGTTTTTGGTGTTCCTCGGTTAAGTGTTTGGTTTGGACTTCAGTTTACTTTCTGTTTGGTCATTGGTTTAATTTTTGTTTGGGGTTTTGAGGCTTCGGTTTAATTTAGATTTTAGCTTCATATTTAACAAGTTTTGGCTCATTTTTTATTTGATTTTTCAACATGTACTTTATACAAATTTATACCTACTAAAGAGTAAACTGTAAAGATAAAAAAGTACTAAAAAATTAAAATATATGACTAATAATCTATCATTCTCATTCATGATAAAAATAATAATCTCTCTTTTTTCTTCAACACTTGTAAGAGATCAATTCTCAATTTTTCATAGAAATTAGAAAACCAAATCATTGGATATAAAAGATTTCAATGATGAATAGTTTCATATTTAAATAAGTGAAGATAAAAATAACCAGATGCCTTTTGTAATACCCAAAAACTTTGCATATAATGTTTTAATTTATGTCATGCTATATTAGATATCTATTTTTAATTTTATTGTTGTTGAATTAGTGATGAATTTCGAGTAATTTGGTATTGAAAGAATTGATTTTATCAAGTATGTTATTGTTTTTGGATTAGAAATTTGATGTATTCACCACGGGAGCATTAGTGTCCATGGATGTGAGGTGGAATCCGCATAATGAGGTTTTTCCACAGAATCATATGTGAACATGGTGGATTATGATTGGCAGACAAATTGACCAGATATCTGTAGCAAGAGCATTGGTATTCACAGAAGCGTTGATGATTGAGGATGTTAGGTGGAATCTGCAGAATGAGGTTTGTCAATGAAAGATAAGTGAATGTGGTGGATTATAATTGGCAAACAATGTCAGCGAATATCTATAGCAGGAGCATTGGTGTCCATAGAAGCATTGGTGTCCGTAGAAGCATTGGTGTCAGTGGATGTGAGGTGGAATCTGCGGAATGAGGTTTGTTTGCAAAAGATATGTGAATATGGCGGATTGTGATTAATGGAGAATGTGAGAGGATATCTGCAGCAAAAGCGTTGTCATCAGCAAAAGATATTTGATTTATTTGTGTGATGATGTGTTCGCAGAAGTGTTTGTATCCATTGAATTTAAAGTGTGAAGCAAATATCTGTAACAGATATCCACTATAGAAGTGTTGGTGTCTGCACACGAAAGTGTGGGAGTCCGTACATATCTAGTTTCATAAGGACACGTGATCGCACATAGATGTGGCTGAACATGAGACGTGTCTGCGAAATTTTAAGTGTGAAGCAAAGATCCGCAGTGGACTCATTGGTTTCCATAAATGTGTGGACGTTCAGGATTTAGGCCCTTCTCCGAAGGAGATGTCCAAACTTTTATTTTATCACGTGAAATGCTCATGCAGATATTTGGAAATAAGTATGAGGCGGATATCCACAGTAGATTTCTTACATGACAAGATGCTAGAGTATTGTTTGTGTTATTAAATGGATTGTTATGCAGTGGTGTATAAGAGAATAGTATTGATTCTATACTATGATATTTAAATACACTTGTTGTTGGTGTGATATTAAATTGATTGATATGTTGTGCCATATATGAGGATAGTATCAAATTTATACTATGATTTATTAACTATTTATGTTGCATTTTGTTCAAAGGATGTTGAGGACCATGAAATGATCAGCATCAGCACGATCATGAGCATATATCATGCATACTATGAAAGAAAAACAGAAGAATTGAGAAAAAAAATGTTTTATCAAAAGTTACATATCATGTTCATATCATTTAACATTTCTTACTAAGCATTAGACTCATAAGTGAATCTTGTGATCTAGGTGATGAAGACAATTCTATTGAGAATCATATGTGTGACACCTTTGGAACTTTCTACCTTCCTCATAGTCTTCATTTATGTCTTTTACCTTTATTGGTGAAAAAGAAAATCAATTCATGTAAAAACAACAAATATGTTTCTCAAACTTCAAAAATCAATATAATTTATAAATAAAATATATTAGCTCATTCACTTGAGAGAAAATAGTCTTGAAATTATATATCTTTATTTGATTATGCTATAATATCATCCAAATCTATGAAAATTAAATAGTTACAATGATATATAAAGTAATTAATATTAAATAGGATAAAAGATAAATAAGTTTATCCTTTTCTAATTTGTGTTATATCTTACAATGTTTCGTAAATATTTGTAAGTCTATCTGAATCACGAATCCAACTCTAAAGGTAAATGAGACTTTCTACAATTTTTAGAGCTAAGAAACACCAAAAGGAATATAACACTCGACCACCACAGCTGAATGACAACTCTGAGGCAATTGTAGAATAGGAATAGCAAGAACATCTCTCACTATTTTACTCAAAGTTGGATATTCTGAAGTGCACATTCTCCATCAACTCAATATGTCCGTATCGCTTAAAATATTATCAAGTTTTTCTAAAAAATAATTTTCAATTTCATTTCTATTAACAACCTAATCTCCATTATTCAATTCTGCTTGAAATGTTTACTCAAACTCATCATCATCCAAATTGTGATGAGTAACATTAACCACATGCCTAGAAGTTTGTTTCACATTATTTGTTAGTGAATCTATTTTGTACTCAAAATATAACCTTCTAATTGTATGTTCCAAATCCATTATCAACTTATTGGTCATTTTTAGTCTATGCAATTTCATTAGTCAATGCTTCACGAACTTCAATTTATATTATGGATCAAGCACAACAACCACATACATGAAGTGATTGACTTTACTTAAATTTCTCTAAGACTTTTCATACTTATTTTGCATGCCAAATGCCATGGTTCTTAGTGATGAGTTATCCCTCACAACAAATTTCTTGATAAATCTATGAAGTTTACTTACTTCAGAGAAAAATACATTCATAGTAATATGCAAAGTCAATGAAACTTTCAACGTCACATCATAAAATACCTTTAACAATATTATAAATTCATGAACAATACACCAATCTTCATCAGTGAGAGGAACACTTATATTATAATCTTCAAAAAATTTGTGTACGTATTGATTATCTATCAAATCCACTCAATTTCACAACAACTTTTTCAAATTTTTCAGCAATGTTCAACATTAAGTATGTTGAGTTCCATTGAGTTGGAACTTCAACAAACACGTTCTTTTACATGTAATCTTCGCACTCTCAGCACATGCTTTAAAATTTTGCATTCTCAAAGGAGAATACCAGACATATTTCACAACTTTGAGAATCTTCATAATAGAATCAGTATGCTCTTTCAAGCCATTGCAAACAATCAAATTTACAATATGAGCAAAACATCTGACATGCATAAACTCTCTATTAAGTACCAAACGTTTCCAGTTTCTAATTGTCTTAATCAAATGATTCAAAGCACCTTCATTAGAAGAAGCGTTATCAACTGTGACAGTCAAAACTCTTTCTATTTCCCAATCTGATAAACATTTTTCCATAATCAGAGCAATAGTTTCACCTCTATGATTAGGAATGATACAAAAATTAATAATTTTTTTTTGCAAAATCCACCTTATCAAGGAGCAGTCTGTTGGTTTTTAGGTTCCCTCGCAGGGAGGAATTACCGATGGTCATAACAACGGTAACGTGCGTAACCTATATATATCATGAAAAACAATTTTAACACAAAAATAAAATGGATCGTTATTATAATATATTAATAATCATATGTATTAAAAAATCTTATTTTTGATCTAATCTAAAAGATTAAGAAATATACCTTTGTAGCTAACTTCACATGGGCACAAAAAGAAGAACTTTGAAAGTAATTTCCTCAACCTTTGAAACCTTCGATCTTCTCCGTCAATTTTTCTCACCTCGAATAAACACGTGTGGGTGTGATGAACGTAGTAAGATCACACTCAATTTATGATAGATCGTATTCTCAACACATGATACGATCTATTTGGATTTAGAGAAAGCTTCTCTAAAGCCAACACAGAAGATTCACAAATTTGCTCTCAAAATGGATTTCTTAATCTCAATGATTTCAACCACACATGCTAATGAGGTTGGACCTCTATTTATAGTGGAACAACTCCATAATGGTCATTGTGGCATTTAGAGAAAACCACTACAAATATTGAACTCCTATTTAAGTTAGAATACATTTATAACAAAAATGTTATGAAAATCAGGTCTTGTCACCATAGCTCAACACTTAGCACTATGACATTAACTCAAATTTGAATAAATCCATTTTAAATACTATTTTCAAAAGTTACTTTATAGTTGTTAATTAATTGAATAATCAATAATTCAATTATTTCATTTAATGAAATATAACAAATATATTAACTATGACAACTTTTGTCATTTTCTCTTAATTAATTGAATAATCAATAATTCAATTATTCCATCTAATGAGAAATAATAAACTTATTATTGAGTGTATTAAATAATTAATTCATAATTAATTATTTAATTTTCTTTGTTTATTCTTCTATTATTAGAATAATGATAGAAGGTGACAAAGAGACCATAGACCTATAATTATAAGCTCTAATAATATTTTGTTAATTAATATAAACTCTTTAGATTAATTAACATAATTATTAACTCTAAAGTAATTCCACTAAATACTTAGAGTTGCACTCTAAAAAACTATAGAGTATATTTACTAAAAGTAGTGTCCATCGATATAGTCATTACATATGTATTAACCTTCCATTTAGATTTGCAATAGAGCTAGGTTTATAATCCGTTAACCTGTTATATTGCGTCTTTATCCTTGACTACCATTAGTTCTTGATTGAATAATTAATTCATAACGATTATGAAGGGTGTTCTAATTATTCGATCCTTGAGATAACAAACAGAGGAATCTATAGAAATGAATTTCATTGTATCGAGATTAACATTCTCAGCTATTCATTTTAATTCACTCCCAATACACAAGGTATACGAATCGTAACTCGTATAAAACTTTATCGAGTAAATCAAAGAATAAATTAAAATAAAATAGGAGTTTGTTAAATATAATGAATTAAGATCATGCATATATGACCATCATTATGATAAAGTTAATTGTTCTATATTTAATGAAAATTATCAGAACAATATAATTTTATTTGGTCCAGTCCTATATAATCATATTATATAAAACATATTTATCTTATGTCACTATATATATAGTCAGAATATGACTATATATTCTTAATGAGATAAACTATGTTTGTGACTACGAAATATTTGAAGATTCTATACTTCAAATATAAGTCATGGACATATTTGGGTTATTACTCTTTATATTTTATTCCACATATATACAATATATATGTTAATGTAAAGTTAGCATATATAACCAAGGAATTTTCTATGAATTTTATAAAACATAATCTAAAATGTTAACATAATATCAATCAATATAAATTTATTCATATATTACAAAATTGTTCTATTATATTTGCTTGTTGGGCACATTACTCCCAACACAGTCACCACCATATAATTTATATTCTGAATGGAAATCCATGTACCAGTGGTTAAACATGCTCTTCCAAACAATTGGGGAAAAAGAACTTTCAACTTACTCTTTCTTTTATGTAAAGCTTGAAAAAATCGTTCGCAACAGTTTTGCAATTAGAAACAATAAATTTTGGATCCAATCTACAATACTTTTTTCCCTCAACAACACTAAAAGGTAATTAATCAATGACAACCATTCTAGCAAGCTTACCTCGACATCTTTCTGCACTAAATGATTTCACACTTAAAAAACCAACTAAACTTTCTCCTACTATCTCTTTTTAACAAAACAATAATGTCTTATGTGTCTTGACTAAAATAGCCAATAATTTCTTACAAGTACTTACATGTTTGTTTAAAGTTGAAGTCCCATTCCTTATTGGATGACAGAAATATATTTTCCCACAGTAATTGCAAGCTACTTGAAGAGTGTTCTGTTTTAGTGAAGTAATTTCATGCTTTACATGCTTTGTTTCTATTCCTGCTTTCATTCATACTGATACTATTTTTCATCCTAAGTCACCAATCACAGCCCTAAGTCGAAGCCCTAGTTAAACACTTATTAACTTTTCACGGATGAAATGTATGTTATAGGGTTAGGAAATTCGGTATAGAAATTTGAAGGTTAAAGTGGCAAGATAAAATGTCAAATGTATTCGTAGAATGGTATACGTGGTGTATACTTCAGATATCTGCACCAAAAACATATGTGTTCATGTGGGATGTGTTTGTGTCTGTGAAAGTGAGGATACATGTGGATGTGAGATGGTATCTGTGGAATGGATAATGTAGTGTGTTCGTGGAATGAATGATATACGTGGCAAATAGTGATTAGCGGATATCCAAAGCGAAAGTGCACGCACCCATAGCAGATGTGTTTGTGTCCACAGAAATGTTGATATCTGTGGAATGAAGTGTATCTGCAGAATGATATACGTGGCATATAGTGATTGACGTATATCCGTAGCGGAAGCTCACACGTCCACGACAGAATTTTTTCCTTTGATTCTTTTACTAGATTTAGGTTTCCTTTGATTTTAATTTGAATTTTGTTAAAAGATTTCCGATGTTTATTTTTCAAAGCATAAACCCTGTGGTTTATTGTAACTTCAGTTCAATTCGGTTTGGTTCAGTTCAATTTGGTTCGGTTCGATTTTAGTCAGTTTTTCTTCATTAGTACGAAGCACCGAACTGAAAATTTTGGTTATTTTTGGTCCAAATTTTATTTTTCATGTTAAAAGCTTAACCAAACCGACCTGAAAATTTTGGTTTGGTTTGGTTCAGTTAGGTTACTCGATTCGAACCAAACTGATTTCCACCCCCTAGTGTTGGAATCAAATCTTCATAATAAATCATCTATAACAAAATGTTTTTCAAAATTGGTAACAATTCCACTATCTTTAATTTGTCATAACAAAAATATCGAAACTCCATCTAAAATTATAATATTATACTTCAAAGAGCATACTGCCCAAACAATAAAAAAAATCTCCAACAAAAATGCACTGATAAAAAACATTGGCTTCAATAATATATCTGAACCCAAAAATTGAAGCCAAAGTCATAGATGGCACAAGATCTCAAAAATATATTCCATAAATTCAAATATTTCAACAATAATTGACCAGCCCTAAATTATCAAATAAAATTACAAAAAAAAATTACAGTTTTCAACAAAATATCTTATGCCAAAATCACATGGTTCAATAAAATATCTAATCCAAAAAATTGAACCCAAAATTCTAATTGAAATAATCTTAACCTGAATGGTTGTACCAACATTAGAACAAATAACTTAAAAATGTAGATATCCCAAATTCCAAACAATCTACCAAAAATTTAGATATTTTTTAAATATCCAAAAAAATAAGACATTGATGTAATAATCAATCAACCCCAAAATTATGAAATCAAATTAAATCAAACAAGGCAATCACGGATATCATAAAATTCAAACCGGATTTGTATTTTAACACAAATAATTCTGGAAATTAACATATTCTTGCAATAACAAATTTGCCTCATATTCAGATACCAAAAAAGTTTAGAATCAATGATACTATCAACAGCAAATTCCAAAAACTAAATATTTCATTAAAAAAAAATGGTAATTTTCAAATCAAGTATGATCAACCAAACCTCAAAGGTGGCGACAAAATATGACAAGATTTGAAACTATGTTCCAAAATTTTGTAAAAAAATTAATCTTTACAAACAAACTTCTTAGAGAACAAAATCGAATTAAGAAGAAACACAAATAATCCAAGGCGAAACAAAGTGAGAGAGCTCTAATCAAAGGGCCTATTAGTCGGAGCTGCTAATATGAGGTGTGTGACAGATGACAAGCCGACAGTTTTATGTTATACTAGTTGTTAAAAGTCGAATGATAACTAAAAAAGAAAAATACTAAAGTGAGACACAAAAATTTACATAGAAAAATTCTTTTAAAAAAAGTCACAAGAAGATGATAATATTCAATATGAAAATTGTCACGACCTGCAAGTAACCTATGATAGAACGGAGAACGACCATGTCTAAAGAAATGAATCGCCCAACCATTTTTCTCTTAAATTTTATTAATTAACAGTGAAAGACTTTAAATATTAATTATAAGTTAGGGCCCAACAAACATGGGTTTAACAGGTCCAACAGTGATATCCGATAACATAGTAATATAATGCAAAATGAAATAACTATGCGAAAATTAAAAAGAAATAGAGATTACAGTCATCCAAGAATATACCTCACAATATACCTCTCAAAGAAAATTATTAAAACTACAAAAATTCATGACACGGTATCAAGAAATTCGGTTAATTAATTGCTTAAATGTGTCATTAGGGTGAGTTGACTATACTCAATATGGATTTAATAATTTTAAATTAGAATGAAATGCTAAAACATTCATGAATTTTAAATCACATTTTATATGTTGATTTCAAAAAAATGGGTACAAAATAGCACATGTTTAAATCAACCCACTAATATGTGGTACAAAATTAAAATAAGCCCGTGTTGTACTAATTAAAAATAAAAGTGAAAATGGAATCACTCACAGACTCTAGGTACACTATGCCATAGGCATATAATAAAATAAAAGCGATGTTCGGCGATCAACAAAAGCCAAATAAAATACCTTGATCATGTTTAGGGATTTGAAACCCAAGGACACAACACATACAACTATCCTATTAACCATTTCAACTTTAATTAACAGCAATAAACACATTCTGCCCAGTCAAATGTGTGAAAATAAAAAAGACCCCAAATCGGGTCGATCGAACTCTGTTCACATGACTGAGTTGATTCAGAAATATATTATGTATGCTTAATTTAAACGTGTATAGTGAAAATAAAATATAATATAAAACTCCAACGGACATAAAATGGACACGTCATTTTAATGTGAGACAAGTTTCAAAATATTCACTTTACAAAAATTTAGCAATGCAGTGCATAAAATAAATTCCTACCTCGAAGTGAGCTTACAGTGATTAAAGCTCCAAAAATCCAAATCCAATAGTCCACTGATTTTAATTAAATTAGGTACCTATTTAAAAATTAGGACATTAAATTTTTGGGTTTAAATTTTTATAAATTATAATGTCTACTTATCATTTAAAATCAATCCAAAATTGATCGGATAAAATAACTCAAAGTTATTGCTCAAAATAAGCCAAAAACAGGCCAAAAAATATGGAGCCAAGACTTGTTAACCAACGCTGGTTCAAGACATTTCCCCCTATCATCCAAGAGCTCGGATTTATTGCCCGAACGCGAGCAGGTCACGAATCCCGTAGGCTCGTTCTCAATTGTCATAGACACACTTGATTCTGGCCAAGGTTTTCTGTCTCAGCCAGTTGTCCACTGACTGATGCTGAAGGCATCCTACACCGCAGCTCAGCCTCTGTAGAGCTACACCATTGTAGTTTGTCGTGGATGAAGTTCGTGTGACCCCATCGTCGTAACTCGTCTAGTTAATCGGCCATTAACAAACTCAAACCATAAATTTAATTCAAATTACCAATTATCAGAGAAAATAAAAATCCAATTTTTGATACCTTTGCCATGTCGATTTCCAATTCCAAAAGTCCCGACCAACAATAAAAAAACCATAAACTGCCGAGACCAAATCCTTCCAAAAACCCAAATGAATTTTCAGAGACCCGACCATAATTCGAACTTCACAGAGAAGGGAAGGAGGTAACTTACCAAGGTCAACAATATGCCTCAGTTACAGAGTCTTCAAACTTCACTAAAAATGGCCAAGAGAGACCTTTGTTTTGTAGGGAAGAACATTCGTCAGGGAAATGGAGGCAGAGGAAAGGTTGAGGTGCAAAAAGGAAACTAGAAGGGAGAGGGGAAATGGCAATTTGTGTTATTAGAGAGGAAGAGTAATGGAGTGAAATAGGGAAGGAAGGGGATTAATATCCTTTTCGGTTGTATTGTTTCCTCCTATAGGGGAAAAAGATTCTCCCTATAAATTTCTATCCTAAAAAGAAAATTAGTAATTTAAATAAATTTTAACAGATATTACATTCTCTCCCAATTAGAAAATTTCATCCCCGAAATTTAGAACAATCACGAAAGCACCATTGAACAAACAATGATACTTAGCCATCATATAAAATTCAATTCCCAAGTTGCTTCTATTTCACCATAATTCTTCGATTGAACTTGAACTAAAGGTATTCACAGTGACATAGAACTCTGATTTCATGATTCATAATTTTCTCAGGTTCTTCCTCATAAGATACATCCTCTTGAAAGGGTACTTCAGTCAAAGAAATAACATGAGAAGGATCAGGAATATACTTCCTCAACATAGAGACATGGAAGACATTATGAACATAATTCAGTTGTGATGGTAACTCCAATTGATAGACCACTAAACCAATCCGCTCAATAATCTTAAAAGGACCTATATATCTTGGAACTAACTTTCCTTTTACAGTGAAATGACTAATACCTCGATGAGGTTGCACCTTTAAGAACACAAATTCATTGGCTTCAAACTCTGCTTCCCTCCTTTAGAGGCCTGCATAATTCTTTTGTCGACACTAAATTTTACTCAATCGCTCCTTAATCCTTTAAACTTTCTCAGTAGTCTCTTGAATCAAATCAGACCTAAGAGTGACACGCTTCTCTATCTCAACCCAACATAAAGATGATTTACACGGTCTCCCATATATAGTCTCATATGGTGAAATACTGATACTGGTCTGATAACTGTTATCGTAAACAAACTTTACTAAAGGCAAGTGATTCACCTATCTCTGAAATCCAAAATACAAGATCTCAACATACCCTCGAGAATCTGGATTGTACATTCAGACTAACCATCTGTCTAAGGATGATGTGATGTACTCAAATAAGTTCTATGCCCAAAGCTTTCTGATGGGATCTCCAAAATTTTGAAGTCAAACTCGAACTCTATTAGAAACAATATCCGAAGGGACATAGTGAAGATGAACGATATTCTTAATATACAAATTACTTAGCTTCATCAAATAGAAATCCATTCATACATGAATAAAATGTGTGGATTTCATCAATCTATCAATATTCAACTACACTGCATCAAATTTCTGCACTTTCCTAGGTAAACCGATCACAAAATCCATTGTAATCATGTCCCATTTCCACTCAGGGATAGGCAAAGGTTGCAACACCCCAGCTGGTCTCTGATGTTCAACCTTAATCTATTGACAAGTTAAATACCTCAAAACATACTCAGCTATATCACGTTTCATTCCAACCCACCAATACTGATACTTCAAGTCATGATACATTTTCGTACTGCCGGGATTAATGGTAAATCTAGACTTATGGCTCTCAGCTAAAACTGTTTGCTGCAAATCAAAATCACTAGAGACGAAGAATCGATTTTTGAAAAACAGGAATCCATCAGAACTAATTTCCCAACTGTCAAACTGCTCACTAGCTTGAATCTTCTTGAATCTTTTTTTAACTCATCGTCAAACTTCTGCAAGTCCTTCACACATTGCAAAAGTGTAGGGGTAGCTACTAAATTAAAAACTCGAACCGAATGACCATCAACCTGGTACTGTAGCTCATAATCTCCTATAATAAGACATCTTTTCCAATCATCCAGAAAAAGACAACAAAGAGATCCTTGAGGCTAACAACTCAAAGCATCAGCTACAACATTAGCTTTTCTAGGATGATACTCCAAAGTGAAGTCGTAGTCCTCCATATATTAGACCCAGCGGGGTTGTGGGAGATTCAAATCACGTTGCAAGAAGAGATACTTTAAACTTTTGTGATCCAAAAATACCTCGAATTTACCACCATACAAGTAGTTCACCAAATCTTTAAGGCGAAAATAATAGTCGCATGCTCCAAATCGTGAGTAGGGTAATTATGCTCATGCGACTTTAACTGACGTGATGCATAATCTATAACTCTGTCCTACTACATCATAATGCAACCTAAGCCAACTCATGATGCATCATTATAAACAGCATAAGGAAAATTCTTATCACGTACTTCCAAAAACAAAGTAGTAGTCAATCTTTGCTTGAGTTCATTAAAAACTACCTGACACTTTTCATTCCAAATAACTTTTACATCTTTTCTAATCAAATGCGTTAGCAGCATAGCAACAGAAGAAAATTTTGCATGAATCGATGATAAAAACCAGCCAGACCCAAGAAGCTACACACTCCTGTAACGTTTTTAGCTGGCTTCCAATCTAACATGGCGTCTGGAACAAACCATTTTTTATTACCTTTTATCAATCGCGAAAAATGTAAAACTTTTCTTTTTATAAAAATATTGCAAGACTTTTCTTTTGTGAAACCTTATTGTTAAATTCTTTACTTAAAACCTTTTTATAAATTGCAGCAGAAAACTTTAAGAAATAAAACATATAATAAATACAATTATTTTTCCTTTACGAGTTAAATATAAAACTTTTACAAAACCTTTTTCTCTTTCTTACATTCTTTAGCCTAGCCAGCCATAAGATCCACCCGTGCAAATCCTTCATCAACTGTCTTTGACATGTTTTCCTGTTTCTCATGCATACCTATATCAACAAGACTTAACTAATGAGCCTAATGCTCAGTAAGTGATAAAATGAAATGCAATGCAGATATGATGCATGATCATGCGATGCATTACAGAAAAGAGCCGTATCTCTTCTGGAAAGTATGAGTGAGATACACCTAGGGTCATATGGCCTAACTTGTCACTCCAACAAGGAGGTATATCCATCGGTGGTGTTCCACAAGCTGGTACCACACTCCTTGTTAAAGACATTGGGGATTTCCGAACGGGTGAAGGGTGAACCATAGATTCCATGTAGCTAACTCATACATCACCGCTCCCTACGTGGGAGTAACCTACTGCTGGAAAGTCACCGATCTCCTAAACCCCCACACGCCTATTTACATATATTAAGTATGTCATGCAATATGTTCGTGAATGCATACGGTTCTATCATGATCATATAAATGTCTAATAAACAAATCATTAAAAGAACCTAAATCTAGAAAACACACAGCATATAATCCTAATTCTTACGATGTAGGGTTCGAAGACCAAAGCACAGTAAGTATCAACTTACCAGGCATCCGCAATGCGATAATAATATGAATACTTGTCTTTCTAAGTATTCTCGTACACCTTCAAAATTAATAAAACTTTAATCAATAACTATTCCCTATTCTCCTGTAATATCCCGTAACTTTTTTCGTATAAAAAAAAATTTCTTTTCTTTAAAACCATTACTTTATAAAACATCAGAATAATAAACAGAGGAAGTCTTAACATACAAAACACACAGCGGAAGTCCTTTACATTTTTAATACCATAAATCCATTGTTTAAAAAAAAAATTACTTAAAACATTTATTTAGAATCATAAAATCCTTAAAATTCTTTAAAACATTTATTCCATTCCCTTGAGCCATAACTACAAGTCAATGTTGCCAACAACACAAACGTCCACACAACAATACTCCATCAACAACGTCCATCAACAGCTTTATCCAACTATTGGCTCCTTACCTACATCAACGGGACTTAACTATAAGCCTAACGCTCAGTACATGGTATAAACGTGAAACATGAAATTCATATACATTTTCTATAGCATTGCATTCAGTTTTTTGTTTCGTTTCTCTGTTACTGTTCATATCTTTTATCGTTATTTCGTTTGATTATGTGTCGGGCGTATCAAACTGATCCACATAATCATCCATTTATTGTTTATATGTCAGGCATATCGAACCGGACCATACAAACATCCGTTATATATGCCAGGTGTGTCAAACCGGACCATACAAACATCTGTTTACTGTTTATATGTTGGGCGTGTCAAACCGAACCATACAAACATCTGTGCCGGGCGTATCCAACCGGACCACAGTCATTTACTTATCTTGATTTCTGTGTCGGGCGTATCTAATCAGTCCACAGTCATTTTCTTAATTTCTGTGCTGGGCGTATCTAACCAGTCCATAGATGTTTATTACTGTGTTGGGCGTATCTAACCAGTCCACAGCTATTTACTTATCTTGATTATTGGGCCGGGTGTAACAAACTGGTCCATAGCTATTTACGTATATTCCATTTTCGTGTATTTTATGATTCTATATCTTAATGTTGTTATGCACATACAATCATATCTAACGTGTTCATCAACTTATCCATAAAACGTGATTCATTCCTAACTAAGGAATCCAACTTAGATCTATTAAACAAACATGAAAACAACATACATCTCCAAATATTGCATAACTTATACAACTAATAAACAAGCATTATATAAAACCCTAATTTCCAGTGACGTAGGTTCTTTCGGACAAAATGCATGCAGTACCACGTACCTAAAGTACTTAGCTTTAATGGTTTGACACTTTAAGATTCTTCACAAAGAAACCTAATCATAATTAACAACATAGCTATTAATAATTATTTTTCAATAATATGTTCCCTTAACTTCAACTAACATACCCATAATGAATAACTTCCCATTATATCCAAACTACCAAAGAATCTTATTTTCCAACAACTATAAACCTTAATCCAATAATTACTTCCTCCAAAATTCAACATAATAAATCTCATTTATGCCAAAGTCTACAAATCTCTCACGTCATGCTCAATAATACTATTATTGAAATAATATCACTTAACAACTAACTAAATTAACTATCTCACAAACAGCGATGAAACCCATATCACCAACCAATTTCTATATATTTATCTCATGTAGAAACTACATCTAAACATAAACAATAACTTGTGCTTGTTGTGCAATATCCAAGAATAAACAACACATACCTTGAATATTTTCCTCAAAACCTCTCCTCCTTTGTCAAGAAATTCTCACAGTTCACCTATCATCCAATTAACAAACCCTCACAATTTCATTCCTCGAACAATTATCACTCATTCTCAACCCTTCACTCTCCTTCTCTTCTAAATCTCCAAAACTCCACACACTCGACAGAAGCATAATTCACAGAATCTCTTTTCCATAAATAAAGCCTCACTCAACAATTTGGCAAAACCTCCACAATGTCTTCCTTCTCTCTCAAACTCCCGTCTCTCACCACATATTTATAGACTACTTTTCTAATGCTTCATCAATGCATGCCAGAAGATAGAAGGCCAAAAGATGGTAATCCTTCAATGACCAACAACCTTCTATTTTCCAAACGCGTAAAACTTCAACCCTTCATTCTTCAGGTGCATTCATCGTCATTAATAGGCAACCCTTAGATGTTCCAACGTATAAAACGCCAATCTACTCAGTTTCACATGCATTTATCCACATCTCCTTCGATTCCCATATGTTCAGACAGTGAACCGCTTCAACTCCATTCGGTTAAACTCTCCAGAATATTCATCAATAAATGACGGTCGACAAATTTTAATGAAGGACGATCGACCGTTCATCCATCAAACATCGCCAAACATTTTGCTTTAAAAGTACAGTCGACAACACCGGTCGACAATGCCAAGCCAAGCGATCGCAATCGATCGACCACCAAAACCATCACCTTCATAATATGATTTCTTCACGTGATTCCAAAACATTACATGCATATATATATATATATATATTTATATACTTCCACTATTCCAATTAATCTAGTCTTCAACCTATATTACATACTTCACCATTCCTCATTCATATTCATTCCCACTAAATCTAATATGTCATAAAATGGCATAATCCTATATTTTCAATCTTATAATATCCAATTATGTCCGACTATGATTTTCTCTTACCATTCCCACTGATTATCAATCCAAAAGATATCACCATTGACTTTAAGTGTCTCCAATTGACTTTAATTCTTCTCATAATAGAACTATGTACCTAATGGGGTATCATAACTCATTTATTCCAATTATATTTCTTTTGACCAATATCTTCAAACAGTAAAGTTCCACTTCTATCGTCCTAAAATTATCACTTAAGCTATGCCTTTAACTCAAAGAAGATTCAGGATATTACACATCCATTCCATAATACCATCAATGAATTAGAAAAGCAGCTTGATTAACATAGCATAGTCTCTAACAATCATTTTTCGCAGAAAGCAACCCACTAAATCATTTTTACCATTGTCATCATGAATCACGCGAGTATGTATCAAATTATAACCCAACATAACCCCACTACCAAGCATAAAGACCTCAACAACAACAATCCCAGAATAGCAGTCCATGACATGACAAGTACTTAACAAGGCCTAACCAAATGGTAATGAAACAGAGACTCCACAAATAAATATATTATCAACCCCAACAAAATCCAATGATTCTTGACAAGGTCCATTAAACCGTAAGTAAAATAAACAATCCAAAACTTATCAACAATTCATTAATAGTAGTAAGTGAGACAGAAGACAAACTCCAATCAACAGGAATTATTATCTGCCACATCCATCAAGTAGAAAGAAAACTATGGAGAAACACCCAACACTCGAGCAACAGAGCATAATCCAATCCATGTAATAGAAATCTCCAACAATAACACGTAATCCATAAAAGCAGGAAGAACTTCCTTACCTGGAGTACACCTGGAGCTAATTCTTTCCTCTTTTCCTTCTATTTTTTCTTTTCGTTTGACCCTGCATCCTCATCACTCTCTAATATTACAGAGTACATCACCTGCTACACTTCATTGCTACCATTCATTTATAGCCGAGGAGAAGACTTCCACTGACACAAAGTTGGAGGATAATTACCCACTTCAAGCAAGGGTGGTCCATTGTCCAATCTACATGTGGAAAGCTTGCCAGAGGAGCTGCTAGAGAGAAAACCAATCTAGTCCGGTCCAACGTGAACCGCATAGGTCGCGGTTCACCTCTATCATCGCCAGTTCGTCCCTGCCATTTGCCAATTCGTCCCTGCCATTCCAGCTATCACATTCATCACTTCCGACTGCCAAAATGCCCAATTCAGAAGGTCATGGAGGAGATATCAAAATGAAAGATTACCGACTTACATGGCCCAGAGTTCGCAGAGTTCCAATTTCGCACTCGGCCAACCCTTGCACAAAATGCCCGAGCTTCCAATCACCTTGTTTCCGTCCAAGTTTGCGTCTACTCCTAACCATGAAGCTGCATCGGCCGCGAAGGAGATTCCTCCCCGCTGAATCGTTGAGCCCGAGCCCCTTCATCATCCCCCTATCCTCTCCGTCCTTTGTTCACTCTCTCTCTCTCTCTCTCTCTATTCTTCGATCTCTCTCTCTCTCTCTCCCTCTCTCTCTCTCTCTCTCTCTCTCTCTCTCTCTCTCAAATGGCTGTAGGCCATTTGATTTAAAATTCAAACCGAATTGAACCGGCAATTCGGTTCTCCTTCCCCCAACCAACTGATTCTCTTACTCATCCTTCCAATTTATTTATTCTTTTATCTTAAATTATCATCTTTCCATTTATTTAATTTCCTTTAATTCATTATTCCAATTAATCCCATTATTTATTTTCCTCCTTTTTAATTAAAACTGAGCAACAAAATTTTTTCCGGACTGAGCCGAACGAAACCGGTTCAATCCATACTTCTCCCTCGGTTTAAATCTATTTTTCGGATGAGGGAAGGCGTCCGTACCTTCGTCCGCGTTCGTCCAAATAGCATTTTCAAACAAAGGAAGGCGTTCTCACCATTTGTCCACGTGCGTCCAAAACTATCCAAAGATATTACATATTCAAATACTCAATGTCCGCAATCGTCCGTAATATTCTGCACCTGTCCGAAATCTCGTGTTACAGGCGAAGGGCAAGTTTGGGATGCGGAACCCCATCCTGTATCGTCCTAAAACACCAGGGACGAACCACAATGTGTTTTCTGACGCAATATCCTGTCCCCGTGTCGTCATCATGCGTCCGAATGTGTAAAAATACAAATCCGTTATAATTTTTCCATTAAACTATATCCCAAAAATATTTCTTCCAAATTACTCCTAATTATCATCAAATAAATCCTCACAAATTATCTTCTACAAATACGTTCTTGGTAATACTCCGATAATTATTCGACTAATTCGAATACCCCAAATTACTTTCTAATTTATCCTTTTTAAATTCTGATATAAAAAGTTGAGGTATTATAGCGTCAATTTTTTTTGGATTAACAGAAATGTCATTTTGAGAAACAACATGGCTAATAAATTTCACTTTAGTCATTCAAAAATTGCACTTTTCATGTTTTGCATATAACTAATACTCATCTAGTTTCTGCAAAATAATCCTTGGATGCTCTATATTCCCATCCAAAGTATTAGAATATATTAAGATATCATCGATGAAGACTTTCACGAACTGGTCAAGATATGGCCGAAAGACTCGATTCATAAGGTTTATAAAAGCAACTGATTCATTACTAATCCAAACGAAAGCACCATAAATTCAGTATGTCCATAACGAGTTTGAAAAGTAGTCTTCAGAATATATTCTTCACGTATCTTCAGTTGATAATAACTAGATCTTAAATTAATTTTTGAGAAGTACATAGATCCTCTCAGTTGATCAAATAAGTCATCAATTCTTGGTAACAAATACTTATTCTTGACTGTCACTTGATTCAATTTCCGATAATCAATACATAGGCAAAGCGAACCATCCTACTTTTTAGCAATAAGACTAGTGCACCTCAAGGTGAAATACTATTCCGAATAAACCTTTTTTTTCTGTGACAAATCATTTAACTAAATTTTCAATACATTTAATTCAGCAAGGGTCATGCAGTATGGAGCAATCGAAATTGGAGTAGTATCGAGCATCAAATCAATGCAAAAATCAATCTCACAGTCAGGTGGCAACCCAAGTAGAATCTCAAGAAAAACATCAGGGTAATCACAACCCAATGATAAATCAAAATCCTGCCTGACCATAACAAGGTCACCGCTAATAAGAAAACAATATTCTCGTAAGACTCCAATTTCCTCCGACCACTCAAATAGGCTAACAAAACGGGATCAACAGGAAACATACGATAATTACATGGATGCACTAGGATCTTTCCGCCTTCTAACGTAAGGGTAATATTCCTTTGATAACAGTTGATCTTAGCTTTATATATGCTCAACCAATCTATACCTAGGATTTCATCAAACTGATTCGTAGGTATAACTATCAGATCAACCAATATACATGCCTACCAATAATAAGAGCAGCAGATCGGATAACGAGAGACATTTCTTATCTCTTATTCATGGAAGTACTCAAAATTAGGGGATTTTCTAGCTTCTCTACAATCATACTCTCTTGCTCCATATCATAATAAACACTGATTATATTCTGGCAATGACTAATGTCGCAAAAGTTGTTTCCTCACATTGTCTCAAACTGAGTCCATATCATTATAACTAGCGGTTAATCCAACTTAAAAGAATTCCATCATACTTCAGTCATCTTCTCGAAATAGAAGGTTGCAAACCTAACCCAATACTCCGATAGAACTCCAAAAGTGATCAAATTCTTCTACATTACTCTTAATTGATTTTTAGCATTCTGATGGTTAGCTTCACCCACAAACACTAGCCTTTAAATGTTTTATAATCTCATCCTATGTGATTTTAATACAAACTACTTTCAAAGAACTTTCAATTGAAGCCATCATTACACTTAAACAATTCTAATATTTGTTCAAAATATTCTGAACTGCCTCCACAGAAAATTACACTAATGCCAAATTGTACAATACAAAGATTAATTAGAAGTTTTTACCAACAATTTTGAATCATAGTCTTCAAACACAAGATTCTATCTTAGACTAACAAATTCCAAATATGACAGAGTAAGTATTGAATTTTAGAAGGAAACCTAGGCTTTGGACTTCCTTCTATGATGGATTTCATAGGTTCAAACTCCATAAGCCCACACATATAACCCATAAGAGTTCGCAGACTCATATGTTCAGAAATGTTATTTATAATCATTTATAAAGCGTACTTTTTATCACTCTTAACTAAATCCAGACCACTCCAAATTACTCGTGTCCGATTAGATAAATGCTTTCCTCTACCAGCAGACAACCTCTAGATATCTTTCTAATAGCATCTTAATGCAAATTAATCTTTGTACTTTATTCTTAGGCACACTATTTATAAATTCTTGTATATTACTATACTATCTATCTTATTGATATCACTTTGCAAGATGGAAGCTGGCTCTAATAGCAAAAATTCTGTCATGACCCTTACGGGATCTAAGACAAAACGGGGAACGACTTGGCGCAAAGAACCGAATCGCCCTACGATTTTTCTCTTAAATTTTACTAATTAACAGTGAAAGACTTAAAATATTAATTATAAGCCAGAGCCCAACAAATATGGGGTTAACAGGTCTAACCGTGATATCCAATAACATATTAATGTAATCCAAAATGAAATATCTGTGCAAAAATTTAAAAAAATAGAGATTACAGTCATCCAAAAATATACCTCACAAAATGTCTCTCAAAGAAAATTATTAAAACTACGAAAATTAAATAAACTCCGCCGAGTCTAATCTTGACTCTGTATTTGGAAATTCAGTTGATTAAATCCTGAAATGTGTAATTGGAGTGAGTTGGCTAAATTCAATGGGGATTTAAAAATTTGTAATTAGAATGAAATGTTTAAAGATGTATGAATTTCAAATCACATTTTATAAATTGATTTCAGAAAAATATAGACAAAAGGACACATGTTTAAATCAACCCACTAATATGTGGTACATAATTAAAATAAGTCATTGTTGTACTAATTAAAAATCACATTGAAAATGGACTTACGGACTCTAGGCACACCATGCCATATGCATATAATAGAATAAAAGTGATGTTCAACGATCGCGAAAGCCAAATAAAATACCCTGATCAGGTTTAAGAATTCAAAATCCAAGGATATGACATATTCAGTTGTCCTATTAACCATTTTAACTTTAATTAACAACAATAAACACATTTTGCATGGTCGAATGTATGAAAATAAAACAGATCCCAAATCGGGTTGATCGAACTCGGTTCACATGACTGAGTTGATCTATAAATATATTATGCATGCTTAATTTAAACGTGTACAGTGAAAATAAAACAACATATAAAGGAAATTAACACCACATACCCTATAGTTTGGGGTCAATGACAAGTCAAACCCTGAAGAAAATTTATAGACAACTAAAACCCTGAACTATGAGAAAAGAACGGCGTCGACCTTGCAGTCACATTTCTCATCAAAATTCATCAAAATCCAACGCAATGACCAAAGATGGTCATTCCTCGACCAAAGAAGGACATCTGTTGCGACCTGAACGATGAAGTCCTAAGTCGAGGGACGTCCATTGTGAGACTAGAGACATCCGTTATGGGCAAAACGACGTAGTCTCAATTCAAGGGACATCCTTTTTGGGACTAGGGACATCCGATATGGGAAGATGGACCTCCATTTTGGACGAGGGTCGTCCAAATTTGGATGATGGGCGCTTGTTATTAGTCGAGGGACGTCTGTTTTGCACAAGGGTTGTCTAAATTTGGATGAGGGACATCTGTTGTGGCTCGAGGGATATCCGATTTTAGTTAAGGGATATCTGTTGTAAAAGGAGGGATGTATGTTGTTGTTACCTTGGCGAGAAATGTGACTTCGAGGTCGGCATCATTCTTTTTTTATAGCTAAGGGTTTTAGCTGTCTATGAATTTCCTATAGAGTTTGCGTTGTTGCTGATCCCAAACTATAGGGTCTATGATGTTAATTTCCCTAATACAAAACTTCGACGGTCATAAAATAGACGCGTCATTTTAATAAGAGACAATTCTCAAAATATTCACATTATAAAAATTATGCAATGCAACGCATAAAATAAATATCTACCTCAAAGCGAATTTATAGTGATTAAAGCCTCAAAAATCTAAATCTAATGGTCCACAGATTTTAATTAAATTGGGCACCTATTCAAAAATTAGGGCATTAAATTTTTGGATTTAAATTTTCATGAATTAAAATGTCAACTTGTCATTTAAAATCAATCCAAAATTGATTGGATAAAATAACTCAAAGTTCTTGCTAAAAAACAAGCCAAAAACAGATTCTGGATGCGCGCCCAAAAGGGTTGGATCGCTGTAATATCCTGATTTTTCTGAAATATAATTTAATAAATCTAATTGGAAAATAATTGAGAGTATTCGGATTAATTGGATATTCATTGGGATATTACCAAGAACATAATCATAAAGTATAACATAAGATTTTTATTAAGGCATAATTAATATTTAATTGGGAAAGAGAAAATATAACGGGACAGTATTTATTATATTTATACCACATAAATAATTGGAAAATTGTTAGATGCAATTTAGATGAGACAAGTTAAGTAAAAAGGGAGGAGGTGAGATTTATGGGATGAATTGAATTACTTGGGGGTTAACAATGTTAAGGGGATTATTTACATTGGATTAAATTGGATTAAAAGAATTAAAGGAGAAAAAGGGAATGCATAAACCGGTTCCACAGAACCGGTTTATGCCAATTGGTTTGGATTGGCCTTTGGCCATTTATCAAAAAATAGAAAATAGAAAGAGACAAGGGAGAGAGAGGGGAATCGGGAAACTAAGAAGCAAGAGATGAGGGAGAGAAGGGTGAGCCAGCGAAGGGGGGAAACATCATCGGCGCTCTGCTCGAGCCCAGGCAGCTCCTTTGCGGCTGTCGGAGGTGCGAGCAGCTACGGCGGGGAATAGATCGGGACAGCTAGGGCTCCGTCAAAGTGTTGGACTTCGTGGAACTGTTCAGTACGAAGCTTAGGTCATCTTTTGGCGTCAGTGTTGCGGGGTCCAGCAATTTCCGGTGACGCTCAATGACGATGGACGAAGGCGCGGTGACGGCGAGGTGGATTGACGACGGTGTGGCGTTCAGCAGAGGAGATATGGTTATAGTTCTTGCTTCAGGTCGAGTGGATGGATTGGTTCGGCTTTGGTTTGACTCAAACCGTTCCTTGACATCCTTTCTCTAGGTGAAAACGACAGCATGTCCAACATGGGGATCATCCTCTGAAAAGTTGGAGAGACGATCAGGCATGCTCTTTTCTTCTGGGTAGTGACAGAGAGAGTGTCCCCTTCTACGTTGATATATGGAGATGAGGAGAAGGGGAAGGTTGGCTAAGTGTGGAGCTCTCTGGTGTGGAGAAAAGAAAATGAGGCAGAGAGCATAATTTGCTCTCTAGAGGTGGTGAAGCCGAGCTGTAACGTTGGATGCGGGGCTGGAGCTGGGTAAGATGGTCTCTCTCTGCCTTTGTAAATTTTATTTAAGATTGGACTACAGGAATGAAATGGATGATATTGCATTGCTGGATGTTTGGGTTTTGCCAGTGAGCCATTATTGAGATTATGATCTAGAATTTTATGGATTACACTATGTTGAACAGATTACAATTTAGCCTTGGTAATTCTGAATACTGTTGTTGTTTTGGATTTATGCTTGCTATGAGAATTTTATGCCCTGTTGGATTAGTTTGCTGGATATACGCCCTGGATAATTATTGTTATGTTGCAGTTTGGAGTCTGAATATTAATTGTGATACTTAACTATTAGGGTTGATTGTTTTGTGGTCAATAAAGGGGAAGTCGTGTGGTATTCAAGAGATGTTATGTATGCCCTTTTTTTTATATGAAGGATAATTTTGTTAGAGTAATAACCTGTTGGGCTTGATTTGCATACATAGAATTGTTGATTTAGTTTGATAAAGTAAAGGCGTTATGTGTGTTTGAATGATACGCTCTATGGAGGCGGATTCAAATCATTAATCGGATTAATGATTAGTATGGAAATTGGATGATATAGTTTATGACTTGATCTGGATATCGTTATTGGATTTTGATTTACGGGTCTATAATTCATGGGTGAAATCATGTTGGTTTTTGGTACATATTAAACTCAATTCTAGATGTTATCAATTGGGATTAATTTATTAAGTGAAGTTGTAATTAAGGAAGTGGTTTCGTTTAGGAAACTCTATTAAGCGACGACGAAGTTTCATAAGTTGATTAATTTACTAGATTTATGACAAGTGTTATTAATTTGTGAATGTATCAAAAAAGACGAAGAAGAATAACAAATAAGTGCTGGCATGCGTTAAAACTTCGAGGTAAGGAATTGGGTGACTCTTGGCCATTTGGAGGCCCTACCCACAAGTAGAGTGCGTGAGTTTATGTCTAGTGCACTGTGATTTCCTTATTGTTACTGCTATATTTAATTGTTTGCTAGTAGTTAATTGTTAGTTGATAAGTGATATTTCCTTTGGTTGTTAGTTTCCTAAAATTTAAAATATATCACTGTTTTTTTCCTGCAATTACTTCTTTTACTGCATCTTTCACTGCAAATGAATCCCTGCAAATTGTTACTGATAATTGTGACGAATGCGAAATGGGTGAACGATAACGGTTATGTGAAGTCTGGAAATAAGCTAAGAGTTTTATTTTGTGATGGATGTTTACTTACTGTTTTGTTATTAACTATAATGTTGTTATTCCTCTCACTATTATTCTGCCATCACTTTATTAACCTAGCATGTTTAATTTCTAGTTAAGTTAGTTAATCGTTAATTAATTCATCATGTTGATTAATTTAGTTAATTAAAGCATGTAAGCAAAATTAATCGGTGTTTATAATCTTCCGAGCATGATTAGGAAGTCATAGTTGAAATCTTTCCTTGAGCATGTTTAATTGTTAGTTTAGTTAATAATTAATCATGACCATGTAAATTGACTAATAACTAGGATAACTAGTACGTTTAATTGACCAGCATATTCATTTACTAATGTATGCCATGTGTAGTTGCCTAATCAATCCTATGCATGCTAATTAACTTGAGTAAATAAATAATTAGACGAACATGTTAATCGACTAGTTGGCTATGTTTAATTTACTGGAATTATTCTTGATGCATGTAACTTAATTCAAGCGAACTAGATTAAGTAACCAAGCTTAAACTAAGAAAGTTAAGCATGTTAATTGCCTTAACTAGAGTAGTTAATCAACCTAAGTATGTTAATTTGAACATGTAATCAGTATGTTCAATTGTTAAGCAACTAAAGCATGTAAATTAACTAGTTGATTAATTAATAACTAAACCTTGAGCATGTTAACTAACTAATCGAACATGTAATTACCTAGGGTAATAAACTAAATCATAAATTGTAATATGTTTATTGGATTTGAATAAAACCATGCTAATCAATTAAAATAAGAATGACGAATTCCTAAGCATATTTCCTATTTTAGTTATCTGTTTTCTAAAACACATTTGCATTCTTATTGTGAGCATGTTTAGTCAATTTCATTCATCACATGTTTAGTTTACTGTCTCTTATCGTTGATTCGCTGTTACAACTCGATGCAATTGCTCTTCGTTGTGCGCCTTTAATTCCTGTTCTTATTATACGCGCCTTTAAATTCAATTTTTGCTTTCAATTGCAGTTGCTTTCATTTCGATACTAATGTCAATTACTTTCTTTTAAATGCGCACTTCAGTTTCTATGAATGTTATATTGTGAAGTATCATGCATCATGTTAGGTTGAGAATATATGGTCATGCATCATTTTAATAGAAACTAATAGGGAGTGCCACGAACTGGTATGCACACATGCATGAGTAAGGATAAATGATGAAAATGAGTAAAACGGTAAGATAATAAAGGCCTTTGTGGTCTGGTAGCTTAGCCCGGCACAAAAACAAAGAAAAGAATAAGGGAGTTGGTGGGCGGATGGGTAGCAGTTCTAGTCTGGCAGCTAGGCAATGCCCCCAACCTAGTCGGGGATGGGAACCTAGCACGCCCACAAGAGGTTAGATCCGACCAACTATACCATCTCATATGGGTCCTTCAATCTCCAACTCGAAGTACGAGTAACGAAAGAACGAATGAAAGTAAAGTAATAAAATGGTAAATGACTAATGAAAAGATTAGTTTGAGTGGCCCCCATTCCAAATGAACTAAAGAGAGTCATAAGCATAATTGCATTAAACTATTTTCCTTACTGAGCCATTAGGCTCACGTATTACTTGTGGTGTAGGTACAAACGACGAACAGACGAACAGATAGTAATAGGTTCATACCCAAGGAAATGACGAACAAATAGTAAGCAAGGGGTGAAGGATTTGCACGAACAAGATCGAGGTTGGCCAGACTAAGAGTAAAAGGAGAAACAGTTGTAATCATATTAAGTTTTATTATATTGTACTACATTGTTTAGTTTCTTCTTTAAATGATTTATTTACGCTTCTGCCACGTTTTACAAGAATTTATTTTATAACGCTTCCACACATTTTATCAATTGGTTTTCATAACGATTTAAAGAACGAGTCAGTATCGATCCGGTTAAACGCACTCTGATACATTTTGTTTTAAAAAGAAAATTTTCAAATTTTACGGATTTTAACGATTTACGAAAATCTGGGTCATTACAATTGTGACCTAAACCAGATGGCCCCTGTCTGTCTCAAAATTATCACTTCTGGAATTTCATCCAATGCCACGACTCAATACTTTTCACCTCCACAGCCCCATGCACGATTTCATTAATGCTTGGGTGTCGATTGCGCGAAAACTTTATTTGCTCTTGATTTCTCAACACCCAATGGTGTCGAACCCAAGTCCGACCAATTTTACTCTAGTTTTGTGCATAACATTTGATTTTTATCTATCAATTCTAATATTTTATAGTCTAAATCAAAATTTCAAATTAGATTTTTGAATTTACTAGAAGTAAATGGAATGGTCCTGTACCACGAATAGGAACTCAATCAATGTGTAATTGACCCAATAACACTCGTGTCTATACAGCGGGATCGACATGGGACAATTCTAGGGCAAACTGGCCATTTCTGGTCCTTTGCGGTCTATCGATCCATTACTGGTCGATCGACCACTATCGACTGGTCGATCAATTGGTCGATTGATCAACCAGTTGATCGTCTTACTAGTAGATCGACCACTATCGACCGGTTGATCAATTGGTCAATTGATCGACCAGTTGATCGTCCATAGTAAATTTTGGACATCGAGCGATCAACTGGTCCATTTTTGGTCGATCATCCACTAGTGGCTCGGTCGATCAACTGGTCAATTGATCGACTAGTTGATCATCCAGAGTTTTCTCTAGACCTTGGTGATTGATCGTCCAGAGTTTTCTCTGGACCTTTGGTGATTGATTGTCCAGAGTTGTCTCTTGACCTTTGGTGATCGACCGGTCCATTTTCGCTCGATCGACCACATGTTCCAAGTCAATCAATTGGTCGGCCAACTGATCAACTAGTAGGTTTCTAGTCTTCTAGTTGGTCAACCAAATTCGTCTCTGGCATGATTTCTCTGGGGGAGACGTACCGTTTTGCCTCCAATCGATCAATAAACTTACCTAGAATCCAAATATACCAATATTCTTTAAAGATGTCCCTCGGATTTGAGTTTTTAGGCTCAAATCTGAGGCCAACAATTTTCACAAAAAAAAAAAACCCTAAATTGGGAGAGAAAACCTTACCGTTTCAAAATCCTCCTTCACAAAAGTTGCTCCTCTCATTATCGTGAATGTTTCCCTTCTGTCTGAACGTCAAAAATTTTAGTTTGGTCTCCAGCGTCTCTTCCGCATGCGTCACCCCTGTCGGCCGAAGAAGAAGATGAAGAGAATGTTTTCCCTTTTCTTCTTTCTTTTCTTTTATCATTTTCTTTTAATTTAATTATATATATATATATATTATATTAATCAAGTCCAATTCATTTTCCAATTTCTATTTGCTCCAAATACAACCCGACAACGATCTTTTGATCGATTTAATTCTTCAATTTCATTTTTTTTTATTTATGTACAGCTCAGTAATGCCCAATTTTACCGATTTTGACCATTTAACCGAGAATTCACACGTGACCGCTATGCAACAAATTAGATCAATCTCTAAACTTCATGACCGATTATTACGAGAAAAAATTACACGTGAAATTTATTATTTAAAATTTCATGGGTGTTACTTCTTAACCTTCTTAAAAGAAATTTCGTCCCGAAATTTAAAATAAAACCTGTTACCCATAAAAAGAGATAAGGGTAATTTCGACTCATGTCAGACTCGACTTACCATGTCACTTCCCTCTCGATGTGTTCCCTCCATAGTACACAAAGCAAGGAAATCTCTTTGTGATGAAGGACCCAAACCTCTTTGGCAAGGATCCTTTCCGGTTCTTCCTCATACGAGGTATCCTCGTAGATGGGAATGTCGGTCCAAAAGATAAACTGGGACAGATCTAGCGTGTACTTCCTCAGCTAGGATATGTGGAAAATGTTATGTACGTATCCGAGCTCGAGACTAGTAGGTTGGAACTGAGGGTAATAGTTCGGACAGGGTTCGAATGGCTACTATGGTGTGAAAACCAGCTGTCCCTAGTACTGGGAGAAAGACTGCCTACCAAAACCATGTCCCTTTCCAGGGGCACTATGGGTAGCACTTCCCTGGGATGAAGAGAAAGATTTGTGTGACAGTTACTATTGTTGACTTTGATTCTAGGACAATTTCTCTTCAGATGTCCGGGCTGCCCACATTTGCGGCAAGTATAAGGGTTGAACATGCCACTACCTAAAGACTCACTACTAATGCTTAGAGTCCGATGGCCACTGGATCCTTGATTCTGAAACTTGGTCTGGTTCTTTTTAGTGGTCTTCTTGTCCTCTTTCTTGGTCTATCTGTCTTGATAGCTGCCGTAGCTGGCGTTATATGCATGCTCCATCCTCTAAGCGGCCTAAAAAACATTCAGAAGGGTGTTGTACTCCATAAGGGTCATGCAATGTTGTAGTCTCTGTCTTAGGTTGTAATACCCCAATTTTCTGTATTATAATTTAATAAGGATATTTGGATAGTAATTTGGGGTATTTGGATTAATTGGATAATTATTGGGCTATTACCAAGGACGTATTTGTAAGATTATAATTTAAGGAATTTATTGGATGATAATTAGGATTAATTTGGAAGGTGTACTTCGGAGTTTCGGACGAATGCGGACGATGACAGACAAGGAGAGTTTCAATTTGTACAAAGTATTGGACTTTTCAGAAGAATACAGACGAAGGCGCGGATGCCTTCCTTCATCCGAAATCATAATTCTGAATTCGAGAATAATAGATCAAATCGGGTGTGTTGGACTCGGTCCGAAAATTAAGTGAATCGGTTTTCTTTTAATTAAAAGAGGGAGAAGAAATGAGATTAATTGGATTATTGAAATTAAAGGGTGAGAATAACAAAGGGGCAAGATTTAATGAGGTTTTAGGTGAAAGGTTAATATTAAAGGGGATTATTTGGTGAGAGGGAGAGCTGAACCGGTTCAGCCGAACTAGTTCACGCGAATTGTAATGGCTGGAGAACAAAAGAAAAAGAGAGAGAAAAGGGGGAAGAGAAATGACTCAGATGTGAAGTAAGAACCTGAGAGGAGAAAGAGGAGACGCGATCAGGAGATGACGAGCTCGACTCAGACTCTAGCGGCTCCTTAGCTAAGGGCAGAGGTGCGAGCTGATACGGCAACGAACGGCGCGGACAACTGCATGCTCAGGAGGTACAGCTTTGCAGGAGGATTCGCCATGAAGCCTTGGGTTGCGGTGCAGCATCGGGTGATTGGCGTTGCTTGGTGACGACAGATTGGAGACGACAAAGGAGCACCAATCGGCGAGGATTGGCATCGAGGGCTACAATTTCCAGCCTCGGGTCGATAGCTGGAGCTTGCGGTTCGGGTGGAGCAGCTGGGCCTGGCTTACGGTTCGGTCCAAACTAGTCCATCCAATTCTATTATTCTCTGAAGAAAAACGACAGCGTGGATGAGCAGGGTATAGCGAAGGTAGGGCATGGCTGTGGCAAAGGCATGGCACGTTGTGCCTACCTCTCTAGTGAGGTAGAAAGGTAGAAGTGAGGATTGATGTCTGGCAGAAGTGAACCCTTGGGTGAGTTCTCGAGTGAGGAATGGGGACAGAGAGGGGAACTCTCTCCGGTGATGACTGGGTACAGCTTCTCGGTGTTCTTCCAGGTAAAAGTTCCCTCCACTTCTGAATGGATTTTATGGATGTTTCTGCTCTGTTAATGAGTGTTGGTTCTTTGCTTGTGATTGGTTATGGATGCTAAAGATAAATGAATAAAGAATATTCACTACTGTCTATGAATTTTTAATGGTTTTAGACTCTCTGTATTGTCTGTTATGGAGAAATGCTCTCTGTTGTAGGATGAATTATGACTTTGTTGGTTTCTACTCCGTAGTTTTGTGGTGTTGGATGCTCTGTTAATGCTCTTTGCGGTTACTGCCTTGTTGGTGGTTTATGTGGCTTTTGGTTTGAGGATTTATGTTGCTCTCGAGTATGTTGTGGATTATTGATGGGAGTTGTTTCCTATTCTGTTATTTGGTTAAGTAGATTGTAATTGGGCTATGAAATTCTATTAAGTACAAGAATAAGGAATAAAGATATAGATAAGGATGAAGTTGTTAAGTTGTAGATGTTGAAGCTCTTCAGTGTTATTAAACTTTGTAAACAGTTAATGGAGAAATGGATAGTAATGATAAATGTTTTAATCATGATGGTATTGAAAAGGAAAAGAAGGATAAAGATTAAGTACGAATACGCGTTAAAGCTTCGAGGTAAGAAATTGAGTAGAGTCGTTGTCTAGTGGAGGCCATACACCATTACTAGTGTCTTTCCCTTAATTACTTGTTTACATTTCTGCTATGCTGCCATATTATGCCTATGTTGTTCTCATGTTATTAATGAAATCTCTAAGCATGTTTAGGACGTTAGCATATTATTATTGCTTTCTTTAAACTACTAAGCATGTCTATATCGTTATCGCTTTCTTTAAATTGCCAAGCATGCCTATGATATTATGGTTTCCTTTAAATCGCAAAGCATGTCTACATTGTTATCACTTCCTTTAAATTAACAAGCATGCCTATATAGTATGTTAGTAGTGTAACAACCCAATCCTAAGTTTTCTGGATAAACAATGTAATCAAAACTTTGGAAGTAAAATGGGTTTGATATTTATATAATACATCGTTCTATGGGCGTTAAGTTGTGACATATACCTTCGTAGGCATTTAATGCGGGCAAGACTTAGACGAAAAACACGAAAAAGGATGGATTTAAGGACTTTAGGACACCTGCAGACAGTGATGCGAACGCGACATGTCGTCCGCAACACGTCTGGAGTGGCTACTAGAAGTGGGGACGACTCAGGACGCCAAACGGCGTCCTAAACTTGCTATGCAGAGGCGTTGCAGACGATGGATGCGGAAGGTACGAACGAGGCAGGATGCGTCTGCAATGAATCTGTTTAGATCTGGAGTATTGCAGACGACTGCGGACAACGGTGGACGACTCGATGCAACGTCCGATTTGAATCTGTCCAATTTTTGGAACAATTCTGAGGCTGCATGTGGACGACAGCACGACGTTCGTACCAATCTGAAATGCAGCAAATCTGCAAAAAATAAGGAAATTAAAGTAAAAAAATTCAACGTTTAGCGAGTTAATACTCACTTTCGGCGAGAAAAAGAGGTCCTCCTAGCAGTAGCCCACAAAGGAGCCTTCCTATATGTACGCTTTGTCTCCTAGGTAGGTTCTCCCTCTATTTCATCTACTGTAAACTCTTCTCCTGCATTCTTCGTCTTCTGCTTCGTTTCTGCTAAAGGGGAACTCTGCTGGAACAAGATTCTCCTGGACAAGGAGCTACTATACGAGTGATTCGACTTCAAAGGTAAGGAATGTGTTGTCTTGGCCATTTGGAGGCCCTACACCCAAGTATTGTGTGAGTGTGTGTATGCTTGGTAGTTCACTTTATTGTAGGTGATAGAATATGCAGAAATTTACTCCGTCATTTTTCTTCTGAAATGTTGTTCCTGGTTGTTGTTGTTCTTACTTTCCAAATTAGTGAATATTCTTTGTCACAATGATGTTAAGTTTGACAAGCAAGTAGTTTATTATGCATAGCCCTTGATGAACTATGTTGTTTCTTGATAGACGTTGCATGCTTCTTTTGTGTAAGTGTGAAAGTGTTGGTTGAGCTTGAACAAACCAGAAGAGAAATCTTTAAAATGAAAGTGGTTGAGCTTGAACAAATCAGAGGGATAGACTTTAAAATGAAAGAGAATTATGAATGAGCTATTTCTATGACGTTAAAGAAGTTGTGATGTTAGAAAATGACTCCATAGGTAAGTTGTGATGTTAGAGAAAGACTCTGTGATTTCCTTTACAATACTTAGTAGCTCTATTGTTTTGTTAGTTCACTGTTTTTATTTGAAATGTTCCAAAACATATTAGTTGTCAAATTTCTGCTGCATTCTTTTACAGTTTAGAAAGCATGATTTGTTGAACATATTCATGTTCTTTTTGCTGTGGATTTTTGTACTGTCAATAGCATGATTTAATTGTTGTTTTATATAGAAATGTTGTTGTAGTGATAGATCTAATGCATGTATAAATATTTGTTTTGCTGCTGTCTTTTGAAGCATGATTAGTAATAGATCTAATGCACATATTTGCTGCTGAACGTATGTTTCTCTACTGCCTCTAACTAGAGTCTGATCGTTATATGTCGCTGTATGTTCGCTGTATGTTCATTAGTAAATTTTCTGTCATACGATAACTGAGTTGTTATTTTCCTATTACGTAAAGCATGTTTAGTTGCTAGTTTCTTCTGTTATTATGTCCGGTTGAAAGCTAGGATGGTTGAATATATTTTCTGTTGGAATAGTCGATTAGAAGCACGTTTTTTATGATTATAATTTCGGTTGCATATTAAGCTAAAAGCATGTAGTAAGCCAAAAAGTATGTTATAATATCTTCATTTCGTAGCTTGATTTACTATTGTTTTCTTTAAGTTATGAAGCATGTAAGTTATGATGCATCTCCGTTATTCTCAGCTTACCGTTAATACATTGTCATTATTTTCCTTACATGTGAAAGCATATTCTGTTTTGTAATAAGGAATGGTAGTTAAACGCTGTTTTTATTATGTGAAGCATGTGATGATGTTTGTTTCATTCCTTGTTTAATGTGGATTCCTAAGTGTTGATATTGCTCCTCATATATGCTATGTTCAATTAGAAAAAAGCTAGGTTGAGTTCATGCTAATAGAAACCCAGTAGGGGGTAACCTTCGGGGTAGTACCCACATGCATGAGTGAAGAAAAATGCTAAGAAAAATGAATGTTCGGGATGGGCGGGATACGTCCATCACCGAAGAAACTCTCCCGGCGGGATACGCTAGAAGGGAAGAAACTCTAAAGGTGGGATATGCCAGAAAGAGGAAGAACTCTAAAGGCTAGATACGCCGGAAGGAGAAAGAACTCCAAAGGCGGGATACGCTAGATAGTCCAGATCTAGCCTAGCTGCGAGGATACACCTTCACCAAGTCGGGAAAGGGACTAGTATGCACATAGGAGGTCAGAAGCCAACAAACTAGGCCATCTCAAAAGATAACCTCTAATCTCTAGCTCGATGTACGAGTTAAAAACGAACGAAGAAAATGAATGTAATGAAAGAGTTTTGTTTGGGTGGCCCCCATTCCAAGAAGAACTAAAGAGAGAGAAATGCATAAATTGTTTTCCCCCATCACCTTACTGGGCGTAAGCTCACGTCCTTACTTGTGGTGTAGGTAATGAGGGGATTATGCCAAAAGTTAAGGAAGAGGTCATTCTGGTGGAGCCTGCGAGACACCAACGGAGTAGTAGTACGACACAATGAAATGAAAGAAAAGGAAAATCAATAAGAGCTAATGTTGAATGGTTATCTTTTATGAACGTTAAATTTTCTTTTATTGCCTTTATTTGGATATTTGGAATATTATGTAAGTTTTATTTGGGAACTAAAAACCTTGGATTTAAATTATGTTTTAAATGACGTTTTCTGATAATTACTTTGTTATTCAGTAAAGGTAGATTTTCTCGTTTAATTATGCTTTCGCAACTTTTATGAATAACCTTTTTAAAGAATGAACTACGGAAGAATGAGTTTTTATTAACGATCGGATTTTGATGCACTCTGATAACCTCTTTTCTTTAGAAATGAGTTTTAATTGGTCGTATTAGTAAGGTTAAGGCGCTTTTAAAATGGTTAAGAAATCCGGGTCATTACAAGTAGACTTCCTTATCTCATACTTTTATATTGTGTGATTACTGCTTTATGTCTCATACTTTTATACTGTTACAATTACTACTTTTCATTGACATACATCACGATAATGTTTCTCATTAACATGCATCATGATAATAGAAACAAGTTGGAAGTACCACCTCTTGCATAGTACTCATATGCATTATGTGAGGAAAAGAATAAATGAAATAAAAGAAAGAAAAAGAAATGGGGAGTTGGGGGACAGAGGGGTAGTTCGGATCTAATATGGTAGCTAGACTTTATGTCCCTCCCTTGTCGGGAATGGGACTAGCTATACATAGGAGATTAGAAGCCGACCAAGACTATTCTCTTACACATGGGTTCCTTCAATCTTCCGCTCGATGTACGGTAAATAAAATAAATGAAAAGAAAAGAAATAAGGAGTTGGGGGATGGATGGGTAGTTCGGA
This sequence comes from Begonia loranthoides, assembly GCA_022433065.1. NCBI lineage: Eukaryota > Viridiplantae > Streptophyta > Magnoliopsida > Cucurbitales > Begoniaceae > Begonia > Begonia loranthoides. Next base: position 44,598,577 of record CM039468.1, on the reverse strand, counting down.
TCTAATTTAGTAGTTAGACTTTATGCCCCTCCCTTGTCGGGAACGGGACTAGCTACACACAGAAGGTTAGAAACCGACCAAGACTATTCCTTCACACATGGGTTCCTTCAATCTCCCGCTCGACGTAAGAGTCTGGATTATCAGCGATGAAACGCCCGAGAGTAGCGTGGCTCTGATACCAACTGTAATGACCTGAATTTTTTGTTTATCTTAAAAAGACGTAAAAATTTAAGATTTTTGATGACCGACACGAAACCTTTAATTCAAATCTTTTTAAATTATATCAGAGTCTTTTCTTAAAAACCCGATCGTCACATAATCTCATTTCAACATTCGTAAAATAGTGGAAAACTACAGTTTATAAAATTAGTGGAAGTATAACCTGAAATCTTACTTAAAACATTTAACAAAGTTTGAGGTTAAAAATGTAACCTACTCAAAATTAGGGTTAGAATAGGAATTAACGTTTACAAAACATGTTTGCCGTTAAACCCTTACAAAATAGCTTCTTCCTTCTCCACTTGGTGTCACGCTACTACTCGGGTCGCGTTTCCTCTTGATACACCGCAGGCTCCACGGGAATGGCCTCCTCTGCTGCTCCTAGCACAACCATCTCATTACCTACACCACAATTAAGGACGTGAGCTTAAAGCCCAGTAAGGAAATGGGTTAATAAAATTGCATATGCCTCTCTTTAGCTCCTTTTTGGAATGGGGACCACTCAATCCAACCTTTTTATTACGTCGTGGGTTCGTTTGTTTCTTACTCGTACTTTGAGTTGGAGTTTGGAGGTTATCCTTTGAGATAACCTAGTTTGATTGACTTCTAACCTCCTGTGTGCACACTAGCCCCTTTCTCGACTAAGTGAGGGTGTATTCTAGCTAACAGGCTAGATCCAAACTACCCATCTACCCCAACTCCCTTTTCTTTTTCCTTCAGGCGTATCCCGCCTTTAGGACTTCTTATAGTGATAGGCGTATCCCGCCCATCTTGAACATTCTTTTCTTAGCGTTTTTCCTCACTCATGCATGTATGGGTACCACAACCAAGGTGGTACCCCTTACTTGGTTTCTATGAACGTGAATGCAGGATGACACTTTCAAATCAAATAGCGCATAAACGAAACGTGAATGATGACAATTGGAGAATGACAATTCAATAATTAAATGGCAGAATTTAAAACAATTAAGGAGAATGAAGGCATAGCTGAATAAATATAGGGCAACTATAAAAGAAACACATGAATTCATACAATGAACGAGGTAAAAGTTACTCATGCTCTTAACATCCAATAAAACGAATAACAGAACATGCTTTTATACAACAAAGATAAAGCAGTGTATAACAACGAAATAAAAGTAAATCATGCTCTTAACTTCCAATAAAACAAATATTAGGACATGCTTTTAGCGGTAGCGTAATATAAACAATGTAATTACAGATTATACTTCCAGATATAGAACAGCATAAGCAAAATTTAAATGAGTGCATATTCTCAAAAGTAAACATACGACTCACAGCTTGAAACATAACAAGAAGCTTACCTGGGAGACCAACCGTATGTCTAGCAGAAAGGGTGCAGGAGACAGTTCCCTGCTAGTTGGATTGTGGTGGAGTGTGATTTGTGTTGAATAGCCGCATTTCTATTGGTTAATCGTTGATTTATTTTGATTTTAAAATATTTTTTTTCGCAGATCTGCGAGGATTCGGACGAGTGCGGACGTGATGGTCTCATCCGCATGTGCCAAATCCCCAAGCAAGGTTTGTGTTTTTGGACAGGGAATGGCGTCCTCGCCCTGTCCGTACCGTCCGAAATTAGAATTCGGACTCGATTTGGCATCCGCATGTAGCGTCCGCGTGCATCTGAATCCGTCCATAAATTGGACAGATTCAAAACGTCCACATCCGCTGCCATCCGGAGTTGTCCAAAAAGTCCAGTCTGAAGGACAGAGTCAAATCATCCATGTCTGCTGTCGTCCGCTGCAATTTGGAGTCGTCCGAATTCATCCAACGATATACGCATTAGGATGCACAACCTCGTCCTAGTGCATCCCAAAACACGGGGATAGCATGCTAAGCATTTGTGGACGCCAGGTCTCGTCCTGGCGGCGTCTGCATGCGTCCGAAATCACCCAGAACAATATTTTCTTCATATATTTTCTTTTTTAATTTTTATCCCATAATTACATAAGTATAGATACACAATATAATGTATAATTATTTCTAAAGTTTGATTACATCGCGTATGCGAAAAAATTTGTATAGGAGTATTACAACATTGCTCCTTATATCAAACTTACTAAACTCCAAACCAAAATAATTCATTCCTAATGATGTCGTACACACAAACTGGTCAATCAATCAACATCAACCTACACATTGATATACTACCACATAGACCCGAACAAATTAGTTACTAAATCTACGATAATCCTATCACTTTTTACTCTAGGATAGTAGCAACAATCTAATAAGTCTCTAATGTCTAGCCACGGTCTGTAAATGATGTTGTAGTCTAGTTACATATCATAGAACATATTGCCTCATGTCAATCCATAAACACTAAAGTTTCAAATTATCACTCATCTTAATACAACTTGTATAAGAACAAAATTTAAATTTTTTTACTTTCATCTAAACTTCCTGCATTCATTTTGAGACATCAGATAGTAACACTAGTATTGAACAACAACAAAAAAAAATCCTTCAAACACAAACATCCCTATGGTTGCGTTGAGTTATTTTTGTAGACTCCTCAACAAGCTTCTGTATCTAATCAAATCTCTCTCTTAAGCTCACCATATAACTCTTGTTTTTACTTACAGGTTGTAAAAGAGTATAGTTGATATATTATATACACAACTATCAGATTTATCAGTTGATATGACATACCATAATCACTAATCGATAAAAATTTCATCCAATCTTTTAGCACGAAGAAAGTTTGAGCATGCCAACTCGACACATCTGCAAAATCATTAGCCTATTAAGATGTTATTGTGAAATAAAATTTCACTACTTTATTCATATCTCATGCATAAATTAAATCGTGCCGGGTCATAGGTTGAATCACGTCGCGTAGACATATTTCGAGCTTTTATTCTATGAGAACTTCTAATTTCTATTCCATGCAGTAACTTTATATTATTGCCAATGTAAAATGATCACAACCAACAACATATTCAACTCCATCACCGATGAACCTATATAAACCATTTTGTACAATAACCATCAATCACTGTCAACACAGGTGACATAATCAAACTGTGTTCCAAATTCTCAAATGTTGATTGACATCTTCAATTCTAGAGTAAGGTTAACATTCTCTCCTGTTAACGGAGCCAGTAGTGAGATAATAGTATAAATTTTTTTTCCACAAATTGGTTGTAATAAACTACCAATCTCAAGAGGCTCTACAGCACAATGACATTTTCTGGAGTTTTCCCTTCAACACAACCACAATCTTAACTAAGTTCAATGAGATATCATCTTGAAAATTAACTCATCTATGAAGTGTCATTTTATCATCCAAAAGCTATAATTTATTTCTTTAACGACTAACTGATGATATTGTAACTCTGAGATGATCATTATATTCATTTCAAGTCTTAGAACTAAGTAATATATCCTTAATAAATACTATGATGAACCGACGTAAATAAGGTCCAAAGATTGAGCTCATTAAATTCATAAGGACAACTGAATGTTGATCAACTCAAATGACAAAATCACAAAACCAACAGGTCCTCATTGAGTCTAAAAGGATATAATACTCAAAGGTCTTTTAACAAACGGTTGTCAAAACTTACATCAACCATGGAGAAAAACCTCGATCCACTCATCTGATCGAAATTCCACCTGTAACGCCTCTTTTTACTCATGGAAAAATATTTAAAACCAACAAAAAATATTTATTCAATTATTTTTTTTTTATTTAAATAAAACCCTATCTTTAAAAATAAGCTAATAAATCATGTCTTCAAAAATAAAACACACCAGAAGACTTTTACCAAAACATAATCCTCATTTTTTAAGTACCGTTTAAAATCATCCGTAGCAATAATAGAATCCATATCAATAAAATAGAGTTCATATCATAAAAAAATAGTTTTAAATTATTATTCATTTCTAGGTCATAACCCACGGTCAATGAGTTCCAACAACACCAAATATTCATCACAAACATACTCCCTCGAACTGCACTCCATTAGTAGGTATTATTCCAAAAAAAATCTCATCTACAATACAAAGTTTGTCTATAAATCTAAGATTTAGCAAGTAATGTATGAGATTATGAACATATGAAATGATGCACATGCTGCTTTGGGAAATATTTAGAGTTTGTCTTTCATTCATATTCATTCTTTCTTTCTTTCTTTTTTTCTTTCTTTCTTTCTTTACCATTGGAATATGGCACCGAGCTAAGTCATTGGAGAACAAGTCCATCAAAGCTCAATTGGGGGACGCACCCACCAAAGCAACATTAGGCAGTTTCTTGGATACCGAATTGCCAAATCTTCTTTCGTTTCTTCATTTCATTAATTCATTTTTTCTTTCATAAAATGTATGCATGGAAAACCCCTATATATTCTTTCTTAGAAAACATTTTTCGTGATATATGAAATATGCTCATGAACATACAATCACAACTCAACAAAGCATCCTTAATACTCATCTCTTGAAAGATATCGTGGAAAAACTATTATGAACCATGCAAACTGTCACATATACATACCATTCACTATAATAGCTGAGGGTGATTTTAATGAGGGTGACCCACCTCATTTAACAACGTTGAATTTCAGGTCGGTTTCTCCCTCAATTTTGCGTGTGTCCACGGAAGTAGGTGGACATTTATGACGAAGTGAAGAGCCCCCCAGAAACACGTGCCTCCGAAGTTGAATGTTGGAACTGTTAAGCATTATGGTTCTATGGAACTCCGTGAATGGTTGTTTAAGGACGGTTATTAATGATAAATATTACGGTTTTGAAGGTATTAATGGAAGAAGAAGGATAAAGTGCTAAACCGCGTTATAGACGCTAGGTAAGTGATATCACTTGTGTTTTGCCGAAAGGCCTACATCGCAAGAGTTATGATTTGTATGCTGCTTGTATTTACTCGATTATAGGTTGTGATCATAACGACCCAGTTTTTAATTACCTTTAAAAACGTGTAAAATTTAAAACTTTTTCCTTTTAAATACAGCGGAAGACTTTTCGTTCTGAAAACTAGTTAAAAGATAATAATTAAAATATTTATAGAACACAACGGAAGTCCTTTTTAAATAAAAAAAAAATATTTAAAATACAGTTTAATTACTTTACAAAGTACTTTACAAACCATCTTTCTTTTAAATCTCGTTAGCCTAACCAGCCACAAGATCCGCGGGTGCAAATATTTTATCAACAACTCCTTAACCTATTCTCCTGCGTGTATACCTACATCGCAAGACATAACTAATGATCCTAAGGCACAGTAAGTGATATAAAAGAAAACTCTAAACATGCTAAGCGTCTTTTAAAACCACATGTCGTTATTCATTTTCATTTTCTTTTATCTTATACGTGTTAATCTCTTTTCTTTTATTTCTGTGTCGGGCTTTACCTACCGATCCACAAAAACCATTTAATTACATTTCTTTTGTTTCTATGCCGGGCTTTACCTACCAGTCCACAAAAATCGTTTAATTACATTTCTTTTGTTTTAGTGTCATGCTTTACCTACCAGTCCACAAAAACCGTTTAATTACATTTCTTTTGTTTCTATGTCGGGCTTTACCTACTACTGGTCCACAAAATCATTTAATTACATTTCTTTTATTTCTGTGTCGGGCTTTACCTACCGGTCCACAAAAACCATTTAATTACATTTCTTTTGTTTCTGTGTTGGGCTTTACCTACCGTTCTACAAAAAACATTTAATTACATTTCTTTTGTTTGTGCTGGACTTTACCTATTAGTCCACAAAAACCATTTTGTTACATGGTTTGGTTGCCAGAAATTACTTACCAGTCCTCTTTACTTGACTTTTATTCGTATTTGATTCCATTTTCCATTTTCTTTTTTCTTTTTGAAAACTATGCTTGAAAATCAATTTCGTAATCTTTTGAAAACTATGATGTATGATGCTCGGGAATGCATACATTCTATCATATCAGTACTATCATCTCTAAGCATGTTCATATAGTAAACATATCATTAAAAGAATCTAATTCTAATAAACATCCAGCAAGTAGCAGTACAATATATGGAACATGCTCAATATGTAACATCCCAATATTTTGAATATGGATGATTATCAGGATTTTACCAAGGACGTTTGGAGTGCTAAAACAATGAACATTTCCATTAAGTTTTTCTCGTATACGTGGTGTAATCGAAGTGTTGGAGTTGGGGATATTACGTCACGTATCTACACGTGTCATTTTATGACGTGTATTTATGAATAAATGTTGTGAGGGAAGAGTTAAGTGTGAAAAGATAGAGGAAAGTGGAGATTATGGCATTGCGGATGCCAGAGCAAACAGGACGCGTCTGCATCAAATATGTCCAAGTTTGGGGACTTTCGGACGCCTGCGGAAGGGAAGGAACCTCATCTTATTTGCCTCTATCCAAAATCTGGACAATTCGGACGATGGGTTGCAGACGAAAGAAGTAGCGTCCGCATCGACTCTGTCTGATTTTGGGACAATTCGGACGACTGCAGACACCACGTGCAGACGCGATATGGCATCCGCGAGTGCCCTACGGATGGTACGACAAAGGTGGGGATGCCAAATTTCGTCTGAAAGCAAGCTTTACCTTCAGAAAATCTGATCTTGTGGACAATGAAGACACGAAGATTGTGTCCACACCCATCCGAATCGCACCAGATCTGCGACAGGATAACTTTAAAATCAGAAGAAAATGATGATGGACCAATGAGATTGTAGCTCCCCGACACCAAATCACCCCCACGATCCTGACCAGCCAGGGATGGTCCCCTGCCACGTGCGTGAGTGTCCCCCAGGAGAGTCTCTACTTAATCCAACCCTCCTCCACCTTCTTCTCCTTCATTTTTCTGCTGGGGGGAGACTCTGCTGGATTAGGGAGGCCAAGGAGCACTACTGCCCACGTGAAGACTTGACTTCAAGGGTAAGGAATGGGTAGTCCTTGGCTTGAGGAAGCTCTACACCCAAGTATATATTGTGTGAGTGAGTTGTTTCGTTGTATGATTCTATTATTCCTGTAGTTGCTTGGTTTTCTCTATATGTTATAAATCTCATGTTTTTCTCTTGGCACTTTGATAGATGTTGCATATTTCCTTTGTGTAAGTGCGAAAGTGTTGATAGATGTTGCATATTTCCTTTGTGTAAATGCGAAAGTGTTGATAGATGTTGCATATTTCCCTTGGGTAAATGGGAAAGTGTTGGTTGAGCTTGAATAAACCAGAAGAGTAATCTTTAAAATGAAAGAAAAGTATGAATGAGCTCTTTACATGATTTCTAGTGATGATAAAGAAGTTGTGATGATAGAAAAAGACTCCATGTCTCCTTTACAGATTTCTAGTAACGTTAAAGAAGTTGTGATGTTAGAAAAAGACTCCATGATTCCTTTACAATACTCAGTAGCTCTATTTCCTTGATTATATGAGCATATTTCGCTGTTTGCTTGTTATTTCACTATTGTTATTTTAACCGTGCAAAAGCATGATTAGAGATTTTAAGTTGCTACTGTAATTAGAAGGTATAAAGCATGCGTTCGTTTGTTGCCATTTCATGTCAGTTGCTAATAGTTTCTGTTCTGAAACACGTTTTATTGTCAATAACTGCTACTGTATATCAACGTTGTGAAGTTTGTGAACTGCCCTCATTTCTGCTGCTTTTTTATAGTTTAAAAAGCATGATAAACGTTCTTATTTACTGCTGTATTGCTCGGATTAATGCATGTTTAAATGTCCAATACGTCACCGTTGTAATCGATTAAAAGCATGCTCAAACACTTATATTTTTCTGCTGTTTGGTTTAGTTCTTAAAAAGCATGTTTAGTCTTTTGTGTAGTCGATTAGAAAGTATGGTAGATGTTCAAGATTTCTTTCCATTGCATAGCCTAATGGTTACGTGCTAAATGTTCTCCTACTGTTGTTTTCCTTAGATTCACAAGGAAGGATCGCTGTTTTAGTTCGATATTTATTCATTTCTATGTGCTGCTATTTTGGCCATCGAAAGCATGCTTAGATATTACGTTTTTGTTGTTACGTTCGATTAGGAGCAAGAAAAGTCGTTTGATTCTGCTGTTTATTTTCCATGTAACTCATTGTACAGTATCGATCAAAAAGCATGCGTAGATGTTTACGTTTCTGTCAACATGATCAATTAGCTGTCTATTGATAAGTTTGGTTGAAATCATGATTGGTTGAACGTAGGTCTGCGGAATAGTCTATTAGAAGCACGTTTCGATGATCGTATTTTCAGGCTGCATAGTGATTTCAAAGCATGTCTTTTACTCTTAGCTAATTGTTCTATGTTGTCGATACTTGCCTTACGTATGAGAACATGTTTTGTTTTGGGATAGTGAACGCTAATACTATGTAACATCTCGTACTTTTCTCTTTTATTTATTTAACATTTTAAAATGGTCATAAATTTTTTTGGTTTTCTATTTTTCAATTAATATAACCTATTAGAGTAAAAATAGCGACTTGTCATAAAACAATTTCCAAAATATTACTAGATAATCATAAAGTTTCCAAAACAGTCCGTTTACATTTTCAAAAGTTTATAGATAGCCTACTAATGTATTAGCAAAATACATATTTTCCAAAGTCCTCTTATCAGTCATCCCAAACCAAAATATCAAATTCTATCTGTGAAAATACCGTTATTGCATACGTCCCAAAACATAATACCAAACTCCATCTGTGATGCGCCACAACCAACAGGTCAAAATGGCTGATAAAATAAAACAGCGTCCTGTAATACCTTCTCCACAATATGATTGTCATCCAACGCATTACTTACATCACGGGGGAAAACAATGAGTCTAATGCTCAGTAAGAATTGGAATGTAATGCAATGTGATGCAATGCATGACCATACAATGCAATTAAACCAAGAGTGCATACATGACAAACACCGTGGGACCATGAAAAACCCGATCAATCCTCGAAGGAGCAATATATATATATATGTGTCTGTGTGTGTGTGTGTGTGTGTGTGTGTGTGTGTGTGTGTGTGTGTCAAGGGGTTTACTTAGGCCGTATACACTCCTTTGTTACGAGAACGTTGGGGATTTCAGAACAGGAAGCAATGAACCCTAGTATCCCATGTCACTATCCTACTTACTTTCTAATCCATCCAACATGGATCTATGTGACAATGGGACGTCATTGGTCTCCCGAACCCCCACATGCCTATTTACATAGATTTAATATGTAACATAAAGTGAAGCAATTTTATAATCCCTAATATGATGCATACATGTCAACGAATTGCAGAAAAGAAATCATACTCAAATCACAATAATTTCACATTAACCTACACATGCTTCTGAATAAAGGAGAACACATGTTAAAGGAGAACTGCTCATGCTTTTGAATAAAAAGACATCACAATTCACAATTTATAGGATTTGCACTAACTATATTTAGTTCATTACCAAGGCATTGAAGAACAAACTATAACATCCAATTCAACATAACTAAACCAATATGTTTCACAATCAATACTACTTCCATTGCTATAGTTTCCAAAGAAGATAATGTAATTGCAACTCATCCATTTTACTTCCTTATACTTCCCACAAGGCAAACTATATCATTCCAGTTCAATTTGCATTCACCAAACAGAATACTTATTGGATATATGCTTACAATTTCTTCTATATCTTGCACATAATCAAAATATATACCACTGAACTTATAATCCCAAAACCAACGATAACTTAACAGTTATAATTCAGGATTCAACAGCAGGATGTCAACGACAGTTCACCAAAAACAATAGCAGTATGTCTCAAAATTTGTGATATACACAAACAAGCATAACCCCATGATGTAGGCCTCCACTGGCGACACATCATTCAAGTTCTTACCTCTTTCAAGTTTCCAGTATTTAGCTAATGCTTGGACAGTAACACTTTCCCCAGCATTTCACTATTTCACTTGCAAAGAGAACAAACGAAACTCAATAGAAGAAAAGAGGAAAAGATCACATCTTGCACCCATATACACTTGAAAACATTATCAACTTACCCTTCTGCACTTTCACCCAACAACTTTCACCCAACATAACAGTAGTTTCCCACTACATACCTGAATCGTTTCTTATAGACAACTCAGGTAGGAAACGATGGAGACAAGCAGCTGCATAGGTGTACTTCCAACAGCAAAGGGAGGAGGTCCAATGGATGGAGGCCAAGCAGATGCCTCTCCATCTTCGAAAAATAGTGTCACCAGCAGGAAATTTGAAAGAAAAGTTTGGAAAATGATGAAGACAATCTTCAGATTTAAATGGGTTTTTTGGACAATTTGACCTTTCAGACATGGTGTGTCGCCCGCACTATCGTCTGCATCATCCAAAACCTGTTTTGGGATTATAAAATATGTCCCTAGTCCTTCATCCATATCGTCCACAAGGCATGTTCGGATGCCAGGAAGCGTTCGCATGACATGTCCACAATCGTCCAAATGTGTCCAGTTTTAGGACAGATTCATTCGAACGCCATCTTTTCTTGTCCGTAGTTGTCCATAGCATCCAAATGTTCCCAGAAAATGGACGGATTCAAAACGGACGACCCTGCTACCATCTGCAATGTCCTTAGGCGTCCGCATCAGGACAGCTCAGAGATTAGGACGCCAATTACCATCCCCATGCGTCCTAAACTCCCAATTTTATATTTTTCTTTAACTTTTTACACTACATTTCATTTGCCACATAACATAAACCATATTATTACATCATCAAATTTTATTACAACGCAATATATATGAATTTACGGTATTTTACATTTTTGGGACATTACAATCCACCCACCTTACAAAAATTTTGTCCCCAAAATTTAAGGATGAAGTAACTCTAGATACCAAGCTTTCATATCATCTTGTATTTCCCACGTGGCTTGTTCTTCATTCACTTGATTTTTCCATAAAACTTTTGCGAAAGGGACTTCTTTATTCCGCAGTCTCTTTACACTATAATCTAGAATACAGAGTGGCTTTTCTTCATAACTCAAATTGGTATGCATTCAAATTTGTTCTTGGGGTCTGAAAGGAATAGCACGACCAAGGCACTTCCGCAACATAGAAACATGGAAGACATAATATACACTAGACATAGTCGTAGGTAGATGTAACCGATACGCCACATTACCAATTCATTCCATAACTTCAAAAGGCCCAATATAGCGCGGATTTAGCTTGCCTTTTCATCCAAATTGCATAACTCCTTTGAATGGTGATAACTTTAAATATACTCTATCACCCACCGTAAACTTCAAATCGTGTCGACTATTATCCTCATAACTCTTCTGACGATCCTGAGCAGTTTGCATACATTCATGGATAAGAGCCACATTATCTGCAGTCTATTGAACCATATCAGGCCCAAAATACTTATCTTCACCAACTTCACGTCATGCGAGAGGAGTGCGGCATCTCCTTCCATATAATGCTTCATAAGGAGTCATACCGATGGTCGTTTGATAACTATTATTATAAGCAAACTCAGCCAACAGTAAGATCTTTTCCCATCCTCCATGATATTCCAGACTATAAGCACGCAGCATATCTTCTAATATCTGGATTGTTCGCTCACTCTGCCCATCAGTTTGGGGGTGGAAAGTCGTACTCATTCTTAGGTTAGTACCCATAGCTTTATTTACACTTTTCCAAAACATCGATGTAAATTGAGGATCACGATCAGACACAACAAACACAGGTGTACCATGAAGCTATATAATTTCCTTAACATATAAGTGTGCAAATTGCGTCATTGTAAATGTCATACGTATAGGTAAGAAATGAGCGACTTTGGTTAACCTGTCAATTATGACCCATATCGTGTCATGTGTGTTTACTGACGTTGGTAAACCCGTAACAAAATCCATAGAAATATGTTCCCATTTCCACTGTGGTATAGGCAGTGGTTGAAGCACTCCACCAGGCCATTGATGCTTAGCTTTTACTTGCTGACAAATCTTGCAAAGAGTCACATAGAAAGCAATGGTAACCTTCATTCTTGTCCAGTAATAATGCTTCTGAAGGTCTTTATACATCTTATTACATCCAGGATGAATCGAATAACTTGATTAATGTGCTTCTTTCATAATTGCTATTTGTAAAAGAATTTTTGGAACATACCATCTATCTTTATACTTTACAATGCCATCAGTAGATAAAGAGTTATGACGAAACTCAGGTAAAGTTGGATTACGCTTGAAGTCTTCAGAAAGTGTATCCTTCATCTGAGCTTCTTTTATTCTTTCCAGAATAGTGGGTTGAAGAGTCAAGGTAGATAGAACATCTGATAGATATTTTGGAATTAATTGTGTATCTAGTTCTTGCATATCTTTCAATAATCCAGCTGACATCTCTTTACATGTCATACTCATCACAACAAACTTATGACTTAAAGCATCTGCCACTACGTTTGCTTTGCTAGGATGATATTTAATTTCACAGTTGTAATCTCTTACATATTCAAGCCAGCGTCGTTGTCTCATATTTAGCTCTTTTTGTGTAAGACATACTTCAAACTCTTATGATCTGTAAATATCTCACAATGATGCTCGTAAAGATGATGTCTCCAAAGTTTTAGAGTGAAGACCACAACAGCAAGTTCAAGATCATGCGCTGGATAATTAGACTCGTGCGGTTTGAGTTGTCTGGAAGCATACGCAATCACCTTTCCTTGTTGCATCAGCACTCCACCAAGCCCTCGTCTGGATGCATCACAATAGATACAAAAATTTTCATGCTCCACAGGTAAAGTTAAGACAGGTGCAGTTGTTAATCGACACTTGAGTTCCTGAAAGCTCTTTTCACAGTCATCATACCACAAGAATCGTGTATTTTTCTTGGTTAATCCAGTTAGAGGTACAGCGATCCTTGAAAATCCCTCAATAAAACGGCGGTAATAACCGGCCAAACTGAGAAAACTATGAACATCTCTTACACTTTTTGGTTGGTCCCATTCAACTATTGCTCGAATCTTTGAGGATCAACAACAATACCTTCTTTTGAAATCACGTGACCAAGGAAACAAACTTTCTTCAACCAGAAATCACATTTTGAAAACTTCGCATATAACTGGTGCTGTTTGACAATATTCAAAGTGATTCGTAAGTGCTCAATATGTTCTTCTTCAGATCGTGAATAGACAAGAATATTGTCAATGAAAATGACTACGAACTTGTCCAAATAATCCTTAAAGATTCGGTGCATCAGATCCATAAAAGTTGCAGGAGCATTTGTCAGTCCAAAGGATATCACCATAAATTCGTAATGTCCATATCTAGTTCGAAAAGCCATCTTTGGTATATCTTCTGGCTTTACTCGTAATTGATAATATCCTGATCGAAGATCAATTTTGGAAAAGACGCAGGCACCATTGAGTTGGTCAAACAAATCATCAATACGTGGTAAAGGGTATTTATTCTTGATCGTCACATTATTTAATTCTTGATAATCCACACACATGTGTAACGATCCGTCTTTCTTTTTCACGAACAATACCGAAGCTCCCCATGGTGAGAAACTCGGACGGATAAACCCTTTTTGCACCAACTCTTCAAGTTGAGTTTCTAATTCACGTAATTTTGTTGGCGCTACATGATATGGATTTTTTGCAATCGGTTCCGTGCCAGGTTGTAAGTCTATCATAAAGTCAATCTCTCTGACCGGAGGCGCTCCTGGAAGGTCGTCCAAGAAAACATCAGGGAATTAACTAACAACTTTGATATCTTCAACTTTTGTATCGACTTTGATTGCCATATTCCGGATGTGAACTAGAAAACCTAGACATCTGTGTCGCAATAATTGGTCTGCCTTGAGGGTAGAGATAATAGGTAACCTACTCTTCCCTTTCAATGCTCGAAACACATATGGCTCTCCTTGTAGAGGATAGAATTGAACTTCATGTCGTGCACAGTTAATAATAGCAGGATGCCTATTTAACCAATCCATACCCAATATAAGATCAAATCTCTTTATATCTAACACAATGAGGGTAGCTTGAAAAATATTATTATTCATTTGCACAGCATAATCTTCAAGAATACCATTTACAGCCATATAACCACCAGAAGGGATAAGGACTCGATAACCTTTCTTTGGGATTTTAGGGGAACATTTTGCTTTTGAGCAATAGGATGTTGAAATAAATGAATGAGTTGCTCCAGTATCAAATAGTGTATAAGCAGCTACATTATTAATATGCGTTGTACCTACGTTACTTAGAAAGCATCACTACTGGACATAACATAGCATGCTTGAGAATATGTAATGCAGGTGGTTAACAAGGCGTACCTGCAATAATTGCATGCAATTCTTCTTCCTCTTTTTCTTCTTCTTGTAATGGAAAGACTTGTGGAGCTGCACCACTAGTGAGAGTTGGGCAACGTCTTGCAATATGTCCAGGCTGTCCGCATTTAAAGCATACAGGTACACCCACTCGACATGTTAGTGTTTTTGCACTTTGGGCACAGAAGAGGTACAGTACCAGGTGCAGTGGTAACTTCACTTGCAGGACATTTTTCTCGTCCTTGTTGCATATCCTGTACAGGAGGTCGTCGAATTCCACGGTTATTCTATGGATTACCTCTTTGTTGGAAAGGCCGATTCTTCCCCATACGTTGCATAAATTCTTGTTTTCTAGCGACAATATTTTCTACATCCTCAACATCCAATGCTCTTGCTACTATCTGTGCATAAGGAACACCTCAGATGCCCGTCATCCTCACTCCTCAAAGAATCTCTATTCTCAGACTTGGACAAACAGTTGTACCTTCAGCCCGTTATTATTTGCTATATGTGGAGCAAACTGTGATAAAGCCTTGAACCGACGGATGTATTCAGACACTTTTTCGATTTGGCGAACCCTCATAAACTCCATCATCTTCTGGTTCTGGACCATAAAACTAAAGTATTTCTCATTGAATAATTCCTTGAAATTTTCCCAAGTGAATGTTGCCAAATTTAATGTAGGTGTGACAGAATCCCACCAAAATTGCGCGTCATTAATCAAAAGATACGTCGCACATTTCACTTTCTCCGTCTCTCATATCTCTGCATATGCAAACATCTTCTCGATGGAATGAATCCAAGCTTCAGCTCCAGCAATATCAGTGATATTCCCATCAAAGTAAGGGGGCCTGAGTCGTTGAAATTTTTCCCAGCCAGCTTCAGCAGGTGGGGGTACCACAATTGCTCGATTATTCCCATGTCCATTATTGCCATCATTCCAATTATTGCCACGTTCTATCAATCTTTCAATCAACTAGGACTGTCGGTCGATCACATCAGCAATACGACTAAAGGTTTCACCTCGTTCGCTAGGAACTAGGGTGTTATAGCGTGTTCCTCGTGCCATGTAAAAATTAATTTTGTACAACTAAATTAGAAAAATAAATTACAGTGCACAAAAAAATAAATGAAAACTTACATAGGGAGAAGTGTATTCCATGACAAGTCTTGTATTATCAGCAGTCTTCAAAACCGATTTTGACCTGGTTGTTCTTTGATACCAACTGTAACATCTCATACTTTTCTCTTTTATTTATTTAACATTTTTAAATGGTCATAAATTTTTCATTTTTTATTTTTCAATTAATATAACCTATTAGAGTCAAACGAGCGACTTGTCATAAAACGATTTCCAAAATATTACTAGATAATCAAAAAGTTTACAAAACAGTCCGTTTATATTTTCAAAAGTATATAGATAGCCTACTAATGTATTAGCAAAATACATATTTTCCAAACTCCTCTCATCAGTCATCCTAAACCAAAATATCAAATTCTATCTGTGAAAATACTGTTATTTCATACGTCCCAAAACATAATACCACAATCCATCTGTGATGTGTCACAACCAATAGGTCAAAATGGCTGATAATCCAAAACATCGTCTTGTAATACCTCCTCCACAATATGACTGTCATCCAACGCATTACCTACATCACGGGGGAAACCAATGAGCCAACGCTGAGCAAGAATTGGAATGTAATGCAATGTGATGCAATGCATGACCATACAATGCAATTAAACCAAGAGTGCATACATGACAAACACCGTGGGACCATGAAAAACCCGATCAATCCTCAAAAGAGCAATATATATATATATATATATATGTCAGGGGTTTACTCAGGCTGTATACACTCCTTTGTTACGAGAACGTTGGGGATTTCAGAATAGGAAGCAATGAACCCTGGTATCCCATGTCGCTATCCTATTTACTTTCTAATCCATCCAACATGGATCTAAATGACAGGGGGACGTCATTGGTCTCCCGAACCCCGACATGCCTATTTACATAGATTTAATATGTCACACAAAGTGAAGCAATTTCATAATCCCTAATATGATGCGTGTTTGTCAACGAATTGAAGAAAAGAAATCATACTCAAATCACAACAATTTCACATTAACCTACACATGCTTCTGAATAAAGGAGAACAAATGTTAAAGGAGAACTGCTCATGCTTTTGAATAAAAAGACATCACAAATCACAATTTATAGGATTTGCACTAAATATATTTAGTTCATTACCAAGGCGTTGAAGAACAAACTATAACATCCAATTCAACATAACTAAACCAATATGTTTCACAATCCATACTACTTCCATTTCTATAATTTCCAAAGAAGATAATGTAATTGCAACTCATCCATTTTACTTCCTTATACTTCCCACAAGGCAAACTATATCATTCCAGTTCAATTTGCATTCCCCAAACAGAATACTTATTGGATATATGCTTACAATTTCTTCTATATCTTGCACATAATCAAAATATATACCACTGAACTTATAATCCCAAAACCAATGATAACTTAACAGTTATAATTCAGGATTCAACAGCAGGATGTTAACGACAGTTCACCAAAAACAATAGCAGTATGTCTCAAAATTTGTAATATACACAAACAAGCATAACCCCATGATGTAGGCCTCCACTAGCCACACATCATTCAAATTCTTACCTCTTTCCAGTTTCCAGTATTCAGCTAATGCTTGGACAGTAACACTTTACCCAGCAATTCACTGTTCACTTGCAAAGAGAACAAACGAAACTCAATAGAAGAAAAGAGGAAGAGATCACATCTTACACACATATACACTTGAAAACATTATCAACTTACCCTTCTGCACTTTCACCCAACAACTTTCACCCAACATAACAGTAGTTTCCCACTGCATACTTGAATCGGTGGATGGAGGCTACCCAGGTAGGAAACGGTGGAGACAAGCAGCTGCGTGGGTGTACTTCCAATAGCAAAGGGAGGAGGTCCAATGGATGGAGGCCAAGCAGATGCCTCTCCATCTTCAGAAAATTGTGTCACCAGTAGGAAATTTGAAAGAAAAGTTGGACAATGACGAAGACAATCTTCATATTGAAATGGGATTTTCGGACAATTTTGACCTTTCGGACGCGGTGTGTCGTCCGCACTATCATCCGCATCGTCTGAAACTAATTTTGGGACGATAAAACACGTCCCCAGTCCTTCGTCCGTACTATCCGTAAGGCATGTTCGGATGCCAGGAAGCGTCCGCTTGACACGTCCGCAATCGTCCACATGTTTCCAATTTTAGGACAAATTCATTCTGACGCCATCTTTTCTCGTCCGCAGCGTCAGAATGTTCCTAGAAAATGGATAGCTTCAAAACGGACAACTTTGCTACCTTCTGCAGCGTCCTCAGGCATCCGCATCAGGACAGCTCGGAGATTGGGATGCCAATTGTTGTCCCCATGCATCCTAACCTCCCATTTTTGCATTTTTCTTTAACTTTTTACACTACATTTCATTTGCCACATAACATAAACCATATTATTACATCATCAAATTTTATTACAACGTAATATATATGAATTTATGGTATTTTACATTTTTGGGACATTACATAGTATCTTTAGTTAAATGCCATCATTACGTTTGAATGTGGAAAACGTACTTGTATTCGTTTATGCATTGTTTACTGTGGATTCCATAAAGCGATGGCATTTACTTTCCATATGTGCATTATTTATTAAGAAGAAGTTAGGCTAAGTTCATGCTAATAGAAACCAAGTAGGTGGTACCCTCTAGGGGTGGTACCCACATGCATGAGTGAGGAAAAATGCTAAGAATAAGAATGTTCGGGATAAGCGGGATACGCCCATCACCTAAGAAACCCTAACGGTAAGATACGCTGGAAGGGAAGAAACTCTAAAGGCGGGATACACCGGAAAGAGGAAGAACTCTAAAGGCGGGATACGCCAGAAAGAGAAAGAACCCAGAAGGCGGGACACGCAGGAAAAAGGGAACGAATAGGGAGTTGGGCTAGATGGGTAGTCCGGATCTAGCCTAGTTGCTAGAATACACCCTCAACAAGTCGGGAAAGGGACTAGTGTGCACACAAGAGGTTAGAAGCCGATCAACTAGGCCATCTCAAAGGAAAACCCCCAATCTTCAGCTTGATGTACGAGTAAAGAACGAACAAAGAAAATGAACGTAAATGAAAGAGTTTGGTTTGGGTGGCCCCTATTCCAAGAAGAACTAAAGAGAGAAATGCATAAATTGTTTTCCCCATCTCCTTACTGGGCGAAAGCTCATGTCCTTACTTGTGGTGTAGTTACAACAACGAACAGATAAGAAGTAGTTGATAAACATGTAATGAGGCAGGGATGGATGATTTTCCACATACGAGACTCGGGCTGAGTAGACAAAGAAAAAGATGAGTAAACGGTTGTAAATCAACAACGTTAATTGTCAAGTTTATTTTGACGTAGTTTTTTAATCGTTTAGTGTTTTCTTCTTGAATGGATTTTCTTTACACTTCCGCAACATTTTAAATAGATGACTTTTATTTTAGTATTTACGCTTTCACACATTTTATCAAAGGGTTTTTCATACGAGGTTTTGAGGAAAGAGCCAGTAGAGATCCGATTAGATGCACTCTGATTTGTTTCAAAAAGAAATTTCAAATTTTTATGCCTTTAAATGATTTACGAAAATCCGGGTTGTTACAGTTGGTATTAAAGTAGTGGTTTTAAAAACGATTTTTGCAACTGCTCGACTCATTTTTAAAATTGTCTGTAGATCACTGTCTATTTTAAATGAGCTATAGTACGTTATACTGAGTAAAAAGATTTTTGTAAAAGTAAATTTAAGTAAAGTGAAGACAGCCTGCCTGCCAACACGAGCCTCGATGCAATAAATCCTTCATCACTGTAAGTATACTTCATAATATTTTTCTAATGTATGGAACCCTTATCTAGTTATGTATGTATGGTTAGGAGATAACATGGATAGTGAAGCATGTAGCAAAGTGGGAGATAACCTGGGTACAAAGGCGGAGGACGTGAGGGAAATAGTGGAGTAGTTGGTGAACCTCATGGATAGCCAGTACCAACTCCTCACAGCTATGGTGAAAGGATTTAGGACTTTTAACGAGAGATATGTGAGGACTGCGCTATCACTGCCAGTAGAGGAAGGAGAATTAAGCACCGAGATAAACAAGAGGCCATGAGAGGAGGACTAGCGGCAAGTAGATCAGAAGCGCGTCCGGATGGGCGATATTGCTAAAGAGACGACTGGCGTGCCATTACGGAAGGAACCATGCCCGCAGTGTGGTGAAGCTCATTTCGTGACCACCCGATCAGGGTCAAGATGATGCTACTGGTGGGAGGAGTTTGAGAACATCTACAGCTCGGAGAGACGACCAAGGCGCTGCCCCACGTGCAACCAGTACGGGCATCTTGCTCGGCTGTGCTCCATCTTGACCGAAGGAGAGAAAGTAAGACTAGAGAGGGCTTCCCTCCCATAGTGTAATCAGTAGGGGTAAACCGTGGGCCGAGGGAGATTTATGCATTTTGTGTACAAATGCCAAAGGGATTGATTCACTTGGTAGGTTGGCGATGATTATGTGTTTGTTAAACTTTGAAAATGGTAGGCCCGATGTATTTTGGAATTACGAATGGACGAATGATGATATTCTGGAACTGTTTGAGAATTTCTGTAGGGTGTATGTATGAGGTTCTGGGGAGCCTAAACAAGGGACACTTTGCCCAAATTTTTGCAAATTAAGAAAAAGGAAAAATCCAGTGAAGTTAGATCAATTGGATAGATAATCGAAGTCGCCTAGGTAGCGAGCATGAATTAGACCCATTAGATAGTAAGTGTGAATGCTTGGATTACCACGAATTAGACGCGAGACAGATTTACTAAGGACGAAACCAAAGCGGAAGAAGAGGATTCCACTAACCAATTAGTTATTCCCTTAATACAACCTTGAAGAAGAACTTAGCAACTAAAGTTGGACTTTTATGGCAGGTAGTCGAAAGAGGAACCTGTTGGATGAAATAAGTTGAACCCTGCATAGGATAGAACTCCTACATGGACGAGAAGGGTGACGAAGAGTAGTTGACTAAGGATGCGCTAGGTTAGGTTTCCTACAAAGACGAGATATACATGGTCTTTTCAGGTGGCATGGCCACTTAGGTTGATGGCGATTCCCGACGTAAGGTACACCCATGCTCGTCTATGGGGCCATAGATTAGGTATGGAACTCGAGAATTGGATTAAGTCAAGTAGATTACGTTACGTCGGACTTGGATATGATCTCCATCTCGGTGCAAAACCAATCAAGGTGACCAGGGACGTGATTGCGTAACTGTATGGCAAAAGTGGATTCAATCAGTTGAGCTTCTCTTGGAACGAGTATGGAAACAAAGATGAAAATAGAGACAGGAACAGGGACGGAAATGGGAACGAAGTTTCCAGAGGCAAAAAATCAGAGACGAAAATCTGGGAATGGACCCGGAAATAAGAACGGGATAGTTAAGTGGAAGGAACATAGATTACATCGACTGGATAGTTGATGGAGCCAGATAGTTAAACGAGGGCACTACATTAACTTATGCATGATCTATGAATGAATCACGAGCAACAAGAGTGAATTAAAGAATGATAAAAAGAGAACAAAAGTGAACTAATCGAAAGTGAACTGAAGGAACAACCAATGGTTAGCAAGCTTTGGTCAGAAGATGCCATTGCTGCTACACCGGAGGTTACAAAAACGTAGAACATAGGAAGTAAAGAGAGAAATGAGCAGGGTTTGAGTAGATGGCTCTCAAAGACAAGTAGACGTGTTTTAGGATGACGGGATCCGCCTATCATTGGGAGAAAGCCTCGATGGCGGGATACGCCAAAGGGTACATATCTGCTTAGTAGTGAGAACCATGCCAAGTAGATGCATTTCAGGATGGGCGAGATCTGCCTATCACAAGGAAAAAGTCCTTGGAGGCAAGATACGCCAAAGAGGACAACATCTACTTGTGTTTGAGGATCATGCCTTTTACCTTGCAAAAAATTAATGGCTAATAGGATTTTCCCTAGCCAAGTAACTGACCATTGAGCCTTGACCTTTGGGAAGAGATAGAGATACTGTTATTGAGCCTAGATGAGCAACTTGAGCACATAAAGACTAAGGTAGAAACAAAAACTGAAACAGAAACCAAAACGATTACGGATACAAAAGAGAAGTAAGACAGAATGCATCCTACTCAGCCATGTAGTGATGTATTTCGTAACTCGAGAAAGCCTAGATGGAAGAAGTTGACAGTGGAGAATACATTTGTGTATGCGAGAGTCGTGGTGTAAGAAGGAAGAGTAGGAGTGCTAAGTCTTAAGCTGGTGAGTGCAAGGGTAAAACCGTATAAGAAATGTGAATTCGAGGTCAAGTTAGTGTTGGGTTCACATGGGACCAGTAGAAAATTTTATGCGAAACACCAATTTTAGGATAAAAATGATGCAAATTCAGGAGTTTCACGACAACAGTGGAATAATTATCAGATTAAAGTGATATTATGAGATAAGAGGGTTGTCATTTTGCTCTTGATGTTGAAGAGTGGTTATGGTTAAGGTAATTTTTTCCTTAGAACGGATGTGATTAGAGAAGAGCAGCAGAAGCATGGTGCCGAATCAGCGCGAGAAATGATCGACCTTTGGTACAAGAAAAGTTCTTGAATGAAGTTAAGCAGCTAGTATAAGTAAAAACGAAGCATTAGGACCGTTAGAGGGACTACGTCATCAAATGAGGAAGCTAAGAAGAGGTTTAATGCTTAGATTAGCGTTAATAATAGTACTAGAAAGGGCAAATTTCAAGGACAAAATTTATTTTAAGGCGGGTAGTATGTAACATCCCGATATTTTTAAGATGGATAATTATCGGGATATTACCAAGGATGTTTGGAGCGCTAAATTAATTAACATTTCCGTTACATTTTTCCCATATATGGTGTAATCGAAGTGTTAGAGTTGGGGACATTACGTCTACGTATCTACACATGTCATTTTGTGACGTGTATTTATGAAAAAATGTTGTGAGGGAAGAGTTAAGTGTGAAAAGATAGAGGAAAGTGGAGGTTATGGCATTGCAGACGCCAGACGCGGATAATGCGGACGCAAACAGGACGCGTTCACATTAAATCTGTCCAAGTCTGGGGACTTTCGGATGCCTGCGGACGAGAAGGAACCTCGTCTAATTTGCCTCTGTCCAGAATCTAGACAATTCTGACGATAGGTTGCGGACGAAAGAAGTAGCGTCCACATCCACTCTATCCGATTTTGTGACAATTCGAATGGCTGCGGATGCCACGTGCGGACGTGATATGGCATCTGCGAGTGCCCTGTGGACGGTACGGCAAAGGTGGGGACTCGAACTTTTGTCCGAAAGCAGGATTTACCTTCAAAAAATCTGATCTTGCGAACGATGTAAACTCGAAGATTCCATCCGTACCCGTCCGAATCGCACCAGATCTGCGACAGGATAACTTTAAAATCAGAAGATAACGACTATGAACCAATGAGATTGCAGCTCCCTGATAGTAAATCGTCCCCCACGACACCCACTAGCTAGGGATGGTCCCCTGCCACACGCATGAGTGTCCCCTAGGAGAGTCTCTACCTAATCCAACCCTCCTCCACCTTCTTCTGTTTCGTTTTTCTGTTGGGGGAGACTTTGCTGGATTAGGGAGGCCAAGGAGCACTACTGTCCATGTGAAGAATCGACTTCAAGGGTAAGGAATGGGTATTCCTTGGCTTGAGGAAGCCCTACACCCAAGTATATATTGTGTGAGTGAGTTGTTTCGTTGTATGATTCTATTATTCCTGTAGTTACTTGGTTTTCTCTATATGTTATAAATCTCATGTTTTTCTCTTGGCACTTTGATCGATGTTGCATATTTCCTTTGTGCAAGTGTGAAAGTGTTGATAGATGTTGCGTATTTCCTTTGTGTAAGTGGGAAAGTGTTGATAGATGTTGCATATTTCCCTTGGGTAAATGGGAAAGTGTTGGTTGAGCTTGAATAAACCAGAAGAGTAATCTTTAAAATGAAAGAGAAGTATGAATGAGCTCTTTACATGATTTGTAGTGACGATAAAGAAGTTGTGATGATAGACAAAGACTCCATGTCTCCTTTACAGATTTCTAGTAACGTTAAAGAAGTTCTGATGTTAGAAAAAGATTCCATGATTCCTTTACAATACTCAGTAGCTCTATTTCCTTGATTATATGAGCATATTTCGCTGTTTGCTTGTTATTTCACTGTCATTATTTTAACCGTGCAAAAGCATGATTAGAGGTTTTAAATTGCTACTGTAATTAGAAGGTATAAAGCATGCGTTCGTTTGTCACCATTTCATGTTAGTTGCTAATAGTTTCTGCTCTGAAACACATTTTATTGTCAATAGTTGTTGCTGTATATCAACGTTGTGAAGTTTGTGAACTGCCCTGATTTCTGCTGCATTTTTATAGTTTAAAACACATGATAAATGTTCTTACTTACTGCTGTATTGCTAGGATTAATGCATGTTTAAATGTCTAATACGTCACCGTTGTAATTGATTGAAAGCATGCTCAAACGCTTATATTTTTCTGCTGTTTGGTTTAGTTCTTAAAAAGCATGTTTAGTCTTTTGTGTAGTCGATTAGAAAGTATGGTAGATGTTCAGGATTTCTTTCTGTTGCATAGCCTAATGGTTACATGCTAAATGTTCCCCTACTGTTGTTTTCCTTAGATTCACAAGGAAGGATCGTTGTTTTAGTTCGACATTTATTCATTTCTATGTGCTGCTATTTTGGCCATCGAAAGCAAGCTTAGATATTACATTTCTGTTGTTACGTTCAATTAGAAGCATGAAAAGTAGTTAGATTCTGCTGTTTATTTTCCATGTAACTCATTGTACGTTATCCATCGAAAAGCACGCATCGATGTTTACGTTTCTGTCAACATGATCAATTAGTTGTATACATTTTCTGTTGATAAGTTTGGTTGAAAGCATGATTGGTTGAACGTATGTCTGCTAAATAGTCTATTAGAAGCAAGTTTCGATGATCGTATTTTCCTACTGCATAGTGAGTTCAAAGCATGTCTGTTACTCTTAGCTAATTGTTCTATGTTGTTGATACTTCCCTTACGTATGAGAACATGTTCTGTTTTGGGATAGTGAATGCTAATAGTATGTTTAGTTAAACGATGTCATTACTTTTGTATGTGGAAATCGTACTTCTATTCGTTTATGCATCGTTTACTGTGGATTCCCTAAAGCGATCTCATTTACTTTCCATATGTGCGTTATTTATTATGAAGAAGTTAGACTAAGTTCATGCTAATAGAAACCAAGTAGGGGGTACCCTCTAAGGGTGGTACCCACATGCATGAGTTAGGAAAAATGCTAAGAATAAAAATGTCAGGATGAGCGGGATAAGCCCATCATCGAAGAAACCCTAACGGCGGGATACGCCAGAAGGAAGGAAACTCCAAAGGCGGGATACGCCAGAAAGAGAAAGAACTCTAAAGGTGGGATACGCCGGAAAGAGAAAGAACCTAGAAGGCGGGACACGCCGGAAAAAGGGAACGAATAAGGATTTGGGGCAGATGGGTAGTCCAAATCTAGCCTAGTTACTAGGATACACCCTCACCAAGTCGGGAAAGGGACTAGTATGCACACAGGAGGTTAGAAGCCGATTAATTAGGCCATCTCAAAGGACAACCCCCAATCTCTAGCTCGATGTACGAGTAAAGAATGAACAAAAAAAATGAACATATTGAAAGAGTTTTGTTTTCGTGGCCCCTATTCCAAGAAGTACTAAAGAGAGAAATGCATAAATTGTTTTCCCCCATCTCTTTACTGGGCGAAAACTCATGTCCTTACTTGTGGTGTAAGTACAATGAAGAACAGATAAGAAGTAAATGATAAACACGTAATGAGGCAGGGATGGATGATTTCGCACGTACAAGACTCGGGCTGACCAGGCAAAGAAAAAGATGAGTAAACGGTTGTAAATCAACGAAGTTAATTGTCAAGTTTATTTTGACGTAGTGTTTGAATCATTTAGTGTTTCCTTCTTGAATGGATTTTCTTTATGCTTCCACAAGATTTTAAATAGATGACTTTTATTTTAATATTTACGCTTTCGCACATTTTATCAAAGAGTTTTTCATACGAGGTTTTGAGGAAAGAGCCAGTAGCGATCCGGTTAGACGCACTCTGATTTGTTTCAAAAAGAAATTTCAAATTTTTACGTCTTTAAATGATTTACGAAAATTCGGGTTGTTATACAATATCTGGTAAAGTAGTAAAAAACCTAAATATTCTATGAAAGCAGTAAACAGTCAACATACAATCCTAATTCTTGCGATGTAGGGTCCGAAGACCAAAACACATGCATATCACTTACCTGTGGTCTGTAACGCGTTTAGCACTTTATTCTTCTCTCATTAATGTCTTCAAAATAATTAACATTGATTTATTAATATATTTACCAATTATGAACCCCCAACTTTGATACCGTTATTACTCATTTATTATTTAATCATTTAACTACCACTAAATTATTTTACATTTTTCGTCAAATTATTTTCATCGACCAATTAACCAAAAGAGCCACCTTAACTCATAAAACCTTACACTACCACGTATATATATTTTAACCCTGACCATCAACATCAATTCACTGTGAATATATATATATATTTTCAATATCCTTTATTAACAATATTATGGTAGAACCCAAACAGCAGTACATGGTACCTATCATTCTTTTATTTTCTACAGAATATTCTTCACTTCACAACAACTGGGTAATTATCAAAAATATAATGCAACATGCAATTAACAGAGACAAAATCTATCACTTTGCATAATTTATTCCAATTTCCAACTTATGCACGAACAAAACTATTCAATTCACAAACAATATACTCATTTTTCAACTCCACAGTAGCAGATCATCAAATTATATCCATTGACACAATGCTAAAATAGATTCTAAAATTCAGTTTAAAGACAAACTGATTCAACAATTATCCAATATTCCACATACCAGCAAATATCCACGGCAGTTCAATAAAGGAACCAACAATTCCTCATAATTTTCCCTTGCAGAATCCAAACCATGAACAAAACCAGTTTCACAAAGTAATTTCCTCATACAGTGCCACACAACAAACCCAAGCGCCAGCATAAAATCTCCAGCAATACATATGTTTGAGCAGTGCATAAAAACCAATAATTAACAGCATCAATGAACTCTTCATACCTTGAAGAACCCCACCATGAAGAACATCTGAAGCAGGCCTTCAGCTCATAATCACTCAGAACATCACACAAGAGTTTTCTCCCTTCACTCACCTATCACGCTATCTCACCTGCTCTCTGTAATGGAATGGAAAGTCTAGAATGCATACCCATCCATTGCCATTGATTTATAGGCAGGAGGAGACTTTATGGGGAAGCCAACACTGATGGAAAAATTACCCACTTCATGGAGGATGGTCTAATGTAGGTCAGCCACGTGGAAAGGAGTATCATGAAACATTGAGTCGGTCAAAACACAATTCGTGAATCGGGTTCACACAGAACCAGTCGCACACATGCATACTGCAGCATGACCATAGTCCGACCGAAATCCCCCACCTTCACCAATTCACCCCTGCAAAACGCCGAATCATCCACAACCGAAAGCCAGGGAGAAGAACACACAAGACAAGAATAACTTACCTCAACCCGAAGTTGGAAATCACAGCCAGCAAGGGTTCCAATTTGTGATTCGTTCAGTCCGAACAAACCCGTCTCCTACCCATCCCATGGTTCGTCGTCCCCGTGCCATCAGCAGCCCACACACCCGAAGTTCACACACCGAACCGTCCCAAGCCTTCATCACTCATGTCTCACTCTCGCACTCACTCTCTCTCTCTCTCTCACGGGTTCTCTGTCAGGTGTCTCTCTCCCTTGTCTCTTTTCTCTTCAGAAATCACAGCTCTAATTTCATCAGAATACATTTGCCCCATTCAACCCTATTTGATTTCAACCAAACCAAGTCATCCCTTAACCGAATCGAACCAAACTAGCAGCGAACCGGCCAGACCAAACCAACTTGAACCAGCCAGCTTCCTTTCCCTTTTTTTTTTAATTTAATTATTTCAATTACCATTTTTATTTAATTACTTCCCATTTAATTTACCCTCCATAAATCTTATCCAATTTCCCACTTCACAAATCCTAATAATTCTCCAATAATTATTTCATCAAATAAATCTCTCATAATTATCCAAGTAATCTTATTACACCCAATTAATTTCTCAATTATTCTTACTTAATCCTGTCATGGAGAATATGACATTACATCCTATGAGAAAATCGTCCAAAATCTCCAAAATTCATAATTACCATTATTTTTAATCCCGATTAAATTATGGGATATTACAGTTCATATCCTGAGGATGTATTGTTACTTGATGCTGTATTTATTATAATTAAGTTCTTTTAATGTTGTGTTTACTTGATCTAAGTTCTTTACGTTAAGAATTCAGATATTGATCATGTTTGAGGATTATAGGATTTTATACTGATCATGCTTCAAGGATTATACTGAGGATATAGATATATGTATTCACAAGCTAACGACCCAATTTTTCTTTCTTAAAATGTGTCATTTTTAGTAGAGAGTTATATTTGAAAATCATGTAAAATTTAAAACTTTTTTGTAGTGGAAGACTTTTCATTATTAAAACCCTTTAAAAACAATAAATAGAATTCTTTTCTTAAAAACCTTTTATAAAATATAGCTGAAGACTAAATGAATAAAACAAAGCATTTTAAATACTTTACAAAACTCTTTACAAACCATATTTCTTTCTTTGAATCCTTTAGCCTAGCCAGCCACAAGGTCTGCGCGTGCAAATTCTTCATCAACTGTTCCTTATCCTAATCAAGCATGTACCTACATCACAAGACTTAGATTATGAATCTAACCTCAGTAAGTGATATAAAATAAAACATGTACATGCCATGTAGCTTGTAAAATCCATATGTAGTTTTCTGTTTTCGTTTTCCTTTTTTTGTTTCATTTTCTTTTCTTTACTTTTATCTTAACTTTAATGAACTTTATTTCTAATAGTGAACTGGCTGTATGGGTGAACTTAGGCCCTTGCGGTGAACTTGTACTATGCTGGTGAACTTAGGCCAGCATAATGAACTTAACCGCCAACGGAATCATAATGGTGAACTTAGGCTATCATGATGAACTTATACCGCAAACGGAATCATGATGGTGTACTTATGCCATCATGATGAACTTAACGACAAACGGAATCATGATGGTGAACTTAGGCCATCATGATGAATTTAATGACAAACGGAATCATGATGGTGAACTTAGGCCATCATGATGAACTTACAATGTTTTCCTTTTCTGTTAACATTTTGGGAATGAGCAGTGAACTTAGGCCGACTCAAACCCCTCTCATTTTCTTTAAACATTTCTCTTTACTCTTGTCTTTCTCATATTATCAGTTTATTCCGTTTAATTAATTTATTATCTATTTTTGTTTTCCTTTCAATGATAAAATGGATATTCCTGCAGCCCAACTGAAGGTTATCCACTTCGGGTGATCAGCCCTCAAGAACACCATACACTTAGTATGTATGAGCATCCATTAAACCATTTTTCCGTTTCCTTTTCAAAACCATGCATGAAAAATATTTTCGTATCATTTTGAAAACCATGATACTTGAGTGCCTGTGAATGCATACAATTCTATATCTTTAATTCAATCCTCAATGCATGATTAGTATCAATCCTATAATCCTCAAGCAAACCCATATCAATCCCTAACTTAAATCTATAAACACATCATCAAAAGAACTTAATTCTAATAAACACAGCATCATACAGCAATACATCCTCAGGACATGATTACAACCTAATAATCTAGTAAATACAAGCAACATACAAATCCTAACTCTTGCGATGTAGAGCCCCAAAGAACAAAACACATATAATATCACTTACCTATCGGATTCTGTAACGCATTTAGAACATAACGTTTTCCTTCTTCCTTTTCAATACCTACAAGATAATAGAACATTAATTATCAACTAACCAATTACTACTCAACAGTCAAATCATAAAATCCTCAACCACTTTGATACCATTATTCCCCATCTATTACTTAATAGCATTTCATAGTCCGAACCCAACTTTATCACTTCACAGTTCTTCACAACCAAAACACATTCCATTATATTAACCAACTGAACCGTATTCTCCACCCTTTTCTTTCTCTTCATTTATTATTACATTTTCACCTAATACAACATATATTCTTCAACCAACAGAGTATATTCCAACAGTGACCATCGAAACAGAACATAACTCCCTACAACATATAGTGAGCATAAAACCCCATAGAGAAGCATATACATCAAAGCTATAATTAAACAGAGAACCATTTCTATCAGAAGAGCATTATGCATCACCATTTATCTCATTTTCTCCATAGCTTAGAAGCAATAATCAAAACAAGAAATCAACATTTACTCACCATTTACTCACCATTATAAATAATACAGAGAGCTTTATTAACATCCAACCACTAACATGCATCGCTTCACAAAACCAAGGAGCAGTAACCAGCATGGAGCATTATTCATCAGTAGAGTAATATCTTAACACTTTATCTTCATCTTCCATTTTTAACATAGCTTAATCCATAAAAATCCATAAACAGATAGGGAAACCCTTATCAAAAGAACACCCGAGAGAAGAAAGTCCAGAGTGTAATACCCCAAATTTTTATATCGAAATTTATTAAGAATATTCGGAAATTAATTTGGGACATTTGGATTTATTGGGTAATTTTTGGGCTATTACCAAGGACGTAACCGCTATATTATAATTTAACTGAATTATTAGAGGATAACTAGAGATAAAGCAATGAGGTATAATTAAATGGAGATTAAGTGAATATTAAGTTAATAAGTAAAATAATGAAGATTTAAAATAAAATGAAGAAATTAAAATCAAATGAAAAAATAAGGGGGATGTTGGAGGGCATTGGCTGAACCGGTTCATTGTGAACCGGTCCAGCATGTTAAAAGAAAATGAATGGCTCGCAGGCCATTCTGCACTGATGATAAACCGAGAAGAAGAGGGAGAGAAGAGAGGGAGACAGCGAGAGCAGGGAGGAAAGGAGATCGACGGCGAAGGGGAAGGAGTGAGCGAGCGAATCGGGAGTGACAAATGGTGTAGCATACAGCGACAAAGCAGACTCCATCAGTAGGTGATCGAGTGACTGTAGGTGGCAAGCTTTCGCAGGTAGTAGCTAGGGCTCAAACAGGAGCTTCAGTTCGTTTTTCCCCTTGCGCTTTGTATTTTGGATGGCACAGCTGCAATTCTTGGCTTCGATTTGTAAGGGCTGAAGGTGCTCCGACTGGATGCTTCATCCTCGGGTCGAGCTCCAACCTGGGTACTCTGACCCGGGTGTGATCCTGTCTAGCTGGACTAGCTTGGGTGACTCGTTGTCTACTAAGCAGACAACACCGTACTCCCTTCCAGCCTGGAAACGGATAGAGTGGAGGCAGGGAGTTCTTGGGCATGCGGAGTGCAACACTCTACTTGTGCTGGTTTGCTAGAAACTTAAGCTACGAGAAGAGGGAATTTTAGAGGAGTGTTCTGGTGATTTTGGTTGGGAAGATGGAGAGACAGAGGTGAGGCTGTGAGTATTGGCAAAGCTG
The DNA here is from genome assembly GCA_022433065.1 of Begonia loranthoides. Taxonomy (NCBI): domain Eukaryota; kingdom Viridiplantae; phylum Streptophyta; class Magnoliopsida; order Cucurbitales; family Begoniaceae; genus Begonia; species Begonia loranthoides. The sequence goes on along the minus strand of CM039468.1, from coordinate 44,567,316 downwards.
GAAATCCAGCTCATGTGTTTGGTGAAGTGCAGCTCGGGTTGGCTGCTCCTTTGGTCTGCTCGGATGTGCGAATGGTGTTGTGGCAGCACTCCTTCATGTGGTAAGTCCCCTTGTCTTCTGCTCCTTGGTTTTTGGCCTTGTGTGGCTGTATTCCTTCAGTTATGACAATTATTCTGTGTCTATTGGTGAGCTGTTGTGTTTCGGTCATTGGATGGGAGATGATGGTTGTTGTAGCTGTAGTTCCGAGTGATCTTCAAAGTAAGGATTTCCTTCCTTTGCTGCTTATGGATTTTAAGGTGATGATTGTTAAGTGGTGGTATGATGGATTTGGTTTTGTTGCTGGTGAGGGGATTGTAGGCTGCTTTGTTGTTATTGGTCTGTTGCACACGTTTGTAATGAATATTGATTGTTCAATATTAATAGTGTGCTTAGTGGATGGAAGCTTTTCTATTAGTTGGAATTTATCTACTAGTTTCCTAGTTTGATGGACATGATAACTGCCATCTTGAATGATGAACATGAAAATGTTGTGTTGGTTTGTTATGTATTGGCATTTTCTGAACTCTTTGTGATGGATATATGTTCTGTAAGTTGGACGATTATCTGCTGTCGTTTTAATGGGATAAAAAGGGATAAGTGAATCGTATGTTTTGTTAGCTAATCCCGAAAGCATGAATATGTTGGACTTAGTTTGTTATGGATATGTGCTCGGTTGATAGTTTGAGGTTTTGTCCCATGTTGGATGTTATGTTTCGTTTAGGTATTACGGGATTCTTAAAATTTCTACGTAATTAAGTGTAGGAAATTTTATAAGTCGTAATTATTAATTATAAATGTTACTAATTTGTGAAGGTATCGATAGGAGAAGAAAAGGATAACGGTTAAACGTCGATAGGTGATAAAGTTCGAGGTAAGGAACTAGGAGTGTCTTGGCCATTTGGAGGTCTTACACCACAAGTGGGTGCGTGTGTTTAGTGTAAATGATTCACTGCTAGATGTCATTTTTCTTAAAATGCTTACTGACGTGTGTTGTTTGTCTTACAATGTTTACTGCTAGATGTTATGTTGACTGCTAGTATAAAGTAGTTGTTAGTTAAATGATAGTTCCCTTGAATGATTTCAAATTGCATTTCCTTAATAAGCCTTTTGTTTTCCCTTGTCTATTAAACTGTGGATGAGCCTTATTGACTATTAGTTGTTCTCATTTCTGGTGTTTATTTCTCTTGTGATATTTCCTTACTGCTAGTTATTTTCATTGTTGCAAATGCTTATTGGATTTCTATGAAATGTTGGGGGTGATGAATGATTTAGGTCCTAATGTGATGAATGAAGAATGATAGATGATCATGTAAAGTCTGAAAATGAGTAAGGGTTATTGGATGTTTAATTGCTGTGTAGTCACTGTGTTAATTCCTTGTTGTCATTGTTTTGTCGATAGTTGTGCTTCAGTCTGCTTGCTTTGTGAAATTAACTCAAGCATGAAATTCATATAATAAATTAATTAGCAAGTCCACTTACTAAAACACGTATAATTTACTCGTTTAACCAATCAATCAACTGTGTGTTTTTCCTTACTGTTAAGGAATAAAGAAGGATGAACTAAAGGGAGAAATGCGTAAGAATGAGATAAAGCTAAAAGTTTTATTTTGTTATTTGATGTCTAAATGTTGTTAATTCTTCCATATTGTTCTATCATCAATTAGTTATTGACTTCCCTAATTCTAGCATGTTTATCAACGTATTACTTATAATCACTTGAGTATGTTGACATAGCTAGGTCCAGCATGTCAATCAATTAATAATTAATTAACTAGTTGAGCCTGTTAATCTATCTAGAGAAATCAACTAGTTTGATAATCATAACATGTTTGACTTAGCTTGCATGTTTAATTATCTGTATGTTAATTAACTAAAGTAATTAAGTAGCTTGAGCATGTAATTAACTAATTATATTAATTTTCCTGTTGTTTAAATCAATTAGTGCATGTTAATCAGCTAAGATAATTGGTTAACTTGAACATGTTAGATAACTTAACTAACATTTATTGATTGTACTCAAGCATGTTATGGAACTTGGATAATAATAGTAGCATGTGTAATTAATTATGTTAATATCTCCATGAGCATGTAATTTGACTAATAAATATCTTGTTGATTAGCGAGACTCGAGCATGTTAACTAATTCGAATAAGTGAGTAATTAGAATTGAGCATGTTTAATTGACTATTCCAACACGTTTAACGGCTAATATTTAATTAGGCATGTTATTGACATTGAAGCATGTAAATCATTCTTTGAGCATGATTAGTTAACATTGAATCTAAGCAAGATTAGTAACTAGGATAAAAGGATGCAATCAATCCTTGAGCATGTTAATTTATTAGATTCACCACCTAGAACAATAAACGTAGGAAGCATGTAAATGGACTAAGATATTTACTAGGATAATTACCATGATAATTAATGGTGCCTTTCCATTCTATTTCGATTTATATTGCGTACCATTGATTCGAGCATGCTTTCCATGTTTCAATTCATTGTATGTTGTCATGCATCTCCTTATTGAGTACGTCTATTGTTTTATTTCCTTATGTGTGCCTTTAATTACTGTTACACTATTCTATGCAAAATTCCAACTACAGTTGCTTTCAATTCCTATTATTATTTTATATGTGCTTTTAATTTCAGTTACTTTCGTTTATACGCACTTCAATTCCTATGAATGTTATATTGTGAAGCATCATGCATCATGTTAATAGAAACAAAATAGGGAGTACCCTCTTGGGGTGGTACTCACATGCATTGTGAGGAAAAAATGATAAGGAAAAGATGAAAGGTAAGAAATGGGAGTTGGGGGGTGGGTGGGTAGCGGTTCTAGTCTGTCCATTAGGAAATGCCCCCACCTTATCGAGAACAGGACCTAGTGGGTCTTAGGAGGTTAGATCCGACAAACTATACCATCCCATTACGGGTCCTCCAATCTCCAGCTTGAAGTACGAGTAAAGAACGAACGTAAGAAAGAATTGGTTTGGATGGTCCTCCATTCCAAAAGAACTAAAGAGAGTCATAAACATAATTGTATTAACCCTTTTTCCTTATTGAGCTATTAGGCTCACGTATTACTTGTGGTATAGGTACAAATGACGAACAAATAACAAATAGATAATCTAAAGCACAGATGAAAGATTTGCACAGGCAAGGATTGGGGCTGGCCAGGCATGAAGAGGGTAAACGAGAAATAGTTGTAATTAAATTAAGTATTTTAAATTGTATTTAATTGTCCAACACTTCGGTTTTACTCAATAGTTTAGTTTCCATTCTCAATGCATTATTTACGCTCCCGCAACGTTTTAAATAAATGATTTCATAATGCTTCTGCATTTCATCAATTCGATTTTATAACGAGTTTTACAAATGGTTGTTAGCGATCTAGTTTTAGCATCGCGCTCTGATTCATTTTATAAAATTTTGAATTTTTACGCATTTTCAAGGACTTACGAAAATCCGTGTCGTTACACAGAGTCTTCCCTTCCCTGCTTCTTCTTCTTCTTTTCCTTATCTCACCAGAACCAATTTCGTCAACAAATTACATTTCCTCAATATTATCTAATAACATAGAGAACTTAACCAAGAATAATACCTTCTCACGTGAAGACCCAAGAATACCCAAGGGAAACTGTCCTTCTTTTTCCTCTGATTCTTCTCTCGGCTACCTTTTCCTTCTCCTTCTTTCGTCTTTCTCTCTTCTCCCTCAACTCTCTACTTCCCTTCCTCCAAAACACTAGGCTTGCAACTTTACTATCTCTCTCTCTCTCTCTCTCTCTCTCTCTCTCTCTTGAAGCTTCTCAAATAAAATTCACATAATCCCCATAAAATCTCACCTAACTCTCCTTATAATTTGCCATATGTAAAGGGAGCACAAGTGGAGAATATACAGAAAAAAAAATTCTCAGGATGTGCATTTTCTTGTCAGTAACCAAAAATCATGTGGGAGCGGTCGGTTGATGATCAACTACAAACCATCAGCCGCTCCCATGCACAAAACCCATTTCATCATTTTTCAGTGGCACTAGTCGATCAAGTGATCGACCAACCCAATGTTGGCGAAATTCACGGTCGATCACATGATGGACCGATTCAATGTCGATTTCATCACTTTCAACTGCTGTTATTTTCCACCTCTTCATGTGGAACCGGTCGATCCCGGCGCAATCAGCCACTCCAACTTAGTAATGTCGCCTTTGTAATATTTTTTGATCAACCAAATCTTAGCTGCTCGATCACTTCATCGACCGCAGAAATAAGATGCAATCTGTAATATATTTTGATCGATCTTCTCTACCGCATTCACGACTGCTTACTTGACCGCAAAACCTTGGAGCACTCTATAATATGTAGCGGTCAACCGATTCCTTCATTGTTGACTGATTCCTTCTTTTACTCACATTCAATTGATCATTTCATCAACCCCTTCCACGCACTTGATCTCAATATTTGAAACTACCATTTCCTTTTTCTCCTTAATCCTTCATTTACCAATTTAACCACTCCCTTCACTGCTTCATCAACCTCTTAACCATAAACCACCAATTATTCTAAATAATAATCTTATAATAAATCTTCAATCCTCATTCCAATAATCAGTACTAATTATACCAAACTTATTTTAGGGGTATTACATTTTTCCCTCCTTAATAAAATTTCGTCCTCAAAATTTGCTCAATGTAAGAACTTCATCAGTCTAATAACCAAAATAACTAGTATATCCAATGAGAAAATCTACATAAACCATTCTTATCTTACATCCTTAATGTCTTTACACAACAAAATATCAATCTTATGCACCAAAACACTGATTTTACATACAATACAACAAACTACATCTACTAAATGCTTGCATCCAGCCCTATTTTACTCATTATGTCCCTATAGATTCACTTCTCCTTACGTTCTCCATGATAAAAATACCCTTGGTACAACCATCTTCTATTTCTTAAGCCAAAATTGGACAATTTTTGACAGAATAGCCACTCTCATTACCTTCAAAACATCGCTTCGAATCAGCAAGAAGCCTTCCAAAATGATTTCGTTTTACACTTTTGACTCTGCTTAGCTCTCGAAGATCCAAAATTTTCTCTTCCAAACGATGTGTCTCCTTGAATACGTTCCTCATTTCCTTGTGACTCACCTTCAACACTATCCCAGTTTGACAAAGTTGAGCAAACTTCATTAATTTTCTAATCCTTGCGGTAAGATCAAAATACTTTTCATAAAAGACTTCCTTAAACTTCTCTCATTGCATAGTCTTTATGTCATGCACCGCATTCATCGAATCCTACAAAATCCAACATCTTTTGGCAACATAACTCGGTACACGTAACTTTCTATTACTCTTCGACCTTAGTGTACTCAAACATACCCTTTACCATTCGAATCCATTTTCTAAAGCTTGTTGGATCATAAACATCTCCTTCAAAACTTGGTGGCTTTAGTCCTGGAAACCTTTAGCACTTTAAATCTTTGGGAACCATCAGCCGCTGGTTTCTCTGTTCTTGTAATTTCCTACTCTTTTCCATAAACTTAATATGACGTTCTAACACTTTTGTTAGTCTACCGATCATTTCATCTCTTGGGTCCCCATTCTGTCTTGTTCCCCTCACCATTTTATTCCTACTTGACCAACACAGTTCATTGAAACTTCATCCATTGGCAAAACAGAACCTAAATCCAATATCCTCGAAACGTAATTCCTCTCACTACTTATCAAAGCAGTATCCTAAAAAAATGATAAGACTCAATTCAATAGATCATTATCCACCACAACGTTCTTCAATTGTAACTGTCATGAACAATAAAACCTCAATCAATAATTTATTAACCTTAACAATTCCTCCAATTAAATCCATTAGCAACAAATTCAGAATATCAATTCAATCTATCCCACAAATTCTCCTGGTAAACTAATCAACAATATGTTCGGAGTACCTACCTAGCAAACTTTCAAACCTATGTTTTGTCATATTACAGATAACCCTTATATATGACAGACTTTTAACTCCAACTAAAAATAGAAACTGAATCATTCCAAATCATATATTTCTAACTTCCAATCATAGTCAATTATTAATGCTATCTATGCATGAACATGCAGCATGCTGCCCAAAATTATAGACAGATTCTTCATCCTTCAATTTAACTCAACACATATCATATTCTCCTTCTATTTTAAGAGAATTCCTTGGATCCATAAATCAAAATGTTCAGACCTAATAGTTTCCAAAATCCATCAATTTACAGGAAGCAAATTGAAATCCAACTTAGGGGCACTAACTAACTCATCGCACATACAGACTTCCCAACCTCTATTTAGCAGTATTATTTAAACTCAAAATCTAACTTTAACCTCCCCACAGTTCCTAAAATCCAATATCCTATTTCCTTTTTAAACTCCATACAACTTCCTAACCTATTAGTTTAGAAATAAATTCTTCGGTCTATCCCTTTTTAACTCAAAACATATCTTCCCACAGAACATACGACCTTTCTATACCCTAAACAACCCTCTTTATTTACCTTAATTTCCTCACCCTCTATCTAATCCTTTGCAACTTAGGCAACCTTGGCTAATTGTCTATTTGATTTAGTTCATGTAAGACTTTCTTTTCACCTATCCCCTTTTCAATTTATAAAAATTTTGACAGAGTTTTCCCTATTTATTTACTCCCCCAAAGCAATTTCCATTCATCCTGCATTCAACCCAAGCAGCTCTAAAATTTATGTCATATACAACATACATCATTCAACTTAATTCAAAAGAAACAAAATATCTTCATCCTAACACAGCAACCAATTAACAGTTCCTTATCCTCACCAATATATATATATCCAAGCAACAATTGGAATATGAAACCAAACCCAAGCATAGAATATAAGTCCATCATTTTATTATTATTTCTCCATCTCATTTTCTAAATCCAAAAGAATTCTCATCGTTAACTTCTTCCAACGCCCTTTCTGTTTTACATCTAACAAGTATTCAGGCTTTACTTAACCAATGCAAATTTTCCTCTTAATCAACAAACTCCAATCTAAAAATAAAACATCTAAAAGCAAAACATATAAGCAAAGTAACACTCAATCAACTTACAATCAATGAAGCATTTCTACGTCAAAACTTGTGTTGGTAGGCAATCTACATAATCATTTTTAAGACTCGGGTGCTCTAATACTATAATTGTAACGACCCAGTTTTTCTTTCTTAAACGTGTCATTTTTAGAAGAGTTATATTTGAAAATCGTGTAAAATTTAAAAAATAGTTGTAGTGGAAGATTTTTCATTACTAAAACCATTTAAATACGATAAATAGAATTATTTTCTTAAAAGCCTTTTACAAAACACAGTGGAAGACTAAATGAATAAAACAGAGCATGTTAAATACTTTACAAAACTCTTTACAAATCATTTCACTTTCTTTAAATCCTTTAGCCTAGCCAGCCACAAGGTCTGCGGGTGCAAATCTTTCATCAGCTACTCTTTATCCTGATCTAGCATGTATCTACATCACAAGACTTAGACTATGAGCCTAATGCTCAGTAAGTGATATAAAATAACATATGCACATTCTATGCTACTTGTAAAATCCATATGTATTTTTCTATTTTCATTTTCCTTTTTCCATTTCCCTTTCTTTTCTTTACCTTTATCTTAACTTGAACTTTAATGAACTTTATTTCTGACAGTGAACTCAAGCTGTATGGGTGAACTTAGGCATTCGCGGTGAACTTGTACTATGCTAGTGAACTTAGGCTAGCATAGTGAACTTAACCACAAATGGAATCATGATGGTGAACTTAGGCCATCATGATGAACTTATACCACAAACGAAATCATGATGGTGAACTTAGGCCATCATGATGAACTTATAGCGCAAACAAAATCATGATAGTGAACTTAGGCCATCATGAGAAACTTATACTGTTTTCCTTTTCTGTTAACATTTCGAGAATGAGCAATGAACTTAGATCGGCTGAAACCCCTCTCATTTTCTTTACACATTTCTCTTTACTCTGTCTTTCTCATATTAGCTATTTATTCTGTTTAATTCATTTATAATCTATTTTTGTTTTACTTTCAATGATACTACAGCCCAACTGAAGGTTGTTTGCTTCGGGTGATCAGGTCTCGAGAACACCATACACTTAGTATATATGAGCATCCATTAAACCATTTCTCCATTTCGTTTTCAAAACCATGCATGAAATCCATTTTCGTATCATTTTGAAAACCATGATGCATGAATGCTCGTGAATGTATACAGTTCTATATCCTTAATTCAATCCTTAAAGTATGATCAGTATAAATCCTATAATCCTCAAAAAAATCCATATCAATCCTAAACTTAAATCCATAAAGACATCATTAAAAGAACTTAATTTTAATAAACACAACATCATGCAGCAATACATCCACAGGTGTAATACCCCGACTTTTTATATCAAAATTTATTAAGGATAATTAAAAAGTAATTTGAAATATTTGGATTAATTGGATAATTATCGGGGTATTACCAATGACGTATTAGTATGATTATAAATTATGAGAAATTAAAGTAATTAGAATAAATACTAATTTAATAAGATAAATTATTATGAGGGATATATAATTTAGAGGTGATAATTAAAAGGAGAAATTAAGAAATAGGGGGATTAAAGTGAGATTAGAATTAATGATGGATGAAATAATTTTAATTATTCGATTAATTGGAAGGATTGGAATAATTAGGGGACTGATATTTTCGAGGGAGAAAAACCGGTTCATGCCATTTTGGCTTTGGTCTGGGTCATTTATTAAGGGAGAGAGATTTTAATTGGCACTTGTCCATTTTGCGGGCAAGAGGAGGAAACCAGGGAGACAGAGAGAGCAGAGAGAAGGGAGATCGATGGCAAAGAAGAAGGAGATCGTGAGCGAGGGAGAGGCGAGTGCAACGGCAAGCTCAGGCTATGGAATGCGACGCTGTTTGTCATCCGGAGATGGGCGAGTAGCTAGCGTCGGGCTATTCTAGGCTGCGGCTTGTAGGTCTAAATGGCTAAGCGTCGGTTCGTCCGACGAAGGCACGGCAATGGCCGACTGGCAACAACGAAGGCGCAATGACGGTGGGATGGCAATGACGAGGTGGATTGAGGCCATCGAGGTGTTTGGTGGAGGAGAAATGGCAATAGCGTTGGGGTGCAGGGGCTGGGGATTCTGTTCGCAGTGGCTTGGTGGTCTGTCTCGTGGTTAAGTCTGAACCCGTTCCATTTTCGGTTCCTGCTGGGTGCTAGTCAATTGGCAGACAACCCCGTACACCCTTCTAGCCTGGAGTCACACCCTGCATGACCGACAACTTCTGGAAAAGCAAAAAGAAACAAGGGCGTGTTGTCGGGGGAATGATGGTGGCTGGAGAATATAGAGACAAAGAGGGAGAAATGAGAGGCAGAGGGATTTTCAGTGAAGGGGGAAGCTGGAGAATGAAGCTCTCAAGTGAGTTTCTACACGAGGAGAAATACACTCTAAAGGGTGGAGTTGCTGCTTGCCTCAGGTGCTCTCTGGTGAGAGCTTTCCTTCATCCTATTCTGGAGCTTTATGGATTTACGTTATACAGTTGAAATAGAAGATAAAAACATGCTATTGACATTGTGATTTTCTCTCGGTGATATTGTTTTGTATCTCCCTTGGTTATCTGTTGGATGGATTGTTGGAAAGGATAATCTGTTCTGTTTTGTGAGAGTAAAAAACTTGGACCAATATTCTGTAAAGGTTGCTCCTTTGGTTATGGATTTCTGAATGAATTATTGATGGAATAAACTGTTAGTTTGCAAATAGACTAATATTAATGTGCTAGATGGATTTTTAGATGCTTAATGCCTCTATTAATTACTACATAGTGGATTGTGAAATGTCGATGGAGGTTTGGAATTGTTTGAGTAACGATATGTAGGATTGGTATTAGTGGCTGGACTTGAGTTATTGGTCTGTCAATTGTTTCCAAAAGTATGAATCTATTGGATTTCGTCCTACTATGTAGTTGTGTTGGTTGTTGAAAAGTTGCTATGTGATATTATGGAAAGTTTGCTACCCTGATAAGATTAGAAAATATTGATATTGGTATTAATTTGTGAAGGTATTAAAAAGAAGAAGGCAATGAAGAAATGCCAATGCATGATAAAGTTTCGAGGTAAGGAATTTGGGTGTGTCTTGGCCATTTGGAGGCCATACACTGCAAGTAGAGTGCATGAGTTTTGTGTTAGTGTCCTTAAAATGCTTACTGCTAGATGTGGATTTGTTGGTTATTAGGTGATACTTCCTTGAATGAGTTACTATGATTATTCCTTTGTTGATGCTCTGTAGATAATTCTTTGGTTGTTAGAATTCTTGGTTGCTTGTTACTGCTATAATCCCTTAGATGATATTCTGTCATTAATTTCTTGTTGGTTGACAGTGTAGATTTCCTGTACTGATAGTAGTTTTCTTTACTGCACTTGTTAGTTTTGTGATGAATGGGCAATGTCCAAATGTGATGAGAATAGAGAAGAGAATGATGAATGTGTGAATGATGAGTAGCATGAATGGATTAAGAGTTCCTTTAAATGCTCTGTTAATTATTATTTATCTGTCATCTAGTTTGCATTCTCTATGATAATGCAACTATCATTCCTTTCATTCAAAATATGTAACGATCTGCCATTTCCTTTGTTTGATATCCATGTTAAATTAACCAGCATGTTAATAAATTTAGATAATCTAAGCATGAAAATAATTTAGTTAGACTTAAGCATGTTGATTTACTTAAGCATGTTAACTATTACTCAAGCATATTGATTTACTTAACTAGTTGTTTAATTAACAACTAATCCTTAAGCATGTTCATTAATTTGCTAGTTGAGTATGCTAATTAGTAATTGATTAGCCTTAAGCATGCTTAACATGTTAATTAACTCAACTAGGGTAATCGTGTTTAAATAGTTGTTTAATTAGCCATTGTTGATTTCTTCATGGAGCATGCCAATTAACTAGGACAATAATTGAATTACTAGTTAAGAATGTTTAATTAACTAAATTGAAGCATGTAAATTATTCTTCAAGCATGTTAATTAGCCTTAAGGATGTTAATTAGGTATAAGTATGCTAGTCAATTTAAGCATGTTAACTTGAACATGTAAATCAATTAGGAAATTAACTAGGTTAAAGGACTAGAATAATTATCTTATCTTCCTGAGCATGCAAATTAATTAAGACAACTATACGTTCAAGCATACTATAATTCATCGTATATTGTTCAGACACTTGATTCTGTATTGCTCTCATGATTCGTTATTTACTTCATTTATTGCCCGCCATTTCCTTAAGCACGTTTCCCGTTTCCAATTATTGTCAAAGCATGTTTCCATGTTTAGTTTAGCTTAGTTTAACGAGCATGTTTAGTTAATTGTAATTCATCGCATGCTACTTTATCGTCTCATACTGCTCACCCATTCCTTTCAATTCGATATCATAATTGTTCCCTATTACTCACTTTCAATTATAATTACTGTGTGCTTTCAATTACTGTTGTTCATTATATGCTCAAATTCAATTATAACTACTTTACTATTAATGCAATTGGTATTTACATTCCTTATATGCGCATTTTGAATTGCATCATGCATCATGCTATGTTGAGAATGTTTGATCATGCATCATGTTAATAGAAAATAATAGGGAGTGCCACCTTTGTGGTGGTACTCACACATGCATTATGTGAGATAAAATGTTAAAGAAAATGTTAAGGAAATAAAAGAAAAGAATGTTCAGGATGAGCGGTATACACCTAACACTGGGAAAAATCCTTGAGGGTGGGATATGCTTGAAGGGAAAAGAAATAAAAAAGCAGTTGGGGTAAATGTGTAGTTCGGATCTAGCCTGACAGCTAGGATACACCCCTCCCTTGTTGGGAAGGGGACTAGTGTGCACACAGGAGGCTAGAGGCCGATCAAACTATGTCATTTCAAAGGACAACCTCCAATCTCTAGTTCGATGTACGAGTAAAGAACCAACGACTTAATGAAAGGATTGGTTTGGGTGGCCCCATTCCAAAAAGGACTAAAGAGAGGCATAGCATGAATACATTAAACTCTTTTCCTTACTAAGCATTTGGGCTTACAGTTACTTGTGGTGTAGGTGTAGGTACCTGTACATGAAAATAAATGCAAAGAATTAGGAGTCAATGCAAAAACGATGAACAGATAATCTAAATCAAGGATGAAAGATCATTCGTGCGAGGATTGGGGCTAGCCAAGTTGATTAGAACCAAAGAGGGCACGGCTGTAATAAAAGTGCATTTAATTCTTCGGTTTTTATTTCTCTTAATTGTATTTAATTATTTAGTTCTTTCATTAAGTTTCTCTATTAAATTATTTAACGCTTTTGCCATGATTGCTAAACCCGCTATGCTTTTATAAAAGCTTTTACAACGCTTCCGCTATGATTTTATAACGGTTTTCGTAGTGGGTAGAACGAAAATGGTTCTAGTAGCAGTCCGATTAGATGCACTCTGATATGTATTTCTTTAAAAGAATTTTAAATAAAAAGGGTTGTAGCGGATTTATAAAAGTTTCAAATTTTCGTGCATTTTAAAGGATTTACAAAAAATCGGGTCGTTACAACAAGACATGATCACAACCTAATAATCTAGTAAATACAAGTAGCATACAAATCCTAACTCTTGCGATGTAAGGCCCCAAAGACCAAAACACATATAATATCAATTACCTGTCAGATTCTGTAACGCGTTTAGAACTTAACGTTTTCCTTCTTCCTTTTCAATACCTACAAGATAATAGAACATCCATTATCATCAATAATTAATCAACTAACCAATTACTACTCAACAGTCAAATCATAAAATCTTCAACCACTTCGATACCATTATTCCTCATCTATTACTTAATAGCATGTCATAGTCCGAACCCAGCTTTATCACTTTACAGTTCTTAACAACCAAAACACATTCCATTAGATTAAGCAATTGAACCCTATTCTCCACCCTTTTTCTTCTCTTCATTTATTATTACATTTGCACACAATAGACAACATATATTCTTCAACCAACAGAGCATATTCCAATAGTGACCATCAAAACAGAACATAACTTCCAACAACATACAATGAGCATAAAACCCCACTAAGAAGCATATACATCAAATTTGTAATTAAACAGAGAACCAGTACTATCAACAGAGAATATTTCATCACCATTTATCTTGTTTCTCCATAGCTCAAAAGCAATAAACAAAATAGGGAATCAACTTTTACTCACCATTATCAATAATACAGAGAGCTTTATTAACTTCCAACCACTAACATGCATCACTTCACAAAACCAAGGAGCAGTAACTAACAGAGTGCATTATTCATTAGCATAGTACAATCTTAACACTTTATCTTCATCTTCTATTTTTAACATAGCTTAATCCATAAAAATCCATAAACAAAGAGGGAAACCCTTACCAAATGAAAACCTGAGAGAAGAAGGTTCAGAGTCTACCATTCTTGATGCTTCTTCTTTTTTTCCTTCTCTCACTAGAAGCTCTAACTAAAATGCAGAACCAATTTCATCAACAAATTAACATTTCCTCAATATTATCTAATAACACAAAGAGCTTAACCAAGCATAATATCTTCTCACCTGAAGACCCGAGAGAACCCGAGAGAAATTCTCCTTCCTTTTCCTTTAATTCTCTTCTCAACTACCTTTTCCTTCTCCTTTTTTCTATTGGTTTTTAGGTTCCCTCGTACAACGGAATTACCAATGTTCATAACAACGGTAACGTGCGTCACCTATGTATCATGAAAAATAATTGTAACATGAACATAAAACGGATCATTGTTATAATATATTAATAATAATATGTATTTAAAAATCTTTATTCAGATCTAATTTATGAATTAGGAAATTATACATTTGTAGCTTACTTCACACGGATATAAAATCAACCTTCGATCTTCTCCGTTAATCCTCCTCACCTTGCATAAGCACATGTGGCGTGATGAACGCTGCAAGATCACACTCAATTTATGATAGATCATATTCTCAACACATGAGATGATCTATTTGAATTTAGAGAACGCTTCTCTAAAGCCAACACGGAAGACTCACAATTTACCTCTCAAAATGGATTCTGCAATCTCAAAGATTTCAACCACTCATGCTAATGAGGTTGAACCTCTATTTATAGTAGATGTGGCACTTAGAGAAAATGACTACAAATATTAATCTCTTATTTAAGTTAGAATATATTTATAACAAAAATATTGTGGAGATCAAAAGTTCTTGTCACCATAGCTTAACACTTGGCACTATGACTAACTCAAATTTGATATTAACTAAAATTTGACATAATCCATTTTAAAAACTATTCTCAAAAGTTACTTTATATTGATTAATTAATTGAATAATCAATAATTCAATTATGTTATTTAATGGAATATAACAAACACATTAACTATAACAACTTTTGTCATTATGTTTTAATTAATTGAATAATCAATAATTTAATTATTCCATCTAATGGAAAATAATAAACTTATTATTGAGTGTATTAAATAATTAATTCCTAATTAATTATCTAATCTTCTTTGTTCATTTTTCTATTATTCAAATAATGATAGAAAGTGACGAAGGGACCGATGGATCTATAGTTTGAAGCTCCAATAATATTTCGTTAATTAATATAAATTGTTTATATTAATTAACATAATTATTAACTCTAAAGTAATTCCACTAAATACTTAGAGTTGCACTCTCAAAAACTATAGAGTATATTTACTCAAAGTAATATCCATTGACATAATCATTACATATGTATTAACCCTCCATTTTGATTTATAATAGAGCTAAGTTTATAATCTGTTAACCTCTTATTTTACGTCTTTATCCTTGACTATCATTAGTTCTTGATTAAATAATTAATTCATAACGATTATGAATTGTGCGCTGAACTAACAAATAAACGAATCTATAGAAGTGGATTTCATTGTATCACTATTAACATTCTCAGCTATTCATTTTAATTCACTCCTAATGTACAAGGTATATAAATCGTAGTTGTACAGAACTTTACCTAGTAAATCAAAGAATAAATTAAAATCAAATAGGAGTTTGTTAAATACAACGAATTAAGATCATACATATATGACAATCATTCTGATAAAATTAATTGTTCTATATTTAACGAAAATTATCAAAAGAATTTAATTTTATCTGTTCCAGTCCTATATAATCGTATTATATAAAACATATTTATCTTATGTCACCACATATTTAGTCGGGATATGACTATACATTCTTAATGAGATCAACTATGTTTATGACTATAAATTATTTGAAGTTTCCATACTTCAAATATAAGTCATGGACTTATTTTGGTTATTACTCTTTATATTTTATCCCACATATATACAAAATATATGTTAATATAAAGTTAACATAAATAACCAAGGAATTTTCTATGAATTTTATAAAACATAATCTAAAATGTTAACATAGTATCAATCAATATAAATTTATTCGTATATTACAAAATTGTTCTATTACATTTACTTATTGGGCACATTACTCCAAACACTTTCTTCACTTTCTCTCTTCTCCCTCAACTCTCTACTTCCCTTCCTCTAGAACACTCGGCTCTCAACTTTACAGACTCTCTCTTGCGCAACTCTCTATTTTTCTCCAGAGCTCTCTGCCTTCTCTCTTCTCTCCTAAAGCTTCTCAAATACAATTCACATAATCCCCATAAAATCTTACCTAACCCTCCTTATAATTTTTCATATGTAAAGGGAGCACACATGGAGAATTTACAGATAACAAATTCTGGGGATATGCATTTTCTTCTCGGTGACCGAAAATCATGTGGGAGCAATCGGTTGATGAACAACCGCAAACCATTAACCGCTCCCATGCACGAAACCCATTACATCATTTTTCAGTGGCACTGGTCGATCAAGTGATCGACCGATCCAATGGTAGCGAAATTCTCGGTTGATCACATGATCGACCAGTCCAACATCAATTCCATCACTTTCAACCGCTATCATTTTCCACCTTTTCCTGTGGAACTGATCGATCCCGGTGCGATCAGCCGCTCCAACATTGTAATACCCCAACTTTTATATCAGAATTTAAAAATGATAAAATGAATAATCAATTGGGGTGTAATTGGATTTGTTGGATGGTACACGTTAAATTATGTTTGGAAAAAATTAATTTAGGGGAATTAAATAAATGGAAAGAAGTGGATTTAAGATAAAAGAGTAAATAATTGGAAGAATTAAATTAATGGGATAGACAAAATGAAAATGGATTAATTAAATAAAATTAAGGAAATTGAAATAAAGAAGAAATAAGAGAGTAGGACAAGAAAACTAGTTGAAGGGTGAGGACTGAACCACTAGACCGATTCGGTTCATGTTTGCTTGTTTGGTCTGGGGCTTAAATCAAATGGCTCGCTGGCCTTTTTGTGTGAGAAAAATGCGAAGAGAGAGAGAGAGAGGGAAACCGAAGGAGAAAGGGAGGGAGCGATCGAGAGACGACGACTGAGGCTCAGGCTCGGGCTCGGTGCGCTGGTTGGCGGACGGATGTGCGTTGGGCGGCATTGTGGTGCAGTGGGGACAACGAACCATGGGATGGCTAGGGCACAGATTGGACCGTGATATCTGAGGGTGAATTGGAGCGTGTTTTCGCTGGCTGTGGATTCCGGCGTCAGGACTATGTACGTTTGGCCGATTTCCTCCTCTCCTTGACATTTTGTTGCTCGACAGTTCGGTGTGGCGATGGCAGGGATGAATTGGCCAGGGCTGGAGTGTGTTGGTTCGCGAAGGGCTTGGTTCACTAGGGTGTGACTGGTTTGGCCAGTACCGGTTCGTGCTGTTGGCCCTTACCTGGCAAGCTTTCTACATGGAGTCTAGGCATTGGACCACTCTCTCTTGAAGTGGGCAATTATCCCTTCAACCTGGAACATTCACGTGTAGTATTCTCCTCGGCTATAAAGGAATGGCAGTGGACGAGTAAGCAGGCTAGACTTTTCATTCAATTATAGAGAGCAGGTGAGAAGAAGGGAAAGGAAGAGTGAAACTTTGGAGAGATTGGGACGAAGAGGAAAATGAGTGAGTGACAGTGGGAAGTGTTTTGTGTGTTCTGGAATATGACAGAGTGTGAAGGAGTTGGAGGCTTCCTCTTGGGTCCTGTAAGTCAGAGGAAATGAGCTAATGTTTTGTGTTGCAATCGTGATGAGTGAAGTGGAAACTACTCTGGATTTTAGCAGTGAAGGAATCGGTTGGGGGTGGTGGTTTTGGCTACTCTCGTGTCTCCTAAATTCTTCTGGTATGAAGAATTCTTTCTCGAATTTTATGGGTTTTGATTGCTAATTATTTATGTTACTGTCAATTGCTTGATTCAATTGTCAAACATAAAGGTGTGGATTGTTAATTGAATAAGAAAAGAATAAGTTGTTGATATTGATTTGGGTATCCAGGTTCGTTGCTGACAAATGTGGGTTGTAGAAAAGGTTAACTTGGACTATTGAGAATCTGGTTTGGATGATTTAATTAGAGATGTAAGCTACTGGATATTAGTACTAATGCTTGATGTCGATTTCAATACCCTTGTTAGTTGTTGTTAAATTGCGAAGCATGATAAGCTGAAATGGGATAAATATAAGTTGTCCTTCTGTTCATAATTGGCATCAATGTTATGAAAAATCTTACCTGTTGTGACCCTCATTGGAATGAAAGCATGATGTACATACTAATGCTGAAGTCTATAAACTATGTTCATCAATTTAAAAGTTTATGTACGTAGAGTTAATCGAATTATGGTTGGGTCTTGTGAAAGGAATTAAAGTTGTTTTCTTTCTCATAATTGTCAACAAAAAAACAATAAATGATATTGCCTTCGTCTTGCATAAACATGAAAGTTCCTTAATTCTAACTGTTTTTCTAGTAGAAGTGATAATGATGACTATACTGAATTTCGTTGACAGAGATTATTAATTGTGTTGTCTGCTGCGTTTGATAAACATCAAAACGAGGAAAAATTTGAAGAGTGAGGATTTATAGTATTGTTGAGCATGAACGAATAGAAACCTTTAATTGAAATTCTATTATGAAAATTGGTCGTGCCGAACTCTTTGCGAGTAATGAACTGTGGAAGTGAGATTAATAGTCTATAATTAATGAGTGTTTATTTAATGATTTTGAAGGTATTAAAGGAAAATGAATAGAGTGCAGCAACACTACGGACCCAAGTAAGTTGATACTTACTGTGCTTTGGTCTTCGGACCCTACATCGCAAGAATTAGGATTGTATGTTGTGTTTACTAGATTTAGGTTCTTTTGATGATATGTTTACTAGGCATTTATATCATCATCTAGGATTGTATGTATTCACGAACATATCGCATGTCATAATTAATATATGTAAATAGGCGTGTGGGGGTTCGGGTGATTTGGTGACATTCCATACGGTAGGATACTCCTATGGAGGGAGTAGTGAAGTGAGAGTTAGCTACGTGGAATCTAGGGTACACACTTCCCCCATTCTGAAACCCCAACGTCTTTAACAAAAATGAGGATATCGGCATGTGAAACACCCTCGATGGATATATCTCTTTGGCAGAGTGAAATGGTTCAGCCACATGACCCTAGGGAGTATTCCACCCTAACTTCCAGAAGAGATACGGTTCTCTTCTGTAATGCATTATATGATCATGCATATCATCTGCATTGTATTTCATTTTATCACTTACTGAGTGTTAGGCTCATTAGTTAGGTCTTGTGATGTGGGTATTGTACAAAAAATAGGCAAACAGGTCAAAGACAGTTGATGAAGGATTTGCATAGGTGGATCTTGTGGCTGGTTGGGCTAAAGAGTTTAAAAAGGAAATTATTTGAAAAAGGGTTGTAAATTTCTTAATATTCTTTTACGTTTTGTTTTAATTCTGCTGCATTTCATATAGGGATTTTATTACTTCTGCTGAAATTGATAAGTGTTTTAAGTAAAGAGTTTTAACGATCGGGTTTTATAAAGGAAGAATACTCTGATCTTTATATGAAAAGAAAAGTTTTAAATTCCACGCGATTTTAAAGTAAATAAAAACTGGGTCGTTACAAACATGGTAGCATCGCCTCTATAATACTTTTGCCTCTGTAATATTGTCCAGTCGACCAAATCTTAGCTGCTCAACAGCTTCGTCCATCATAAAAGTAAGATGCAATCTGTAATATATTTAAGTCGATCTTCTCGACCGTATTCACTGCCACTTAATCGACCACAAAACTTGAGAGCACTCTGTAATATTTATCGATCGACCATTTAGTCGACTGATTCCTTCATCGTCAATTGATTCCTTCTTTTACTAACACCTGGTTAATCATTTGATCAACCCCTTCCACGCACTTCATCTCAATTTTTGCCACTACCATTTTCTTTTTCTCCTTAATCCTTCCTTCACTAATTTAACCCCTCCCTTCATTGCTTCAACAACCTCTAAACCACAAACCACCAATTATTCTAAATAATAATCTTATAATAAATCTTCAATCCTCATTCCAATAATCGACACTAATTATAGCAAACTTATTTTTGGGGTATTACAATTCATGCATCATGATTTTCCAAATGATACGAAAATGGTTTTCATGCATGGTTTTGGGAAAAATTGTATAATGGATGCTCATACATACCAAGTGTATGGTGTGCTTAAAGGCTAATCACCCAAAGCAGAAAATCTTCATTTGGGTGTAGGTTTTATCATTGAAAGTAAAACAGATAATAAATGAATTAAATGGAATAAATGTAAATAGGATGATCACCTTAGGTGTGTGCCACGGACTGATAAATGTGATCTAGTTATTTAGTTCTCAATTGATGTCGAGCCTGGCCTAGGCAAAGGTGTATTTGAGGTTGTTGAAGCATTGATGCGGGCCGCTAGTGCGTCCTCGATTGATGTCAAGACCGATCGTTGTGCGTTGATGCATACAAACACTATCAGTGCTTTTGGTTGATGCAGAGCTGCTTATACCTAATGTGGTGTCACTGTGCATTGATGTGCATAGTAGTTATCAAGCAGTTTGATTGATGTCGAGCCTTTATCTCATAGTAGGTTGTCAATTGGTGTCTGGACCGATGCATTGATGTACACGAAAAAAGAAAACAAAAACAGAAATAGAAATAGAAAATGAAAACAGAAAATAGAAACAGAAAAGGAAAACAAAAAACTGCATACGAATTTTAAAAGTTGCATAGCATGTGCATTGTATATTTTATTTTATATCACTTACTAAGCATTAGGCTCATAGTTTAAGTCTTGTGATGTAGGTACATGCTAGAACATATGAAGGAGCAATTGAAGAAGGATTTGCAAGCACGGATTTTGTGGCTGGCAAGGCTAAAGGATTAAAGAAGAAAAATGGTTTGTAAAGAGTTTTGTAAAGTATTTTAAATTGTAAAAGAAAAGAATTTTATTTTTCGCATTTTCAACTGTTTTGTTTTACTAATAAAAGTCTTCTACTATTTTTACAAAAGAAAAATATTTTCAGATTACAAGTTTTAAATCTAACAAAAACCAAGTTGTTACACTTTGTTTCCTCACAAGCTACATTGAGCTCTTCTAGAAATGCTCCTGAGTTTTAAAGTTGGTTGATAAAGTGAGGGATGATTTATTTATTAATGGGTAAATTGGATTTCAAAGTATGGTTTTGGCTCGGTTACTGTGTTTAAACGATATGGGGAAATAGTCTAAAATTATGGATGTTATGAATGTTCATTAATAGTTCGTATAGTTTTTTATTATGAGCTGGTTACAATTTCGAAACTTTATTTTTGGACTGTGAAATTTTTGAACTAGATCAATATAGTAAAAGCTTTGAATTTTTAAAGATCGAATTGTGCAGTAAAGAGAAACCAAAGATTTGATGTTGAACAAGTTTGATATAATCTATTTAAGTTTATAAACATTTTTACAGGAATATGATACTAATATAATACTTATACATTTTAGGTGATTCAACACGATAGTAAAAATTTGATCAAGTTGTTGCAAATCTTCAAGTAAGTGGTATTGCATGTGTATGGCTTTCGGACCTACATCACATAACACTAGGACTAAAATGGTTAAGGAATGATAACATGAGTTTTATAGTTATGCTTTGTTTGATTTATAGTAACAAACATAGAAGTATATAAGGGTGATGTTATCATATGTTTACAATTGTTGTTAAGGATATGCTGGATATTATGCTATGTTTACGTGTTAGTGAGATAATTATCGTTATGTGTATAATTCATCCATCATAAATGGATTTTTCAATAAAGGAAGGGAAATGTTTTTTGCATAGATTTTTCATGGAAAATATGTAATAGGTTGTTGTGAGCGGGGCTGATTAGGTTGTCCCATGAGGAGGACCAAATGGTGTCTACTCTCCCAAGAGCTCGAGTTAGGTTGTCCCATGAGGGGGGCCAAATGGTGTCTACTCTCTTCTTATGACTGCTCCAATAATTACATGGTTAAATGGAAAGAAGAAAAAGAATATATGTGACATTGCATATTTTATGAATAAAGTTTGCATGTTGCATCATGTTCATATTTTAAGTACACCACTTGCTGAGTAATAGACTCATAGTTTTCTTTTTGTGATGTAGGTGACGATGAGAATCTATATAAAAATATGCTTAATGACTGTGAGTGTGGAGTAGGTGTTTCCCTGAATTTATGATTGGCATGCTATTGCCGAATCGACATGTGCGGCACTAGTTTCCAAAGGTGTCTGCCTTGATGGAAGTGTAGTAAAATTATGGATTTTCAATTAAAATAATGTGTTAATATGAAAAGTATTGTAATATCGAACACTAAACTTGTATGGGTCTAAGGGACTATGTTGTTTTAAATATGAACAATTTTTGCTACAAGTCTTTTTTATATGTTGAACAATTCATTAATGTAACGCCCCTTTCCATTAATCTCAATTTTTCTTATAATATATATATATATATATATTAAAAAATAATAGCAACCAAACCTATCTTTTAAAATAACTATTTAATCAAGCATTTGTACAATATTTACAGCAGAATACTTTTAATAAATCAAAACATAATTTTTATAAGACACAAATTTAAAAGTCTTTTACAATTTATATAAAGCCCACTACTTAAATCAACAACCAAATTTTAAAACAGAACCTATAAGCATGAAGAAACTGTTTCAAATGAGTTATCAAATCTCAATTCATAACTCACAGTCATACAGTCCCAACAACACTAAGTTTTCATCATAGGCAAGCTTCTTGGTTATTTTCTCCATTTCTTCCTCACCTACAGTGCAAGGTTCATCTATAAGTATAAGACTTAGCAAATGGTGTATGAAACCATGAACATAATATTTCTCAACAGTAAATCCTCTTTCTTCTCTCTTCTTCAATTTTCTTTTCTTTTCTTTCTCATTTAGGAGTGAGCAGGCTTGGTAATGGGACACCCAACACAATTTCCCCACCCTTTTGGGAGAGTCTCCGCCCTTTTAGGAGACAAACTCTACCCTTTTGGGAGTCCTCCGTTAGCTATCATGCATTTAAATGCATCATGACCCAGCACCTTCATGTCGATCTACCCCAACCTCTTTCGGGAACAAACTAATGGGCTTATGCCCCACCAGTTTACCTTTTTAGGACAGTCAGTCCTCCAAACCTATTTACGTGCATTTATCATCTTTTGTCTTTCATAAATGCAAACTTATACATAAAGCATATCATCATAATGCAACAGAATATATCCTCATCATTAACCATCATAACATAGAGCATTCCTTATGCAAATAATAGCAACAAATCTTCAAATGCATTTTATCATAGAAAATAGAGTCATCATCATCAAAATAGCGATATAATAGAGCCTCAAAATCATCTATCGCAGTAAAAAGAAATAGTATCCCAAACAATTAATATAATAGATTCCCAATAGCAAAATATTCAAGAATGATCATATCATCAATTATCACCCATTATAGAACACATATCCTCGAGTCGTCAATGAAAATAGTAAGCAAAATCACCTTGCGGTGTAGGCCGTGAGGCCACATGCATGCAACACTACTTACCTCAAGCTTTCAAGTGGAAAATAAAGATTCTAATAGCTCTGCCTCGTTTTCCCAAATGTTGTTTTTCCTTGTACAGTTTTAGACGAGAATATTTTTGCCGCCAACAATAAAACAGTACAAGTCTCTCATAAACTACCCCCTTTTATACTTATAATTAATGCGCAGACAGACGCCCTCTGCATATTCACTCCCTACCATGAATGCCTATGCCTCCACTATGTTCACCATTCTTTGTTAATTTTCGACAATGTTTCCTTGATTTCACGGCTGCATTCCTTTATGCGATCAACTATGCTTCCATGCCACACACTATCCTCCGCAATCCGTAACCTAAAAGGTATCATTTTCTTTGATTTGTGGACGCGTTCTGTTCCATGGACATATACTGTGACGACTCGATTTTTCATAATCTTTTAAAATACGTGAAATTTAAAACTTTTGTAAGATAATTAAAATTCTTTATAATCAGAGTGCTAAAACCGAGCATCAAAATCCATTCATTACATTTGTTATGAAAATCATTTATTAAAAACATAACGGAAGCGAAAACATTCAAATTAAAACATGCTAAGTAAATCATTATGTTTTACAAATTACTTCACTTGTCTTTAGCTTGACAAGCCACAAGCTCTACCCGTGTAAACCTTTCATCGACTGCTTTGTATTTTGTTTACCATTCTTCTCATCATACACGTATACCTACCCCACAAGTAAACTGTAGGCCCAAAGGCTTAGTAAGGAAAGGGAATATGGAATATGATAATGCTTCTCTTTAGTTCACTTGGAATGGGTCCGCCCCAAACCAATCTTTTTATTACGTTCGTTCATTCTTTCATTCATAACTCGTACATCGAGTTGGAAGTTGAAGGAACACGTACTAGATAGAATAGTCTAATCGGCTTCTAGACCTAAGTGGACTAGATCCAAACTACTCATCCGCCCTTCAACCTCCCATCATTCATCATTCATCATTCATCATCGTTCATTCATTTCGTTTTCCTCAGTCATGCATGTGAGTACCACAACGAGGGCACCCCCTACTTGTTTCTATTAACATGATGCATGTTGACATAATATAAAAGAATTGATAATTCAAACAATACGAGTAGCAAACAACGAATAGCAATAATGGAAATCAATGAATAGTAAGAATAACACGAATACTATGTAACGAATGGAAATACTGACATTAATTGAAAACAAACACAGAAACAAATCAAAAACGACATATAACATGCTTGATTCTACCGAGCATAACAATCAAAATATGGCAAGAAGAACAATTAATAATATGCGAATTATCTAAGTGAAATGAACATGCTTAACGATGATATGAAAGCTTAGGCATATAATAAATAATTAAACGAGAACATACTTGGAATTTACTAATAGAAACGTGATTAACAACGTGATTTTATTCTAAGTAGTTAAACACGCTTGGATTGGTTAATTATGCTAAACATGCTCATATAATTATTATTCTAAAATTTTGTAAATGTTTGATGGTTTAGCATTAACACCTAAGTAAAGAGAACTACAATTTCTAGCCAGAACCAAGAAATAACATCATTATAATTAGATTTCAAAATACGTGACTAAGTTATCTATGCATGCTATTCTGATTAAAATAGAATATAACATACTAAATAAATCATAAGCTAGAAATTTACCTAATGAATCTCAATTGGAACATGTTCTATAATTCGATATAATGAGAATCATGCTAAATGAATTGATGCTAATTAAATCTAGAGCATTTATAGCTCCTAACCAGAACCAAGGAATTTACAGCAAGTAAAACAATTCATAAAAATGGAAACTCTAACTTATGCAATTCATAACTCATTCATTCTCATCTTATCGTCCTATCACTTTCCACTCATCATTCGTTTCATTCCTATGCATCTCAATTCAACATTTATAGTAGGGAATATGTACAGGAAATTAAACAACACAAGAAGGAATCACAATCAATAGAATACACAGCACAAAATATTCAAGCAATGAACATCAAGGAAAAACAATACGATTCATACAATACTTGTGGGTAGGGCTTTGATGGCCAAGACTCTACCCAATCCTTACCTCAATTCTTTATCGTGTTTAGCATCTATTCGTTAACTTTCTTCTCTTCCGATACCTTCACAATTAGAAACATTTATTATTAACAACTTCACATTGAATCCTATAAACCTTAACACTTAACAATCCCCATATACACAACTTAGCAACCAACGGTGGATCAATAACTAACTACAACGCAGATTCATATTCATCAATACCCAATAATATTGATCTTAATTGCCAAATAACCAACCAAGAATGAAGCCTCCCTAATCCCATTAACCGACTAGACCCTAAACAATGGCAGTCAATACCACTAATCCAACATACCGAATCAATATATCCACACATAAAGCAATTAAAGTCCAGTGGTCAATAACATTACATATTAAATTCTCAAGAAGACAGGACCCCACAGAACAAGCAAAATGACCGAGCAATAATCATCACAAGAAATCCAACATCATAGAGGAAATCCTTACCTTGAAGAACACTTGTGACCGCAACTGTAACAACCATGAACACACACAGTCATCACCAGCAGCACCTAACAAGACCGTTCACTGTCAGCACTCTTTCCAGTTCACCCACACAGAACACAAACAGCTTATTGTAGTCAAAGGAAAATCACAAGCAATCTGAACATCAATCCATCAAGTTTGCAAGCCAACATAAAATCAGATAAATGTTAGGTTACCTAAAGAGTTCCAAGAACAACCAACCCGAGCTATCAAACTGGGTCGGAGTACCCAGGTCGGAGCACTCGAGTTGGAACTCGACCCAAACCGCCTGCCATCCATCGACCCGAGGCTGGAATCACCTCCAGCCGATGACCCAACACTAACTCATGTCCGCCGATCACTGAGCCATCGCCATTCAGCCGTCACCGAGCACCAGAAACCCAAAGCCTGCACTGAAACGAACCCGAGCCTTGCGCTAGACCAAAACCGCAAAGCCCGAGGCCACTTGCGAGATCCACCGGCGCAACACACGTTGTCGCAGCAGTCCATGCTCGCCATCGCCGGAACGTACCCAAACCTCGCCGTTCCCTCGACGGGTCTCTCGCTTGTTGCCG
This sequence comes from Begonia loranthoides, assembly GCA_022433065.1. Taxonomy (NCBI): domain Eukaryota; kingdom Viridiplantae; phylum Streptophyta; class Magnoliopsida; order Cucurbitales; family Begoniaceae; genus Begonia; species Begonia loranthoides. Next base: position 44,541,014 of record CM039468.1, on the reverse strand, counting down.
ATCTCTCCCTCGGCTCCCGTCTCTCTCTTTCTCTTCTCCCCTCTCGTAGGGGTGGAAAAGGGGCGATTCGGTTCGGTTTTTGGTCAAACTTAAACCGAACCGAGTAGGTTCGATTTTTAAATTTTCAAACTGAAACTGAACCGAGAAGAGTGGAGAACCGAGCCGAAAACCGAACCTCGATTTCGGTTCTAATCTGTTCGGTTTCGATTTTGATTTCTGTTTTTCATGATTGCAGCAAGGAAAAGAAAATGAGCTACAATCTGAAATTATTGCAGCAAGGAAAAGAAAAATGAGCTTCAATCTGCAGCAAGGAAAAGAAAAGTGAGCTTCGATCTAAAGCAAGGAAAAGAAAAGTGAGCTCCGATCTGAAATTATTGCAGCAAGGAAAAGAAAAATGAGCTCCATATGAAATTATTGCAGCAAGGAAAAGAAAAATGAGCTCTGATCTGCAGCAAGGAAAAGAAAAATGAGCTCTAATCTGAAATTATTGCAGCAAGGAAAAGAAAAATGAGCTCCGATCTGCATTAAGGGAAAAAAAATGAGCTCCTATATGAAATTATTGCAGCAGAACTCAAAGGTGGGGAGACAACTTGGACTTAGAAAGTGAAGACTCAATCATTTAGGGGGACCAAGCTCCAAAGGCTATTAGCTGTACACCCACCACCACTAATCAACTTGAAGTTCATCTTTACAGGTCTCAGATCTGAATTTTTCGCAGAAGAAGTTGATGTCTGTGGGAGGAGAGGCGACTTGGACTTAAAATATGAAGAGACACATTTTAACTTTTAAGGGAAGAAGAGATGAAGGGTGGGAGTAGGGACGCATTTTCGAGAGAATGGTGGGATTAAGGACGTGTTTTCGGGAGAAAGGAGGGATTAGGGATGCGTTGGCTGCCGTCACTCACCGACAGCTTCATTTATTGGGGTGGGAGGGTTAGGGTCAAAGCAAATTGGTGGAAGGCTCGAGATATTGGGAAGATAAATGGTTTGGTTCAGTTTATCACGGTTTTTATTTCATAGAATCGAGAACCGAACCGAATCGGTTCGATCATAAATCAATTTTTCCCTTCATCAAAATCGAACCGAACCGATCAAAATTGGTCAGTTCGGTTCGGTTACTCTATTTGAACCGAACCGATTCCCACCCCTACCCTCTCGTCCCTCTCTCTTTCTCTTCTCGCCTCTTGTCCCTCTCTCTCTAGAAGACTTAACACTAACCAACCTCACTAACCTAATTTTCATTCCTCTTAACTAATTGCTCTAAACTAAACCAGGCCTCTAATTCTCCAGCCGAACCGAACCGGTTTATCTCTCTTCCATTTAATTACATTTCGTTTTAATTCTTTAAATCATCTTTTTATTCTAAGTATCGCTTGGCGATGATTATCGGCCCAATTTAATTTCTTGATTTGGTTTTTCCCCAATTTAATATTTCCAATTAATTACTCTTTTACAATTAATCCTTAATTATCATATGGTAAATTCTGAAATAATAATCTAGAGAATACGTCTTTGGCAATACCCTGATAATTATCCAATTAATCTAAAATCCCCAAATTGTACTCTAATTATACTTATTAAATTCCGATAAAAAGTTAGGGTGTTATATATACGCTTCCACAACTCCCACTTTTCCTTGTGAATTATCCCTCCAAAGCGACAACGTTCCATGCTTCACTAGTTGCCACAGAATTGTTTGCTTCCATTAATCATTGAATCCCCAAGTATTTTAATATGAACAACAATGTTTCACACTTTCCACCATTTGCCACAGACGCATTTCCTCCTATGGACGCCTATGCTCATGCAACTTCCAATGTTCAATGCACGCTCCTTATCCAAAATGATAACTGTCATTACTTAACAAACCTGCTGCAATTATGTTCCTTTCTGTGGCAACATCTTTCCTCTCCGCTCTTTTGATCCAACGATCAGTAGTTCATCTGTCCCTTTAATTTGACGATCATTATTTCTTCCCCACCCCCCCCCCCCCCCTCTATCTTTTCCATGAACACTCACTTACGAAACAGAATCTTTTTCATCTCATGGAAGCATCTTTTCCCTTCCATTATTCTCATCCAGCAGTCAAATTTCATTTGTACTTTACATTCAACAGTCCTCAATTTATCTACTCTTTTCAACCCATCCATGGACACGTTCCTTTCCACTGACGCTCGCTTCCAAAACATAATCTTTTCCATTGGCAAAAGCATCTTCCCCTTCTGCTATTCTCATATAGTGGTCGATCTTCATCTGCTCCTACCATTCAATAGCCATGGTCTTGTCTATTTCTTTCATTCACTCCGTAGGCAAGTTCCCTCTCATGGATACCTCACCCAACAACGTCATTCCATTCCTCCCTTACTTACCGTGAAATCCATTTTATTTCCTTGCCTAAGTCCTATTGTACATACTTCCACTATTTCCATAACCAACAAAATATCAAATCCTAATGTTAAAGCTTTTCACCAAACCAAAAATCTTAAACATCATCCAATTCCAACCAATCTTACAATTGCACAAATCATTACTTCAATCCAACAACTATAAAATACCAATCTCAAAATCGATATCTCGATTTCACATGTTGTACAAATCCTAAATTATCGTCTTTAAACAATAGGCCACAATATAATAAGGTGACCAACATAATTCATTGCATTACGTGAACATATTCAAATATTTAGAAATCTTTTCTAAGGGAATTTCGGTCACTACAATTAAAGTTGTCCTCTATGTTTAAATGTTTCATTAAGTATTTCATAGAAAAGCAATTTTATAAACAAAATTGTAAGTATGCAAAAACCACATAGAAAAAAAAAATCAGGTCGTTACAATTAGTAACTATAATATGTAGTGTAATGATGGTAGTCTGATAGTTTGTGTATATAGTTTGATAGTGACTCCAACCCTCTGAAATATATTAGAGAAATGTGGAACCTTGTTGATGAGTTCAAGGAGAGATTTGAACATGACGATTGAGAGGTTAATGTTGAAGGATTTTTGTTCCAAGGGCATAGTTGTAGTACCTAGTGATTTGAATTTTAGTTAAAAACTTCCAATGGAAAGTCATAAGTTAATATTTTTTATTTATCCGAATAGCACCAAAATTTAACATGTTTTGAACCATCAATTTTGGTGGATCGATGCGAAGAATGATGCAATATGATATCTTATTAGATTTTTCATTCATTGTCACATTAAGACTGAATATTTGAAATCGGGTACATTTTTTAACCTTCATGTTCTAGAGTGGAAATGAGATAGGATTATTATGGATTTTGTTACTGGATTGATGAGACTATGCACACTTTATGTTACTCTCTGTTTGAGTTGAGTAAACTTTATGTGGAGGATATCATTCTTTTACATGTGTTCCAACAAGTGTTATATTTTATAGAGACATGAAGTTCAAGTCTAAGTTATGGAAAGCCATAGTAAAAGTTAGGGCAATGAATTTAATTTAGGCATGATGTATCATCTTTAGACTGATGAACAGCCTGAGAGAGTGATTCTAATTCTCAAGGATATGTTGAGATCATGCATTCTAGACCTTAGTAATAATTTTGTGAACCATTTACCTTTTGTTGAAATTGTTATAATATTAGTTGTAATACTTGTATCGGGGTTTCACCTTATGAGACCTTTAAGGAAGACCCTTTAAATAGTCTTGTGCTGGGTTGAAGCTGAGAAGAAAGTGAGATTTAAACCAAATTTTATCTAGGAGACAACTGGAACAATTCAAGTTATTATGGATAGAATGAGGACAATCTAAAGTCTGCAAAAAAAAAATTATGCAATCCTATGGGGAGGGAGGTGGAGATTGAAATTGATGGCTTTGTTCTTCTAAAAGTCTGGTCGTGACATTGTGTTAGCTGTTTTGGTGTGTGGGGCAAGTTGGCCCAAGGTATATTAAAGAATTTCTCACTTTTGAGTGGGTTGTTACAATGGCATATGGATTGGATTTACTGCCGTAGATTTATGTCTATAACAACTTTTGCATGTCCATGATGAGAAAATATACACTTGACCACCCATGTTATCTCTAGAATGGACGCGTTGGATTGATAACAACCTGAGAGGGGAGTAAATTAGGTTATTTAAACTTTTCTATGCGATTAAGTTAATACTTTTGTTTGCTATCTCAATATGAACTTTCTCTCTAAACTAGATCAATTAAACTAAAGTGCTAACAAGTCAATAATGTAAAGAGAGAGGGGAAAGAGAATGCAAATGGTTTGTTAATGCAGTTTGACTAATCTTGCCTATGTCTGCACTGCATGGCTCCTCCTTGAAGATTTTTTCCACTATAAATATTCCCGTTATGAACAATTAAACTTCTGGGCATCAACCAAGCCTTACACCGATTCTTCTCAGGCATTACCCCATAATTGTTCCACAAACAATGTGTGAAGAGATTTTGAAAATTGAATAACAACAACCTAACTCTTACAAATGAAAATCTCAAGTTAAGAAGTAAAAGGATTTAGGTATTTTGCTCAAATTTGAAGGCTCAAATATCTCAAATAAAATAAGAAGCACTTACTCATAAATATTGCATTCTCTAGTTTGCACAGTGGAGGTTGCTTCTATTTATAGATGTCTTCAAAAACTTGGAGCCCCAGTCAACCACCTATACAAATCGGTTGACCTCTTCAGAGCCATTGTTAGATTTTCATACACCCAAGGTTGACCTTCAGTAACTTTAGGTCTCCTGCCTAGGTCGACCACACATTTTTTGCAGTCGACCTCATCATCATACATTACAAACTGGATGTACTCGAGAGGTTTCAAGATGACCACAACTATGACTAGTTAACCACGTCGGTCGACCTATGCAACGCCCAGTCGACCTATCACGATCCTCATCATGATTATATTAGAAAAAAAAATTTAAGGAAGGAACAACTATGGTGTATCACGAGATTATATCTTAATATTTGTCATCATTTATAAGAAATGCATGAGTGTAGCAGGAGACTTGGCATTAGAAAGACTACAAAGGCATCCAGGTCGACCACTACATAGACTTTTATACCAAGTCATGAGCGATAACTTAAAATCATGTTGGATTTCAAAGATTATACCTCTAGAAAATTATTTTAAAATAAGTAATTACAAACCATTAGTAAAACTATTTTTGCTCTCTTAAAAATATAAAAAAATGGTTTTACAACGAAAGAATTTATTCCTTTCTTAAAAAAATTAAACTTCAATTTCTTTTAACCAAATATAAACATTGTGGAAAACCATAGTCACCACACATGGCATGGTCACCCCACCAACACAAGCACCCACCCATAGAGATGCTCCATCTACTACTATTCATAAATTATCATTAGTATCATCAAAAAACTTACCTACATCACAAGATAAAACTATGAATCTGATGCTTAATAAGAAATACTTAAATATCATGAACATGAAATGTAAAAATATGTATTTTCACTCATTTCTGTCCATTTATCTTCCTCTATACAGTCTAGCAGCTGGAAGTAATTTTGTCTAGGCGAGACTGACAGCATTTGGTCCAACTCATATGAGATAACCAGCTTGAATCCAAGCCCACAATGACTATTTACGTACATTGTTTAATCTTTCAATCTTTTATTGTCTTTAGTTTTCATTTTTCTTCACTTAACGAACTAGTCACTTGGGGTAATTCAGTTTAGGGGAGAGTGACACCATTTTTTCCACCTCATAGAGGACAAGCAACTTGATCCCCGCCCCACAAGGAACTATTTACATACATTAATAAGTTTTTCTTTTCTTTCTTAATGAAAACATTTTTGTAATGCAAAGATGTACATGTGAGCATACAATTCATAACATAATATCATTACAGCATATCCTCAAGTCAATAAAATAATAGAATATAACACATTCTCAGATTAACAGAACATCAAAGAATTTATTAACTGTAAATCTATCATTCTAAACAAAGCATCACAATATCAACTTAATATCTTGTGATGTAGGTCAAAAGACCATGCAAATGCAAACATTTCTTACTTTAAACTCTTTAGTGTAACTGTCACAAATTACTCAACTCTTTCTTACATTAACCTTTAAGAGTGAAGTGAGAATAGTGATTTTTTTCCTTCCTTTCTTTTTAGTTATTGCAATAAATCAGTAATAGAATTATAATTTTTCCATTAAAATGACGTGTCAAACCTCAAGCTAAGTATTATGTCTTACTCATCCAGACAATACTTAGTCCTACCATAGTATTATGCCATTTCATCACCAAAAAATGATGACCTTTCAACTTCTCGGACACCCTGACAAGAGGAGGGTTTAGACTTTGTGTTGTCCGCATAAACATTCTTTATCTTTTATAAAAATTACTGCAAGCATGTATACTTAAATTGCAAAAACATGAGCTACCGCTATGGCTATATACATATCCTCTTACGAATATTCACTTCCAATATTCACCCTTAAAACATGAATCAGCCAATCATTGCACAACATCCTGTGGATATATTCCTTTCCACGTACATATTCCTTTATGTGAATGCCTACTCTTCCACAATTTCATTGTTCACCGTGGACACATCATCATGTGAGTGCATTCCTTTTTGCAGAAGCCTACACTCCCATAATTTCCTTGTTTTACCATGGCCACATTTTTTTCGTGGATACCTACACTTCTGCAATTTCACTATTTTACCGCAAACACATTCCTTTTCACTGATGCCTACACTTCCAAAACTTCACTGTTTACCAAGAACACGTCATCATGTGGACATATTCCTTTCGTAAACACCTATAGTCTCGTAATTTCAGTGTTTACTGTGGACACATTTCTTTCCACAGGCACCAATACTTCGAAAATAGACATCCCTCTACATAAAACAACAATGTTCTCACATCTGCAGACGTTTCTCAACATCAACATCCCTTCCATTATACGACATACTCAAATCTTAACTTTTACCTGTAGATCAGCCCTCATATATATTCCAAATATTCAATCATTATAATTAAAGCTACAAAATCATAATTTTAATAATAAAATTAACATAAAAGTGTCACATTAAAAATTGAAAATTTCCAAATGTTACATGACCTCTTCAATGATTCTTCAAAAATTTATTACTCTCATGAGATTTTTTTGACAACCTCAATTATGGCCAATTAGCCACACTAGTTGACCTATACAAGGCCAGATCTACCTCTTTAGCAAATCTTCAAAAGGTCGTTGCTCCCGGGAGTTTTTTTGGATGACCTCTTAGCTTGGGTAGGTCCACCGTACAAGTCGACCTCTTTAGAAAGTTTTCAAAAATTCGTTGCTCTTTAAAGTTTTACTAGACAACCTGGCAACTTTGTCGACAATAAATGCATCTTTTCCTTGAATTAACTTGTGTAAGTCTTACGAACTATAACATTAATTGTTAGAACTTAACAAACACATTAGACATCTAAATATTCACTTTTGAGGATATTTCCAATGAGAGTAAAGATATTGAAATATCCAAATAGTAATGACCATTTTGAACTTAGATATAACCAAACAACTTAGATATAGTCAAATACATGACTACATCTTCAAATCATAATCAACTTAGAATTAATTATTCAATTAATTAGACTAATCAACAAAATAGTTAAGTTTAATTCATATTAAGCTAAAAATCTCTCTTTTTAATGACAAAATATTCTAAGTTATTTACACTTCCCCTAATATATGCATGTAAAATCCTTTAATTAACAACAAAATATATCTTTCCCTTTGTAAACTTTAAGACTATGTCATTCTCCTCCTTATTCTTTCTTTTACGTACTCTTTGTCGCCTTTTGTCATTAGAAAAAAAAACATCAAAGCTAAAATAATCTTTCAGAGCAAAAATAAGGGAGATAGAGTATGAAGTATCAGAGAAATACAATATGAATATATCATTTGATAAAAAGTATCAAAACATTAACATTAATTCAACAAATATTAGAGCAATATATAGTCAAAAGACATCAAGTTAATCTAGAACTATGTCGTAACCCATACAAGATGAGCCTAGGTCTATATAGCAATCACGAGAATAATGATGCAAGTAAAAATATAAATTAAATCCAACACCATGTAAAAGAATCCCAAACATCCAGTATAATCTAAAATCTTATACAATAATTCTAGCCATTCTTCTTATCAAGAATTAAATTACAATACAAGAAAACAAAATCAAGTGAAGCTCCTCAACACAAACTCTAACTGTCCTAACCACCCTAGAGAAGTTTGCATTCATTAAAATCATTTTTTTTAAATCCTTGTTACCATTTTAATGAAAACCGGCCTGAAAAACTGCAGACGAAATATTAATTAAAAACATGGATGTATACATAGACAGGTAATACGAAAATACCCTCATCGTATTTTTATACTGAAACTAGTTATCAGATTCCTCTAATCATACACATAGAAAGGTGGAGACCATTTCTAGTCAGCACATGAGCCAGGAGGAAGAAATTACTACGATTCAAAGACCCACCAGCGTCACCCAGGTTGCCCACGAACAAAGATTAGCGACAACACAGTCTGTAAATCAAAGGTACTGTGATGGCAATTCAAATATCAAGTCGTACCACAGGGGTTGTGGCCAACAACAGTCAACGACAACACAACCAAAAAATCAAATGACAATTATACCCTGGCTAGGTTTCGGGATTTGAAACTCAAGGAGCGCGTCATCACCGCCTTATTACCCATTTACTTTAAGGATTCAAAGCGAAAGGACATGTCATAAATGCCCTATTACCCATTTTCACAACATACAAACAAAATATTTTCATGCAGCAGAAGATGTACTAGGATAGTCTCGTGATGTTTTGACACCGAAATCATCAAAAGCATCATGAGGATTCATCCTCCAACATAGAATAGCAAATAAATGATGAAATGAAATGTCATGCATATGGAAACAGTAAACATGTAAAACGTACATTCATATATGTAAAAATAAACATGCTAGCGACCAAACCCCATTAGGTTTTCATATGGGGAAAATTACAAAATAGAAGTTTGAAAACCATGATGCAATGCATTACAATATAAAAATCTCTACCTCAATTGCGACAAAAGCCTTACCGACTAGCCAAAATGTGTTAACGAGAGTAGGCACCAAAATCTATAAAATCGTCAAAACCTAAGACATAACCAACATCAAAATCTTAACTAGCACACTAGGGCTAATAGATAGGTCCTAAATCTAGACTAGGAACCTAAATTGATATGAAACGACAAATGACCTCAACAGGCAAGTCATACGTGCATTAGAGACAAAACTCAAGTTTAAATTGTATACGTTCAACTTCTGAAACTCTCTAATTAATAAAATTCTAAGATTTATCTAAGAAATAATGCCTACTGAACCAATATAAAGATTTTTCTAGAGGCCACCAGTGTGTTCAAAACGTTGAAACGAGTCAAGAAATGGAGTCTATGCTAATTTTTGACGTCATTAGGCAGTCCAAAATCGTGGTCAAACTAACAAAATGAAAGTCAAGGGTCAACATCCACATCACCTGCCACATCATCAGTCACCTAATGTTAATGCCACGTCAACACTATGGCAATGGAGGCTTTTTCGACTAATGGCAAACAGTGTGAACCAAAATGAAAGGCATCGATGTTAAAGATCTCGAGCTCCTGAATCCAATGGTAGCATCAGTTTTCTGAGACAACATCCAGAATGGCCCAGATCTATGATTAAAGTGGCAATCTCTCTTTTTCCCAAAAGTAGCAACAACTTCAGGTGCCAATTCACATTCTGCAAAGTCATTCAAACCTATGAAGATTCAACCCAAAGAATTCACAAACTAACTCAAGGAAAATGACATGATACGGGTCTTATGTCATGACTCAACTCACAACTCACAACAAAAGCTCACTAATCACACACATTGCCCTCACGCAATTAGCCAAATAAAAATAAAATTCAACCCAAACAAGAAAATTGTACACTATTATTTATTTTACAAAAATGAATCTAGATTTATTTTACAAACATAGGTTTAACTAAAACTAAATACATCAAAATAATAAAAATAATAAATAAATTAACTCACACACTGAGCCTATGCTGTACAAATCATCAGTCTATCTGATCTTTACCTTTTTGTCTTTGAGCTGCTACCACCTATTCCTGAAAAACATAATAAAGAACCGTGAGTTTTTTGAGCTCATTAAGAATTCTAATATAAGGATTCAATAAATCATACCAATATCACAACTAATCCTATTCTAAGCCTAACATGATTAGTCCTCACATCCTTAACTTCCAACGTTCAACTTTTGATCAACTCTCATGAGCACACATCCCAAAATCTATATTTTATCTAGATCTTTAAATATTTCTAATTAATATCTCAACTACGTGCTCTTTATGTAAGAAGTGTTTCGTGCGTATATAGCAATGCTTAGGTCTATGATTTAGATAATCATATCCTATCTTTCCCAACATTCTCATGTGCAATTTTTCTTCATGCACATTCTAATCCTCATACATATTTAATTATTAAATAATTTCAACACAAACCTCATGTGTTATTCCAAATAAGCACCACCAAACTCTATAGAATCTTTATTCTATAAATCTTTCTATTTTTCAACATGATTTTCTGTATTATATATCACGTTCTATTTTGGTCATTTATCACCATCACCATTTAGACATTTCCAATTAATGTCTAATTTTCAAACCATCTCTCGTTTTCTTCTATGGTTTATTTAATACAAATATTAGACATCTCTAATGTGTCTAAACTTAGGCTATCTACATATTTACAAGGTATGTCTAATGTTGGATCATCTCTAGACATTTTTACTTAATGTCTATCTCATACTATCTAGACATGTCTATTTAATGTCTATCACAAACTATTTAGACATTTTTATTTAATATCTATCACAATTGATCCTTCTACATGAAGGACTTCCTTGTTTCTAGACATTTCTAATTAATGTCTATTTCATACTATCTAGACATTTATAATTAATGTCTATCACTAATGATACCTCTATGTGAAGGAATTCCTCAACATTATGCATATATCAAATGCCTAGACACATGATTCTATGATCATTGCCTAGATACTATAACCTCGCACCATTCTCAGATATCTCCAATTAATGTCTATCACAAGTGATGCCACAATCACATAACTATCTATTTATGTCATCTCATAACTAACACTGATCCAATATATGAATATGAAATGCATATCACAACTTTCTTTTCACAATGATGCAGAGATCATGTGAATCAGTGCAATGCTTCATTTATTATTAAATGGTCATATTATTGAACAAGTACCATTTTATTAACATGTATGTGAATGTCAACATATCCGTGAATATTAACATTTATGTGACTATCAACATGAATGATCATACACCATCGTATGTAAAGTCATGAAACCCCACCATACTGGCCACTGTCTCCAATACGTGTGTCCATGAATATCAAAATCTTCAGAGAGCTAGGGACTCTCAACCCAAGGGGGGCCCACAGTCACTCCTCTCCTATTTTTTCACTTTATATACGTCACACAATACACAGTCTAGCTAGGTATATTGATTCTTTCCTTTCTCCTCTTGATTTTTAGCTCAAAAGGTTACTCCTGCCAAAAGAAACAACTTTAATGCAAGAATTAAGAGTCAATTCTCTCTTTTTCCCCATCATTTTCTCCTTTTTCTTCTCCTCCTCTTTTCACTTTTTTCCCTTCTTTCTCCTCTGTTCCTTCTCTAAACTACACAAAATGAAGCTACTTTCTTAGCCTTTCTCCACTTTCTAGAGATACTTTAGGGGAAAATGACCCTTTGGTCCATTTTGTTCTTTGATTTTTACCATTTTACCTTTAATTCCATGGATAATTACAAAAATACCATGGTTAATTATCTTTAACCATTCTTAACTTAAACTAGTCACTTTAGATTAGTTCTAAGCTAATCCCCATGATTATCTTAATTAATCATATTAATTAACCTTAATCATCCACTAATTACACCCTAATCACACACTTAGTCCCTAATCTACAAGTAACACATGTCAATACCTCATTGCTTATCCAATTTTATTACATGGACACATACTATAATGTATTGAAAACACTTCTTCTTTTATATACTTCTCCAAATTCACACTTTAAAGTTTCATTTAAAGACATTTCCCAAAACTGTGAAGTTTTGGCATCGTCCAACTTCAAACATGCTTCACATACATTCCATACATCAAAATCCCTTCAATCCAATGCTATACACTTCATTTATGTGTCTACTTTATTAACTCAAAATGGTTTGAATTGATAGTTAACATAACTTCTTCAACTAGCCACAAACAATGACTACGCTCATTTATAGCACATTTATCATTTTGGTGCAAAAATTCATATTTTAATGAGCATACATCCTATTGATCCAATCTCATTACCATTCCATAATCTAAGATATCTACTATTATTCTTATGTTTAGTTTGAAAAAATACTCTCAAATTATTAGTCAATTGCTTCTTCAAAGTCATCTCATGACTTATTATCACTTAATTATATTTAATTATACAAAACATAGTTATTAATGTGAATCCTTAATCCAAATTATCACATTGTACTAAGCTAGGAAACCCTAACTACAAATTCAACATTGTGGTTGCAAACAACATTTGTCGTGTGGCGCTCTGGCGACAAGGACTCAACTCGAAGGTTCGAGTCACAGACGGGACACAGAAACAAAGTCTATAAAATCTTACGTTGTCCAGAAGTTTCGCCCTTCTACAGAACCTCTTTCTTCTGCAGAAAGACAAGTATCCCGCACTTCAATGGACACATAATCCTTGCAAAGACTCAACTCCCAATGTCATGCGTGGGTGGCACATGTGTCACTTAAGTTGACGCAGTAGAGACATGTCAACCACTGGAGCTTTCCTCCTACGAACTCATGTTTCTGCGGTTATCTTTGCTCCCACAGACACATGTGTCCTCTGGGGATTTCCTCCAATGAAACGAGCTAGCTTCCACAGACACAAACTTTTTTAAAAACACCAATGTTTCCATAGACAAGGGTCCACCGTGGAGACACTCCTCACCTAAACAAAAGTGTCCCATAAAAACCTATGCTTCTGCGGACACAAACATTTTCACAAAAGCCTTTGTTTTTTAGATTTGAACATTTTCACAGACATGTGTCCTATGCAGAGACACTCCTCTCGCGGACACGAGTGTCCTACGGTAGCCTACACTTCCACCAACACAAACATTTCTGCTAAAGCTTTTGCTTCTGTGAACCCCAAACATTTTCATGAACATGTGTTCATTACAGAGACACTCCTCTCGTAGAATTTGTATTCCATGAACACTCCTGTTTCCACAGAAATTTGTCTTCCACGGACACAAACAGTTCGCTATCTCCATGGACAGAAATCTGGTGCAAATCTCTGCATAGCTCCAAATGCATTCCACACCGAGACAAACCACGGTCTCAAGTTCCCGAGCTTGAATCTGAAATCGAATAAGATACTCAACAATAGGACACGAAAGGAACGAAGAGAAACTAATGTGTCAAGGGCCCCGCCCTAGCGTTTAATTTTATTTTAATTTTTATTTTATTTTATTTTAATTGTTTAATTAATAACTTTGAATTATTTATGGTTTTGCCATTATATTGGCTATTTAGTCTAGGGTTAGGGTTTTATTAGGAAGGTGGAGTTTTGATTATTAAATTAAAAATTATGGGTTTTTCTCTAGTGGGTTCTTGAGGGTTGTCTCTCGAAATCGTTTACCTTATATTTTAACAATGGTGAGCATGAATGAGGTTGTTTAGTTGAATCTCCATCTAACTTTTTTTGGGTTAGAACAACAGCGAGTTTCCATATTTCACCCTTTTCGATTTATTTCTTTTTATTCCCTTATTTTTTTTTTGTTTTTTTTCACGTGGGAACATGGATCAAACTTATTATGAAGTTGTGGAATCTTTCATATTATCAAGTTGGGAAATTCTCTTCATTGGAGATCACTTTGTAATAGAAAGCTACAATTTTTCATAGTTTCTGATTGACCTGCACCATTTTGGCCATATCTCAACCGTCCCTTGGAATTTGCCAGAAAATTTTGGAAGCTTCCATTTATTTCTTTTTATTCCCTTATTTTGTTGTTTTTTTTCACATTGGAACATGGATCGAACTTATTATGAAGTTGTGGAATATTTCAAATTATCAAGTTAGGGACTTTTCTTCGTTGGAGATCACTTTGGAATAGAAATCTATGAAATTTTGAATTACAGTTGTCCGCACGCTTTCAAAACCCTACTTTTAGTTCGTAAGAAGCTTACCGTCAAAGTTTATTCATGGTTCAACAGACGTTAAGGCCTTGTAAGAGATTTTTCAAACTCTCATGACAGCCGAAATGGACGCACTTCCCTCAGGACTATTCACTATCATTAGCGACACTATTCACTCATTAGCGACAGCAATAAAAAAAGTGAAAACTATTCACTAATATTTTCTTTACACCTTTTTAATAATTTACTTATTGGCCCCTAAGTATCCACATCATTTTGGGTTTGACTATTCAATCAAGACTTTACATGTGGCCAAACTTGATTGGATCGCACAAGAATTTGGATAAACACGAAACATGTTGACCATGGTGGCGTGGCGAGTATCCATGGCAAAAATTTTAATTCTCATGTAAAAATTTTTGGTTTTTAAAAATGCCTCATTGAGAATGTGAACAATCAAAGTGAGGGGGGGGGAGGGTGGGGGGGCGGGGAAGGACTAACTCAGAGCATCTGGCATAGGGATGTCAGTGTCCTTAACTAGATCCTCAGGATGAGCTATGGAAGATGAAACTCCTATAACATATTTGAAGATCCATGTATCGTAATCCTCTTGCACTATACCCATTCTAGCCAAGGTATGTTTTGTGTTGATATCAACATCCCTTAACTAATTAGGTGGCTCGCTGGAGGAATCTCAACTCCATTAGCTTGAAGTATCTTGGTTAGGAGGAGAACGAAGGGAAATGACTTGGAGGAATTTCCTCTAACATCAATCATATGATAAAAAATGATATGACCTAAGTGAAAGTGCTCTCAACTATAAATCTTGTGAAGAAAATAAAAATTCATACAACTCACGTGATTCCAGTGACAATCTCTATGCAAAAGATTGTAGGTGAGAATGTGGTGGATAAGTCGAGCACGTATGTCTAAATCCTTAGCTCTAGGCTTGTAATAAGCCTCTACACTTGGTTTTTTAGAACTTTCTGTAAGAATTTAAACCCATCATCATCTCTAACAAATATTTGATCCTTAGAAATATTGTAGCATTTTTCTATATCATCATCAACCAAAAAATCTAATAATTCATTGATAGTCTTTTTTGACAAGTTGATCTCCTTTCCAAAGATATAACTAGGAACTCATAAAGGTAGAAGATTATACTCCAAGTTAGCCTTGAAACTAATATATAGACCATCCAAATTGCAACCCAAATCTTTGAAACTATTCTCGATATCCAAACTAGCTATACTTGAAAATGAAACTTTTTGAGAAGTCATAAATGACCTATGTTTGAAATCTTGTTCATACTAATTTTTTAAATCAGCGGTTCTGAATAACCTTGAGAGCTATTTCAACGGAGGTAGATGATGAGAAACACCACTCTCTTAGAAGTGGTTCTCGATGAGAAAGCCATAAAATTTTTAGAAAATTTCAAGAGATAGTGAAAGTGGCCAAAAATTGCAAAACTCAAAACTTTGAAGAAGGAAAATCGCAAACCCAGAGTGCGGAAGCGATTTGTGAATTAAAACACTTAGTTTTGGTATTAGAGTGGCAAAAATTTGATGGGTTGAGGTAGGGTTTTGAGTGGGAGGGCAAAAATGCAGAGCACCCAAGGGTTAAGATGACCTACCCTTTTATAAAATAGACTTAGAGGTCAACCTATAATTGAATGTGGTCAACTGATCACTGTGTATCAATTTAGGGACTAATCAGCCTCTTTTCATATTGACTAGTTACTTTCATGGGTCGAATAGTTGCAGTGATCTGAAAAACTCTTGAATTTGTCATTTTTGAGGTCGACTAATGCTACCTCTAGGTTTACCCTATCTAAGGGAGATCAAGTGGGATCAATCCTAAACATATCCTTATGCCATTGAATGTCTTTTCATCTAAAGGTTTTTTAAAAAGTTGGCCAATTAGTTTTCAAAATTGACAAATTCAATAGATGCATCACCTTTTTTGGATATGATCTCAAATGAAATTAAATCTAACTTCAATATGTTTTGTACAAGAATGTTGGATTGGATTTTTGGACATATTGATTGCACTAGAGTTGTCACACCTAATGAAGATTTTCTCATAATATTAATCATAGTTTTCTAGGGTTTGTTTCATCAACAATATTTGAGCACAACAACTTGCGGCAACAATATACTCACTTTTGCCATTGAAAGAGCCATCAAGTTTTGCTTCCTAGAGAACCATAAAACCAAGAATTCTCCTAAGAATTGACATGTCTCACTTGTACTTTTCCTATCAACTAGACTACTGGCATAGTCGGAGTCAATATATCTCATCAAATCAAACAATGTTCCTTTGGGATACCAAAGATATAAATCACTTGTCCCTTAGATATTTGACAATCCTTTTTTATCACATTTAAATGAGGCTCTTTAGGGGATGTTTGCAATCTTGCACATAAGTACACACTAAAGAGTATGTCGGGTCTACTTGTCATTAGATACAATAATAAGCGAATCATACGATAATATTTCTTTATATCTACACTCTTTCCCTTTTAATCCATATCCAACTTAGTGGAGGTGCTCATGGGGGTACGAGATGGTTTGCATGTGTTCATACCAAACCTCTTAATGTGTTCTTTAACATATTTTCTTGGTTTAAGAAGCTTTCTTCTAGATTATCAAATTTGTAAGCCAAAGAAAAATCTTAACTCTCCCATTATGCTCATCTCAAATTCACTTTGCATTAATTCAAAAAATTCTTTGCAAAGTGAATCATTTATTACATCAAAAATTATAACATCAACATGTATTTGTACAATAAACATGTTCTTGCCCTTGTACTTTGTGACCAAATTGGAATCAATCTTTTCTATTTTAAATTCTTTTTCCATTAGAAACTTACTCAAACTTTCATACCAAACTCTTGATGTTGGCTTTAAACCATAAAATGCCTTGTTGATGTTACAAACACGATCAACATGTCATGAGCTTTAAAGCCAAAGGGTTGCTCAACGTAAATTTCTTCCATAATATATGAATTGAGAAAGACACTTCGAAAATCCATTTGTTATAAGGCAAAATTCTTAAAATAAGCAAAGGTTAGAAGCATATGAATGGATTTTAAGCGAGCTATCGGTACAAAGGTTTCCTCAAAATCAATACTTTCTTCTTGATTCTAATTCTTCGCAACCATCCTACCCTTGTTTCTAATTACAATTCCATTTTCATTCAATTTTTTTTTTTTGAACACCCACTTAGTTTCAATTATTGAGTGTTCTTTTGGCCTTAGGCTCATACTTTGTTGATGTGTCACAGGCCCAGTGTTAGCCTAATAGATATTATGCTTAATTGTGTTGATGATGAATGACTATTTTAATAATAAGTTGTTCATAACTTGAATGTAATTAATATGTTTATCATTATGTTTATATTTGATCTTCATTGGAAATACCCCTTATAAGAGTATTTATGCTTACTAATATGTTGTCTAAGTCTATGTACTTAAAAGATAGATTGTTTGGACTTAGATACTCCAAAATATACAAAACACTGAGTAGAGGTCGACCGAGATTGCTACAGAGAGCAGAACAATAGAGTGCAGTCGACCGGAGAAGAATATGCAGTTGACCAGAGATATTACAGATTGCTAGACATATGTTGAAGTGCAGTAGATCAGTCAAAAAGGATGAATAGCAGTCGATCAGAAATTGGACAGAGTCGACAAAGTTTATGAGTTGCACTGAAGTGGTTGACAGGAGCTAAGGAAGTAGTCGACTGGATGCACAACGGCTACAAAGCAACAGTCAGGAAGCGGTCGACAGAAAATGTTGAGTGGTCGATCGCTGATAGTTTTTACAAATAAGATGCACTCCAAATCAAAGAACAAAGGAAGAGAAATCATAGCAAAGCGCTGCCAAAATTATCCTAAATATTTGTCTTCACAATTGAATGCTTGGCCTAGTTCTCTCATTCCCAAATTTGAGAGTTACATTTGGAAAGCTTAGGGCTTAGAGTTTTATTGTAATCTTTCTTTTCCTTCATTGTACTTACATGATGATAAAGGGTGACACCCCATAACAGTCAAGAGAAAAAGGTAACGCCCTGTGAATAGTCAAAGGAAAAGGGTGACACCATGTAATAGTCATGTAACGACTTGATTGACACCCATAAAGTTCAATCACCTATAATTGGGGAGGTTATTTGTAATACCCCGACTTTTTAAGTGGAGTAATTCTGGGGTATTACCAAGGACGTATTCATTAGATTAAAATTTATGAGAATTTTATTGGATAATAATTAATATTTCTTAATAGGAGTAATTAATTGAAGATAAAATGGAAAATTGTGTAATTTAAATAAATGATGATTTAATTAATTAAAAGGGAATGTTAGTTTAATTAATTAAATTATAGTGTTGGTTAAATACTTTAAAGATGAATTAAAATGAAAGAAGAGATGAGAAGATTTATGGGATTAATGCAAAGATAAACCGAACCGGTTCATTAATAGAAACCGGTTTGAACCGGTTGAGTGAAGAAAAAGAATGGCCTCTGGCCATTCTTCACAGGCGAAGACGAGAGCAAGAGGGAACACGAGCGAGGGTGTGACTGAGAGAATGAGGGAGTGGGAGACGACGAAGAGGACGGAACCGCGATGTCCAGTGACCAGGCGACGTCAGCTGGCGAGCTGCTGCAATGGCGGTGTGCGAGCGGCGCGGAAGTCTAAGGCTCTGAATTGGGACTTCCTCAGGAGCGGCTTACGGTGATGATTTGAGGTAAGATTGATTGGGTTTTCCTCCTTCTTTGCAATTCTGGATTTGTTGTCGTCTAGAGGGTCGATTCGAAGGACAAATCACCATTTTCCCCTTCGGCAGTGCCTTCCTCATGATGGCTAGGGGACTTCGGCCGAGTGTGTTGGCGAACCAAACCGGTCTGTCCGGTTTGGCTGGGATTGTTGTCAGCTATGCAAACAACCTTTCACGCTTGGAATCAGCGTGGGGAACACACTCTTTATGCTGGGGACATTTTCGGATGAAGTGTTAGAAGAAGGGGCAGTAAGGGGTAGTTGTTCCAAGAGAGAGAGAGAGATTTAGACAGAGGGAGAGATAGAAAAATGAGGCTGGAGGAAGGGAAGAGCTGTTAAGTCTCTCCGGTGAGCTGTAGAAGTGAGACCGAAAGGAAAGATAGGAGAAAGCTCTCTGGATAGCTCCAAAGAGGTTGAGCCGAGAACTGGTGATGGTGAGGAGCTCCCTGGATGAGAGCTGCTTGCGGGTCTTTAGGTAAGAAAGCTTCCTCCTCCTTTCTTTTTATGGATTCTAGATGCTATGTAAACTGTGGATGTTTTTTTTCAAGAATATGTAGAGATGATTTGTGAGTTTGAATGAACTTGGTTGTTGCTGTAAAACATGTTGTTAGTTGGCTGCATATCCTAGTTTAATGGATTTGATTGGTTGAACTGTCCTTTGGATAATACACTACTGCTTAGTGACGATTCTATGTTCTTGGGTAATATTGTGTTGGATTATACTCTGTCAATTTAGAATGCATATTGTGTGATCTGGTTCGATGATTTTAAGGCTTTGAAGGGATGAAAATACGATATGATAGACTTGATTTGTATATAACCTAATGTTAGTTATGGTTTGGTTAGTTGCTAGAAATTGTACATGTGTGGTTAGATGGCACTGTCGTTGTCAACATTGAAGGATTAAATTTGTGCTCTGTGAGCTAATTACTGGAGTTGGTTGTTGGATACAAGTTATTAGTCTGTTGGCTACTGTTGAGTTGATAAGTTGATTAATCGATTAGACCAATGATAAACGTTACTAAATTATGAAGGTACAATGAAGAGACAAAGCATAATGACGAAATGCTAATGCGCATTAAAGCTCAAGGTAAGGAACTTGGGTGTGTCTTTGCCTGTGGAGGCCCTACACCACAAGTAGTGTGCGTGAGTTTTACTTTTAGTACACTGTGGATTCCCTGATTTTATGTCGTCATTGATAGTTAAATAAATTGATAATGGAAGTGTCTGTGTTAGTGACGTGCTCCAAGTTGCAATGAGAGCACCTAGCCAAATCGGCTAAACAGGTTCAGAAATAATCTGACCGGACTAGCTTCAAACAATAGTAACTCCACAACCAAAAATGATCAAGAGCTTGATTTTGGAGAGGATAGTGTCAACAAGTTCAAAATCAACATACCAAAAATCCAGCTCAATAGCTATTCAGAATCTCCATCTATGATAGAAATAAGGCTGATCCAAAACTAGGGTTTTGCTACGAACAGTTCTGTCGACTAAAAACGTGATGGCTGGTGCTCGACGTGCATATGGCCTTTCAACACCAATTTTGGAGGATAATATCTTAACAAATTGAAGAATAAATCAGTCAAAAATGAGCTCAAAAGAAAGCGCACAAGGGCATCAAATACAATCACAAACGCAAGAAATTCAGTAGAGAATAACCAAGGACAGATTCATCGGCTAGCAAGCATTCCACTATAAAATCATATTCAACATAAACCTTCAAATATAATCACCATCCAAGACCCGTGCACATCTGTTAGAAATAGATTAGAACAAGAAAAACAAGATCCTTTTGCATGAAATAGCAAGAAAACACAAGAAAAATCCGTGGAGTCCGCGAGCCTCCAAAAGTGAGAGGGGCGACTATCAAAGGCTTGACCGGTTAGGGAAGCACTCTCCAAGGTTTCAAAAACTTCTTCTACCTCCACACCACTAAGAGGAAGTATTGGAGGAGATAGTAACCCTTCCAACTTAGCCAAGAAGCTTCAAGAAGGCCGAGCTCTGGCTATGGTTGAATCAACGATGGAAGGGGGGGTTACCACGGGTTCTCTCCTCAAAGGAAAAAGCTAGGGTTTAAGATTCATGAAAAAGTGATCTTCTCATCCAAAAAGAGGGGTTAAAAACCCCCAAGTGTTTTACAAAAATGTCAAAAGACCAAATTACCCCTAACGTGAAAAATTTGGCATGAGGGCGCAGTTTGCACCTCTCAAACACTCACCAAAAAAACAACATTAAAGAAACCACATAAAAATTCCAAAACAAAGTCTAGTTCTAGACTAACAAAATAGCATCCGCAAGTCAATATTACTCTTTAAATCTTCACACTTCATGGAGTCTCCGAGGAGGGAAAATATCGTGCTTTTCGTCCGATAGTGTATGCAACCATGTGATCAAGTGGAACGGTACTCCTTTGTCTTCGTGAATTGTTTCCTCTATAGAGTCCCATAGTTTGATATTGCCTGCAAAATAAGAACGAGTTAGGGAAGAAATAAGCTTCTTGGCTTGTGAGCGAGTGATCGGGCCTTGGGGCACATCATCCTCCCGGGGTGGTTGAGGATTTGACCCCAAATCCATAGGTTGCTCCGATGGAACATCTACAGATAGTTCGTCCTTGCCATGGTACGGTGATAGGTCTTGAACATTGAAAGTAGTTGAAACACCATAGTCCTTAGGTAACTCAATATGGTAAGCATTATTGTTGATACGCTCTAACACTTTAAAAGGACCATTAGACCTCGGCAATAACTTGCACTTTCGATAATGTTGAAATCTTTCTTTACCTAAATGCAACCACACAAGGTCGCCCACCATAAATATAACTTCCTTCCGACCTCGATTTGCAAGTCTAGCATATTTAGAATTCTTTTTTTCGATACACTTCCGAACTTCCTCATGTAATGATTTAACTCTCGCAGCTTTAACAGCTCCATCTTCGCTCATATATTCAATCATTAGAAGGGGAAGAAGATCCATAGGAGTAAGGGGGTTAAACCCATATAGTAATTTGAAAGGAGTATGCTAAGTAGTTCCATGCACGATTCGGTTGTATGCAAATTCAACATAAGGCAGTTGTAAATCCCAATCAGTTAATCTCTTACTAAGCACCGTTCTGAGTAAGGCCCCCAAGGTTTGATTCACCACCTCTGTTTGTCCGCCTGTCTGGGGGTGGAAGTAAGTGCTAAAGAGTAATTTAGTGCCCAACTTTCGCCACAAAGTCTTCCAGAAGGCACTTAGCAACTTCGTGTCTCGATCCGATACTATAGAGCGCGGGACTCCATGCAAGCGAATAATCTCTTTAAAAAATAAATCGGCAGTATGTGATGCATCATCGGTCTTGTTACAAGCTATAAAGTGAGCCATCTTAGAAAAATGGTCTACTACGACCATAATAGAATCTTTGGCACTAGGCTTGCGAGGAATGCCCAAGATGAAGTCAACGCTAATTTCCACCCAAGGGTGGGTGGCTACGGGAAGTGGCATGTATAACCCATGTGGAAGAACTCGACTCTTTGCCTTCTTGCATATAATACAACATTCCACAATCCTTTGCACTTCACGACGCAAATGAGGCCAATGAAAATGTTCTTGAACCGCCTCTGTGGTTTTCTTACTGCCAAAATGACTCTCTAATCCCCCCCAATAAGCTTCTAAGATAAGAGCTTCCCGAAGGCTACAATTAGGAATGCACAACTTCCCATTCTTAAAAAGAAACCCACTTTCTAAAGAGTATGGAAATTCAGGTTTGCTAAAACAATTATGGTAGATACTTCCAAAATCCTTGTCATCAGAATATAACTCTTTGATCCAGTTTAGACCAAAAAGTCTTGCATTAAGTTCCGTTAACAATACAGACTGCCTAGAAAGAGCATTTGCGACTTGATTAGTTTCCCCCTTTTTGTATTTGATAATATATGGACAACGTTCAAGAAATTCCACCCACTTGCCATGTTGACGGTTAAGTTTTCCTTGACTCCGAATGTTCTTCAATGCTTGGTGATCGAAGTGAATAATAAACTCTCTTGACAAAAGATAGTGCTGCCAAACTTCCAATGCTCGAATCACCGCAAAGAATTCTTTGTTGTAAGTAGAATAATTTAAAGCGGCCCCTTTTAATTTTTCACTGAAATAAGCGATAGGCTTGCCCTCCTGCATAAGCACCGTACCAATACCGAAACCTGAGGCATCACACTTGATTTCAAAAACTTTGGTAAAATTCGGGAGTGCTAAAAGTGGAGCATTACATAACTTTTCTTTGATGGAGTCAAAACTAGACTGGCAAGAAGAAATCTTTACAAATTCCCTTCCTTTTTTGGTGCAGTCGGTTATGGGGGCCATAATAGAGCTTAATCCTTTTCTAAAACGACGGTAAAAGGATGCCAAACCATGAAAACTTCGTACCTCAAATACATTTTTCGGGATCGGCCAGTCTCGGATTGCCTCTATTTTAGCTTCATCCACTTCCATTCCATCTTTAGTAATTATAAACCCCAAGAAGTAAACTCAGTCTTGAGCAAAAGAACACTTCTTGAGATTGCCAAATAATTGAGCTTTCCGTAGGACTTCAAACAATAATCACAAGTGAGTGAAGTGGGTTGAGAGATCCGAACTATAGACAAGTATATCGTCGAAATAAACGATGATAAACTTTCCCAAGAATTCCCGAAGATGGTGATGCATCACACGCATAAACGTGCTTGGGGTGTTGGACAACCCGAAAGGCATGACCATCCACTCATAAAGACCATACTTTGTTTTGAAGGCAGTTTTCCATTCATCTCCCTCTCGCATTCGAATATGATGATAACCACTTTTCAGGTCAACCTTAGAAAAGATAGTAGCTCCGCTGAGTTCATCTAGCATATCCTCAAGTCTAGGAATAGGAAAGCGATATTTAATAGTAATCTGATTGATGGCCCGACTCTCCACACACATCCACATCGTTTCATCTTTCTTAGGAGCCAATAACGTAGGAACCGCACAAGGGCTAAATGATTCTCTAATGTAACCCTTGTCAAGCAATTTAATCACCTGCTTATGTAGTTTTTAGACTCCTATGGGCTTAATCTGTAAGAAGGCCTATTAGGCAAAGAATCTCCCGGTAAAAGATCTATCTCATGCTCGATTCCCCTCAAGGGTGGTAAACCTTGAGGTAACTCCTTCAGAAACATATCCTCATACTCTTTAAGTAACTCCATAACGGAATCGGGAATGGGCCCCAAATCCTCCAATCTTTCTCAAAATAACATTAGAATAATCGGCCCTCCTTGCAATAAAGACCTCTTAAGATCCCCTTTAGTGATTATAAGAGAAGTTTCAGCTCTACTCTTGTTCATGCTTTCATAATCTTTGGCAATCTGATCCGGATTGAGAGGTGCTAAATTTACCTTTTTCCCCTTGAATCTGAAAGAATAAAAATTAGAAAAACCATCGTGCTTTGTTTTCCTATCAAATTGCCATGGCCTCCCTAGTAATAAATGACTAGCAGTCATTGGAACAACATCAAACAATACCTCATCTTCATAGCCTCCGATAGAAAAGGTCAGCCTAACTTGGTTACCTTGATCAGATCTTTATCATTCAGCCAGTTTAATCTGTACGGAGTAGGGTGGGCTGTAGTGATTAGCCCCAATTTTTCAATAACATCCGAAGATATAACGTTGGTGCAACTACTGCCATCAATAGTCAATGAACAAAGTTTCCCCTTTACTTGACAACGAGTGTGAAAGATAGTTTCCCGCCATAATTCTTCATCACGATTTTGAATAGCCATAGCGCGCTTCATTACAACAAGTAAAGGACCTTCCGGTGCATAAAAGTCTCTTCTTCTTTCTCTTTTTCTATTAAAACCGAATCCTCTTCCTCATCATCACTAATCACTTCATTAGTTCCCGCTTTTAGAATCATCACCTTTACATTCGGACATTGAGAGGCGATGTGACCGAACCCCAAGCATTTGAAACACTTGACATCCCTAGATCTCGGTTTGCTATTATCATTAAAGGCCTTCTTTTCTTCAGTATTCTTCACGGCATTAAACATGCCATCCCCCTTTGGAACGGCTTTGGAGGATTGATGTTTTTTGAGAAAGGCCGAGACAAGCCCTTTTTTACCCTACTTTTTCTTTGTCTTTCAATTCTCAAAGCTAATTGTATAACATCGTCAAGAGTCTCATATGATTGTAATTCAACAATGTCACCAATCTCTTTATGCAACCCTCTAATAAAATGAGCCATGGTTTGCTCCATTGGTTCTACCACATTACAACGGATCTTTAATATCTCGGACTCGGTCAAGTACTCATCCACCTTAGTGAACCTTGTTTCAAATTTTGTAGTTGAAGGAATAATTCTTGTTTGTAGTGCTGAGGGACAAATCGTTTTTTCATGAGTGCTTTCAAGGCTTCCCAACTTCGGACCTCACCGCGAATCACTGATCAAAGAGCGAGCAGCTGCCAGGTTGAATAACCCAAAAAATTTGAAAGGTCACCATTTGAATCTTTGTTCTTTCGGAACAGTCATAACAATCAAAAATCCGATCCACCTTCTCAACCCATTCTAGGAAATCACCACCATTACTAGAACCTTTAAACAGAGGGATAGACACCTTGACATGCCTCATTTCTTGCTTGACATTTTGCCTTCTTCTCGGACTAAGCGATTCCCTTTCTTCGGATTCCTTCCATTCCTCATCAAATAAACTAGCATCTCGACCTCTTGAATCAATTGATGTACTAAGCCTCCTCCTAGGCTTTGGAGTTCTAGGACCCCACAAATGATCATTGTCAGAAGCTTCTATCTTTTGTTGAAGCTTAAGAATCACTTCAAACATTTCACGCATACTAGGCTCGACTTGTTTATGAACTTCCTCGTGTGGTGCACTTGGATTGTTCCTCGTCTCCCTATATTATGATAATGAGCTCCGCTTCTAGTACTCATGATGAACCACTATTAGTCACAATAATACAGCAAAAATGTGAGCAAGGCTTTGATACCAAATGACGTGCTCCAAGTTGCAATGAGAGCACCTAGCCAAATCGGCTAAACAGGTTCTGAAATAATCTAACCGGACTCGCTTCAAACAATAATAACTCCACAACCAAAAATGATCAAGATCTGGATTTTGGAGAGGATAGTGTCAACAAGTTCAAAATCAATATATCAAAAATCCAGCTGAATAGCTATTCAGAATCTCCAGCTATGACAGAAATAAGGTGACCCAAACTAGGGTTTTGCTACGAACAGTTCTGTCGACTAAAAACGTGATGGATGGTGCTCGACGTGCATATGGCCTTTCAACACCAATTTTGGAGGATAATATCTTAACAAATTGAAGAATAACTCAACCAAAAATGAGCTCAAAAGAATGCACACACAGGCATCAAATACAGTCACAATCGCAAGAAATCCAGCAAAGAATAACCAAGGACAAATTCATCGGCTAGCAAGCATTCCACTATAAAATCATATTCAACATAAACCTTCAACTATAATCACCATCCAAGACCCGTGCACATCTATTAGAAATAGATTAGAACAAGAAAAACAAGATCCTTTTGAATGAAACAGCAAGAAAACACAAGAAAAATCCGTGGAGTCCGCGAGCCTCCAAAAGTGAGAGGGGCGACTATCAAAGGCTTGACCGGTTAGGGAAGCACTCTCCATGGTTTCGAAAACTTCTTCTACCTCCATACCACAATCAATACCACTAAGAGGAAGTATTGGAGGAGATAGTAACCCTTCCAACTGCGGCCAAGAAGCTTCAAGAAGGTCGAGCTCTGGCTATGGTTGAATCGGCGATGGAAGGGGGGGTTGCCGTGGGTTCTCTCCTCAAAGGAAAAAGCTAGGGTTTAAGATTCATCAAAAAGTGATCTTCTCATCCAAAAAGAGGGGCTAAAAAACCCCAAGTGTTTTACAAAAATGCCAAAAGACCAAATTACCCTGAACGTGAAAAATTTGGCATGAGGGCGCGATTGGCATGCAAACTGCGCACCTCTCAAACACTCACCAAAAAAACAACTTTAAAGAAACCACATAAAAATTCCAAAACAAAGACTATTTCTAGACCAACAAAATAGCATCCGCAAGTCAATATTACTCTTTGAATCTTCACACTTCATGGAGTCTCCGAGGTGGGAATATATCGTGTTATCAGTTTAGTGGTGTATGCAACCATGTGATCAGGTGGAATGGCACTCCTTTGTCTTCGTGAGTTGTTTCCTCTATAGAGTCCCATATTTTGATATTGCCTACAAAATAAGAACGAGTTAGGGAAGAAATAAGCTTCTTGGCTCATGAGCGAGTGATCGGGCCTTGGGGCACATCAGTTAGTAGATAGGTTTAGTTGATATCACTTCCATTAATTCCTTGATTGATTTCTTGGCTGTTGTTATTTTCCTTGTTAAAATTATAGATCTCCTTGCCGTCAAGTGTTTCCTTTTCACTTGCGTGGATTTCCTTTGTTGATAGTGTAGATTTCCTGTATTAATTACTATTTTCGTTATTGCACTTGTTAGTTTTGGTGATGAATGGTTAATGTCTAAATGTGATGAGAATAGAGAAGAGAATAATGAATGCGTGAACGATAAGAAGCATGAATGTGTTAAGAGTTCTCTTAAACATTCTGTCATGTGTTATCTATTTGCTATCTAGATTCCATCTCTTATCATAATTCAAACGTCATTTATTTCATTCAATATATATATCGATCGGTTATTTCCTTTTGCTATCCATGTTAAATTAACTAGCATGTTAACCAATTGAGCATGATAATTAACTAGCTGTAATTAATAACCAATCAGTTGAGCATGTTAGATGACTAAACTAGCGTTTATTAATTGTACTTAAGCATGTTAACCTACTTAGACAATCATAGTCGATGACTTAATTATACTTTACTGGAGCATGTAAATCGACTAGAATAACCAATTATAAACTTGAGCATGTAATTAATTAGAACGATATTAGCATGTAAATTACTTAACCTGTATTTTATATTCCTCCGAGCATGTAAATCGGCTAAGCATGTAAATCATAATCTTCCTTCAAGCATGTTAATTATTATTTAAGCAAATCAGTTAGTTAAGTATGCAAATTAACTAGCATGTTTAAATATTAATTAGTAATGTATAAGCATGTTAATTAGCTTAACTAAATTAGTTAATTTGAGCATGATAACAAATTAGTCGAGCATGTAATTAATTATGTTAATATTCGCATGACAACTAATTAAGATATGTTATGTAATAAGTTTGTGATCAATATGTTCAATTAGTATGCTTAACCAACGAACTAGAACAAGTGCATATTTAAATCATTTAGAATAATAAATATAGGAAGCATGTAAATGGACAAGGATAATTTACATGTTAATCGATAGTATGTTTTCGATTCTTTTCGAATGATATTGTTCTATTAATTCGAGCATGTTTTCCTTGTTTCAATCCATTGTACTTGTTCTCTATGATGTGCAGTTATTTCCTTCTATTATATTTTTTGCTTTCCTTATATGCGCGAGTTCAATTTTAGTAATTTTACTTCAATGCACATTTCAATTTCCGTTAATGCACGTTATAATGTATTATGCATCATGTTAATAGAAACCAAGTAAGGGGTACCCCCTCGGGGTGGTACCCACATGCATGAGTGAGGAAAAGCACTAAGAACAAGAATGTTTCATGATGGGCGGGACATGCCCATCACTGAAAGAAACCCTCCCGCGGGATACGCCAGAAGGGCAAAAACCCTAAAGGCGGGATACGCCT
Source organism: Begonia loranthoides (assembly GCA_022433065.1). Taxonomy (NCBI): domain Eukaryota; kingdom Viridiplantae; phylum Streptophyta; class Magnoliopsida; order Cucurbitales; family Begoniaceae; genus Begonia; species Begonia loranthoides. The sequence goes on along the minus strand of CM039468.1, from coordinate 44,512,213 downwards.
GAAGGGGAGGAACCTTGAAGGCGGGATACGCTGGAAATGGGACGACCAGGGATTTTGGATAGATGGATAGTCCGAATCTAGCCTAGCAGCTAGGATACACCCTCACCTAGTCGGGAAAGGGACTAGCATACACACAGGAGATTAGAAGCCGATCAACTAGGTCATCTCAAAGGACAACCTCCAATCTCCAGCTCAAAGTACGAGTAAAGAACCAAGAACCAATGAACGTAAGAAAAGAGTTGGTTTGGGTGGCCCCCATTCCAAGAAGAATTAAAGAGAGAAATGCATAATTATTTTCCCCCATTTCCTTACTAAGCCTTTAGGCTTACAGTTACTTGTCGTGTAGGTACAACGACGAACAGATAATAAGTAGATGATACACATATAATGAAGCAGGGATGGATTATTTACATGCGCGAGACTCGGGCCTGGCCAGACTAAAGAGTAAAATGAGAAATAGTTGTAATCACCTTAAGTTTTATTATTTTGCACTTCATTGTTTAGTTTATCCTTTAAATGATTCATTTACGCTTCCGCCACATTTTTATAAGGATTTACTTATAACGCTTCCACATATTTTTATAATTTGGTTTTCCTAACAAGTTTAAAGAGAGATTCAGTAGCGATCCGGTTAGACGCACTCTAATATGTTTTGCTTTAAGAAGAAATTTTCAAATTTTTACGCATTTTAACAATTTACGAAAATCCAGGTCGTTACATTATTGGTTTAAGCAATCTTTAAGAGGGGACCTTGAAGCACGGATGTAAATAAATTTGCCAAACCACTTTACTAAATTGGTGTTATCTTTCTATCCCTCACTCCTTTATATTTGGTATTGATTGTATGCATATTTGTGATAACTCACTTAGATATTAGAATTATAATATCACATGAAAAAAATTAGAATGCCTAATTCACCTCCCCCCATCCTCCTTAGCCGTATATCAGACCTACACCTAGCCCTAGCATATTATTTTATTTTATTTTTATTTAGGACTTTGACTTATTTACAGTTTTACTATTATGTTTCTCTTTTTAATCTAGGGTTAGAGTTTTCTTTAGAGAGTTGAAGTTTGATTATTGAATTTAAGAATAGAGAATTCTCTCTAGTGGATTCTTGGGATTTGCCTATCAGATTGCTACCTTATCATTCAAGAATGGTGAGCTAGAGTGTGGAGGTTTAGTAGAATTTCCATCAAACCTTTTTCAGGTTAGAACAAGTGTGACTTTCCACAATTTCACCATTGTTTCTATTTTTTTCTTTTAATTTCTTTATTTTGTTGTTTGTTGGCATAAGGACATGGATCAAACTTATTGAGAAATTGAGGAATCATCCAAACTATCAAGTTGGAGAGTTTTCTTTTTTGGAGATCACCTTGGAGTAGAAAATTATGATTTTTCCTAGTTTCTAATCAACCTACACCGTTTCGGCCATATCTTTGGAATTCCTCAAAATTTTCCTATGAAATTTAGAAGGGCATTACATCATTCATCCCTTGAGGTTTCGTCAAAAAATCATGCTAAAATTTATCCATTAGAGTTGTTTTTATTGCTGTCAAAGTTTTTTCAAAATCCGTGAAACTCTAAACCGTGGGCATCCGCAACATTTTCAAATCCTACCATTGGCGGGTCAGTTGGTATCAAAGCCTCCATTGTGGCATCAATTGATATTAGAGCCTATTTTGATTCTATCAACTCTTTACTTGTGAGTTTTTCTCTATTTTACATGATGACTAGAAGCTGTATGTATATTAAGGATTACATTGCAGAAGAAGAAAGCTTCAACACTTCTATTCCGTCTTTTAGAAGTACAAATTGGGAAGATGATTATATAGAGAGGGAAGAAGAGGTCGAAGAGATTTGTTCAAGTTTCTATTTTTTAGATAAGGCCAAAGTAAGTGTAATACCCCGATATTTTTTCTCGTGTATTAAGATAATGAATTTTGGAATAATTAATATATTATGGAGAAATCAAAGTACAAAATTTGGTTGGGAAAAATAGGTGTTTGGAGTATTCAAACGCATGTGGGCGATGGCGGACAAAGAGAGTTCGAATCTGTCTAAATTATCAGACTTTTCAGACGATCGCGGATGAAGGCTCGAACACCTTCCCTCGTCCAAAATCTCAATTCGTGAGAATATGGATTGAACCTGTTTGGTTCAGCTCAGTCCGAAAACATTGGGATGGCTCGGCTTTTAGTAAAGGGGAAAAAGGAATTGGATTAAATGAAAAATTAATGTAATTAAAATAAATATTAAGTTAATGAATTAAATTATAATGTTTGAGATTAAAATATGAAAAGAATTATGTGAATATAAAATAAATGGGATTAGGATTTAAAGGAAATTAAAATAAATGAAGGAAAAACGGGGGTATATTTTGAACCGGTTCAACAAGAACCGGTCCAGCGTGTAAAATAAACATAGTGGCCTACGGCCATTTTGTGGGTGTTAGGATCTCAAAAAACAAAAGAAAATAGCAAGGGAGATGATGAACGACATACGAAGGGGTGAACGCTCGGGCGACGGTAAGCTCGGGAGGCTCAAGTTTGTTCCGGCGGGCATGAGCTATGGGTTGAGGCTTTCGGATAGCGAGTGACTCGGGCTCCGTGGGGTGTCAGGCTTCGTAGGATAGAGCGTCGAAGCATCGAGTTGGGGGCGAGCTCCGATGCTCCGTCGATTTCAGGTGACTGGTGGCGATGGAAGGGCGACGGCGAGGGTTAGCAACGGTGAGGCTGCGATTCCTGCCTCGGGTCGATGGGCAGAAACTAGTGGTTTGTGAGGAGAGGCTAGGTCTGGATTACGATTCAATCCGAACCTGTCCAATCCTGATTCTTGGTCTAAAAGAAGTTGACAACTTGGACATGCAAAGGGAATGGCATGATGGTAGGGCAGTGGCAGAGCATGACCGAGGCAGGGAATGCCATGCCTCTCTAGAAGACGTAGAAATGCAGAAGAGGAGGAGAGAAAAGGAGACAGGGAGTGAGGTGTTCTTTGGTGAAGCTGGGAGCCGAGAGCTCTACAAGGAGAAGGAGGAAAGAAGGCTGAGCTGCTGCTTGCCTCGGGTCTTCAGAAACAAGGGGAAATAGGAATGGTAGAGATCAATTGAAGGGGAGGTAGAACCTTGCTCTCGGGTCTTCATGGTGAGAACGATTCCTTCAACCTTGTTATGGATTTTGTTTGCTTCTGTTTGGTTGTTGTCCGCCGGTTTGGATTATGTTCTATGTCTTGGCTTGTGATATTCATAGGAATAATGAGTAGAAGATTGATGAATTAATATCATAAATAGGTTATGCTGGCTGTGATTTGTTAATATTGAACTATCTGTTTATGGTTGCTTCACAAAATGTGTTAAGAGTTATATTCCGAATAGATTTTAGGGGATATTAATCTATGTTGATGGTTTTGGTCAGAGAATACTTGAGGATAATGCTTCTGTAATTTGCTACTATGTTGGATGGTTGGATAAATGTTGTATTTCATCTTTGCGTGCATGGTTTGTAAATCGATTAGAAAATGGATAGTGAGTTTGGATTATGAAACACTATCAAATGATAAGTAGAGATTAAGGAAATGGATAATGATGAAGTTATTAAGTAAAGAATGTTAGAATTGTTAAGTGTTATGTTTGTTTTACACATTAACGGGTTCCAAGAATTTCTAGGTAATTAAGGATAGGAAAAGAATGAAATTAATAGGTTGTGATTATTAATAACTAAATGTTATTCAATTGTGAAGGTACTAAAAGAGAATGGTCAAGCGTTGAACGCTTGAAGCAATTGAGGAAAGTGATACGTGTGTGCTTTGGTCTTCGGGCCCTACATCGTAAGAATAGAATATGCATGCTTCGTTGCTTACTACTTTCCAAGCATGTCTACAGTTTTTAATAGCATGTTTCATTGTTTACCGTTTTTACAACATGTCTATAGTTTTAAAGCATGTTTTGTGAATCGCATGTTGAATGTTTATTTATATTTCCTTATTAATTGTTAGAAATTGCATGCATTCACGAGCATAAACAACATGAACATCTAGCATATTAGGTATTATCACTTACTGAGCATTAGGCTCATAGCTTACAACTTGCCATGTAGGGGCAAATATGAGAGAAAATGACGAACAGATTAGGGAACAGCTGATGTAGGATTTGTACTGATGAGACTTGTGGCTGGTTAGGCTAAAGAAGTAAAAGAGAAAAATGTTTTGCAACTAACCTGTAATAATTGTTTAGTATTCCTTAATTAAATTAATTACATTTCCGCTATGTTTTAAGAAAAGATTTTTATAACTATAGTTTTCCACTGCTTATAACGATTTTCATAACGAGTCTAAAGAAAGGATTTTTAACGGTCTGACTTTTTAGAAAAAGAACACTGATTATATTTTAAAAAGGTTTTAATAAAGATTTAGTCATTTTATAAAAGTTTTAAATTTCACGCATTTTTAAAAGCAGATAAATAACCGGGTCATTACAGTAAAACTTGTTTCTTCGAGACTTACGGGACAAACTTCATTGTGGTGGAAAAGCTTGAATGTTAATAGAAGACGAGATGGAGATGAAGCTATAAACACTTGGGACGTGATGAAAAGATTCAAGAGAAAGAGGTATGTCCCAAAATATTTCAGGTTCCTGTTGTTTTTGCCACCATTAAGAAACTATGAAAAGAGGTCATTTGAGTTCTTGAACAATTGTTTTCCTTTAAGTGAGCCGAGTTTCTTCGATCCTTAACCAGGACAAAGGGAGAAGGGGATTGGAGCCACTCCCACCCAAAGTCGACAAGCTCTACTCATGGACATAGAAGCCACTTTGAAAAATATATCTTTTCAACTTGATAGTATCACAGAGACACAAGGGTTTGCATACCCTCAACCTTTGAAGACACAAGGTCTTGATGGAATGGTTAAAGAACCTTTGGAAGAAGATTGCTTGGAAGAACAAATCTTCGAAGTTGCACGTATAGAGAGAGAAGATGTTTCCATGACACTAGCTCTTGAATAAGAAGATTTGGTAGCTAAGATTATTTTCTTGCATGATGGTCTACTATTCATAATGAGTTTAGAGTTACAAACAACCGATGAAAAAGAACAAGAATATGGAGAAAAGGCTGTTTCGCCCAATCTAATAGTAGACTTGGATTTTATCAAGTAATCTTTGCACATTCTTACAAAATAGGAGAATGCACTGTGCGATAATCCTTTAGTGATGGCAAGAAGAAAACCATTAGTTTTGTCTAGACTTCAAAGAGAGATTGAAGAGCAGAAAGGACAACCAAAGCATGGCAACAATTCAACAGAATTTGTTAGTATGATTCCAAAAGGCTTTTCGAATGGTTTTCCATTGTCGATTGAATTTAGTTATGGATTCATACAAGACCCTCGAAGTGATTCACAGACAATTTTCATTGGAGTTGAGCTCTCTTGGTAAGACAAAGGAAAGAAATTCAAGTTCACAAATTAAGATTTTTGCTTTGAAGGTCTCACTATTGTGATGCATCCTTTCCAAAGAGAATGAGGGTAGATTGAGAGAAAATTGCTGCTACATGGGGTAAACTATAACGATCTAGTTTTTCTTACTTTTAAAATGTGTCATTTTTAGAAAAACGCTTAAAATTTAAAAAATTTTCTTTTATATTTAAATCATTTTGAAAATATTTTTCTCTTATAAAAACAGCGGAATACTTTAAAATAAAACAAAACATTACAATTAAATTTCTTTACAAAATCTTTACAAACCATTTTTCTTTAAATCCCCTTAGCTTAGCCAGCCACAAGATCCGCACGTGCAAATTCTTCATCAACTGCTCCTTAACATGTTCATCATACTGATCTCAAACATATACTTACATCACAAGACTTAACTAATGAGTCTAATGCTCAATAAGTGATATAAAATAAAACATGCAATATTGATGCAGCTTTTAAAACATGTATGCAGTTTTTGTTTTCATTTTCTGTTTAATGTTTTCTTTTTCTGTTTTCCTTTTTCTTTTGCATTTTTGTTTCTGTTTCTGTTTTATGTCTCCATGCACATCAATGCACCCGGTCCCGACATCAATCGACAATCTACTGTGTGATAAAGGCTCGACTCCGATCGAACCACCTGATAGCTATTGTGCACTCCAATGCACAATGACCCAACCTCAGGGATAAGCTACACCGGCTACGATAGAAAGCTATGCTGGCTATTATGCGCACCGACGCACAACATTCGACTTCAGCTACAACCGTCACCTAATAACGGCTGTGCACTCCCATGCTTAAACAGCCTCACCCACCCATTGGTCGGCCAGTCTCAGCATCAATCAAAGACCAACTAACAAGCCCACACCTCATATCATCTTGTTTACTTTTATTCCTTTTATTCTGTTTAATTCAATTATTTATGTTTCTTTACATTTAATTTTCGTTTCCATTTCCTTTTTAAAAGAATGCATGAAAACCATTTTCGTATCATTTTGAAAACCATGATGCATGAATGCTTGTGAATGCATACAATATATATCTCCTCTAGATAGGCCTCAAAACATGTTTAATATCAAATCCTTAACTTAAATCTATAAACACATCAATAAAAGAACCTGTTTCCAATAAACACGCAGCAAGCAGCAATATATCCTCATAACATGATCACAACCTAACTTAAAAATCTAGTAAATGCAATAAATGCAAGCATCATACAAATCTTAACTCTTGCAATGTAGGGCCCCAAAGACCAAAACATATTCAATATCACTTACCTTGTATCCTTAAATTGTTTCTTCATTTTATCCATCATCTTAAATACCTTCAAAAATCATTAATTAAACAATCATTAATAATCCCAAATTATTAATCTCAACATTTTTCTTCATTCCATTGATTATCATACTCATATACCATAGACAGCACACACATATTCGTCAACATTCAATAACACTATCCTAGTAGGGTTCATCCATTAACAGGGGCTAAATCCAATCACCAAAACATAAATCTTTACAATATTAATCAATATAGTAAACCACATCATAGAGATTAGATCAAAATCAAATGAACCAATTCCAAGCAACCGAGCATTTTTATCAAGCTACAATAACGAGAAATGGCCTCCTTCATTTTCATATTCTATAACAATAGAGAGAGAACCCAAGGAACCACTTATAGCACCACAATATATAATCTTTTTTAATATCTAACAAACAGAGAAGAAATGCAGAACAATTCCTCAACTGTGGCCATCAGTAGTATCCAAACAGCAGGATAATATTTTTCATTCAATTATCTTCTACTTATTTTTCCCATAATTTCCATAAAAATGCAAGACAGAAATGAAGGAGATCATCTTACCCAAATACCCAAGAAGAAACCCAAAGGCAGGGAGCTCCTCCTTCCTTTCTTCTTCTTCTTCCTTCTTTTTCTTTCTACTTGTTACCCTTTTTCTTCACTCTGTCACTTTATTTCCTTGCTCCAGAGACCCTCACTCTCTCGGTTCTCACTCTATATCTTTCTTTTCTAGCAGCTCAAGTTTCTTCCAAAGAGTTTCTCCTGTAAACTCTCCCTCTGTCTCTTTTAATCTTCATAGAAGACGTCCTTATAAGCCTCACCCAATCCCCGTAAACCTAACACTTGATCCAGGCTGCCGTGTGTAAGGGAGAAGGAACTGGAGAAATCATAGTGGAGAACAATTCTCGGGATTCACAACTTGCCGGAATTCATGTGAGAGCGGTCGTATCGACCGATAATTCCTAGTCAATATAAGTATCAACCAGTCCAACGCTGAAAACTAAAATTTTGGAAAATCATGTTGGACCAGTCGATCATATGATCAACCACTCCCACATGAAAATCGATTTCTCAAATCAAAAGTTGAGCATATGCTCGACCTTTCCCACGTAAACTTTGACTTTTCCACCTCCAAGTTCTATCACAGGATCGACCTATCCCTTTCTTCATGGCTCCTCCACCTCTCCCACATGAAAACCCATTTTTTCATTCTCAAGGTCGATCATCTGCACGACCTTTCCCACTGCCTTATTTTTTGATTGAGTATCCTTGACCGCTCCATCAACCGTTCAATCAATCGCCGAACTAAGATGCAATCTGTAATATATTTCAATCAATCTCCTCAACCGCACACACGATCGCTTACTCGATTGCAAAACCTGGGAGCACTTTGTAATATTTAGCAGTCGACTATTTGGTCGACTGATTCCTTCATAGTCAACTAAATCTTTTTTTTTAACGCCACTGCCACTTTTTCTTAACTTTACACTTTCTTTATTAATTTAAAGATCCTTAAACATTAATTCACTAATTATACTAACAAATAATCCTACAATAAATCTTAAATCCTTATTCTAATAACCAACACTAATTATACTAAACTTATTTTTAGGGTAGTATCTTTCATAATAAAATCATCCCGAAACTCCAAAATTCACAATTATTGTTATCCTTAGTCCAAGCTCAATTCCGGGAATTACAAAAACAATTTTCACCCATTTGATCTTAGTGGAAAGCTTGGAAAAGAAGAAGTAGAAGTTAAAGGATTTATGAATTTGAGGTCAAATCCTTCCCAACCTCGGGAGGATGATGTTCCACGGGTTCTGCCCTAGCTCGTTATTTTTTTAAATTCTTTATTTAGAACTTTGACTTATTTATAGTTTTATCATTATGTTTGTCTATTTAGTCTAGGGTTAGGGCTTTGTATAGGGATTTGAAGTTTGACTATTGAATTGAATAATAGAGAATTCTTTCTAGTAGATTCTTTGGGGTTTGCCTCTCGAATTGTTACCTCATCCAATATTGGTGAGGTTGAGTGTGACACTTTAGTGGAATCTCTGTCAAACCTTTTTTGCGTTAGAGTTTTCATATTTTAACCCTTGTTTCTATTTATTTCTTTTAATTTCTTTATTTTGTTGTTTCTTTGCATTGGAACATGGATCAAACTTATTTTGAAGTTGTGGAATCTTCCAAACTATCAAGTTGGAGAGTTTTCTTTGTTGGAGATCACCTCGGAGTAGAAAGTCATGACTTTTCATAGTTTCTGATCAACATGCACTGTTTCAGTCATATCTTAGTCATCCCTTAGAATTTTGACACAAAATTAGGAAGAGTTTTCATCACTTATCCTTTGAGGTTGTGTCAAAAACTCATGCTAAAATTCGTTCATTAGAGTAGTTTTTGTTACTATCAAAGTTTTCTTTAATAATATGTGAAACTTAGAATCGTGTGTTTTTGCAACGTTTCTGAACCCTACCATTGGAGCTTCAGTGGGTATCAAAGCTTTTGTTGTCCCATCATTTGTTCCTTTCAATTTGATTTAACCCCTCTTGCATGGCCATAATTTAATTTTTATCTATTTCAGCTTCATCAAAATGTTTAGGTTCTATTTGAGAGATGAAAGTTATGTTCGCACAATAGTTCCTAAGAGAAGATCTAGTTTTGAAACCTAAGGTTGGATCACCTAGAATTTTGATAATGGGGTGACTCTTAGCATACCTCCAATGTTTGGGTAAAACCTCACTGGCATTCTCGATTAGAGTTGCTTCTAATTCCTTAGATGGAATTTCTTGGGTGTGCATTTTTGATAGGCACTATCCTTATCTCCCAAGTTTAGGGTTTCTATTTCCCTTTCAAGATCTTTGTTCAACTCCTCATTTTTTTACGGTTGGTTGGTTGCATCAAATGTTACTTGCATAGATTCTTCAACAACTAGAGTCTTTTTATTGTAAACTTTATAAGTTTTGCTAGTTGAGGAATAACTTAGGAATATTCCATAATCTATCTTCACTAAATATGTTATGTTTTATATTCAAGCAATATCATCAATAATAAGTAAATGAGTAAGAGAGAAGGATGCAAACAATTTATTTAAGCAATTCGGCCAATCTTGCCTACGTTAACGCTTCAAAGCTCTTCCTTGAAGATTCCTTCCTCAATAACCTTTCCAATTATGATTTATTAATCTTCTGGGTGTCAATCAAAATCTTATAGAAACTCTTCATAGGTGTTACCCTTTAATCGTTCAACAAATGGTTTTTGTGGGAGTTTGAAAGATAAACACAGATATCCACGCTCTCACAAATGGCAATCTCAAGTTTAAATGAGAGGGTTGACCTAACACTTGAGAATAGACTATATTTTGTAGTGAAAATTGGCAGAACTTTCATGTGAATATCTCTAGATGTGTTGCAAGGCAAAGTGAGCTTCTATTTATAGTCCTATTCAAATTTCTTAAGTTGTGGGCGTGATGTTGCCATTAGAGATAGCAAACATGCGATAGGCTATGCAATTTAAGTTGTGGGCTATCACCCTAGTCATCTGCCCTTTGTGATCGGGCATTTGCAATATAGCTATTAGAATTCCTTGTCTCTAATTCAAACTTCTAGGAGGTCCTTTCGGAGTTTGCGCATCTCCAAGTTTTCGTAAATTGAGCTTTTACAAAATTGCCTAAGGACTGAGCGTCCGCATTTCATGTCCACAAGTCTTTGGCCAGTGTCCTCAACCAAACATGTCTTGGGACTAGTGTCCACGTTTCTTCAAAATTTCCCTACTTCGAGACTAGGCATCTGCAGTTCGTAGTTGGGCATCCACAGCTATAATTTTGAGTGACTCTTACATGTGATCTTTTGTCAAATTCTACATAGATTCAATAAGCAAATTAGAAAACTCCAAATATCCATTTTCAATGATTTTTCCAAAGAGAATAAATGTTATATTCAATTCATTCAAAAATATAATCATAACAATCAATAACTTACTCATTTTATTCAATTCATCATCAAAATAAATATGTTTAATATCAATTAAGCCAACAAGTTCTTTCATTCCATAGCTCGTAGGGGGTCTTTTCAAAAATAGGTCAAATGAAAATTCTATTTAGGACATAAAATGTCATATCAACGGTTTCCACCCAAAAAAGCATGAGAAAACTATTTTCATTTAGCATTGTTCTAGCCAACTTGTCACAACAATAACCTTTCTTTCCTTAGGAATCAGGATGGTGAGTAGGATTCTCTACCTAGTTAACACACACAAACCAATAGAAGCTCACAATTAAACATACATTCACATAATTTGGCCACATAAAAAATAAAAACTAACCCAAGCAGAAAAGTTATAATATTATTTATTTATAAAACTTTATCCAAATTTATTTTAAATCAAGCTAACTAAATACAATAAAAGACCAAACCCAAAATTTCCATTGAGGCTTATGCCGTGCAAATTCTTTAGTCTAATAAATCTTTACCTTTTTTGCTCTAAAGTTACTACCACCTATTTCTGAAAATTTTGAGAAATAGCGAATGAGCTTTTTAAGCTTAGTAAGAATCCTAATATAAGGATCTAATAAACCATACAAATATTACAACTAACCATGTATTAAACCCTACATGATTAGTCCTCACATCCTTATCTTCAACATTCATCTTTGAACAACACTCCTGATCATGGATCTTGTGATTTATATTATCTTAATCCCTAGATATTTCTTATTGATATCATATCTATGTGTTTCACCTCTTTATGTAAGAAGTGATAATGCATGTATATGAATGCTTAGGCCTATGATTTAGGTAATCATAACCTATCTAACTCTCAAAGTCATGTGCAATAACTCTTTATGCACAATTTTATTCTAAGTACCTCATTTTCAATTGCTCATGTGCTAGAGACTCCTTGGATAATTTACTCTATAATTTCCTTTCTTAATTCCAACGTGATTTTCAATCTTCTAGATTTCATTTTCTATTCTGGTTTATCTATCACCATTACTATTTAAACATTTCTAACGCATGTCTAACCCAAGCTATCTAAACATTTCTAATATATGTCTTATCTCAAACTATCTCTAGACATTTCTAATTAATGTCTATCTCAAATTATTCCTCTATATAAAAGAATCTATATAGTGCATATACATGAATGCCTAGACTCAAGACATAGTAAATCATAGTCTAGTTGTCACATTCCTTTTTACTCTTTACTTTTGTTCTCTATATGAAATACCCCAACAATGCATAAATGAGTATACAATATGTTTATCACACAATGAGCCTCTTTTTACAACTGTGCAATGAAAATGATAATCAATGCAATGCTTTATTTTATTTTGTTAGTGATGTTATTTAACAAGTACCAAATTAACATGTGAGTGAATGTCAATATGTATGATCAAATACCATCATATATAAAGTCATACACAATCATGTAATCCCACCATACTATGACACACCAGAAGAAAGGGTGTGCAATCCCACATCGACTTGGGGAAAGTAAAGAGAGCAGAATATAAGTTGGTAGTTCTCGTACCCTAACAAACCGGTTTTGGGTGGGTAAGCAACACCAAGAACAAACCCGTGCGGGCTGCGGCCTAAAGCGGACAATATCTGTTGGGCCAAGGTTGAGCGGGCTATCGCTTATACTTATGGTATCAGAGCTAAACCCAGATCGTTGTGGCCACGAGGACGTGGGGCCCGAAAGGGAGGGTGATTGTGACATCCCATATGGAAGGGTGTGCAATCCCACATCGACTTGGGGAAGGAAAAAAGAGCATAATATAAGTGTGCAGCTTGCCCTCCCAAGTAGACGCGTTTTGGGTGGGTAGCCACACCAAAGCAAACCCGTGCGGGCCGAGGGCCAAAGCGGACAATATCTACTGGGCGGGAGCTGGCCTCTTATACTTATGGTATCATAGCAGAACCTAGCTCGATGTCGGCCACGAGGACGTGGGCCCCCAAAATGGCAGGTGATTGTGACACACCAGAAGAAAGGGTGTGCAATTCCACATCGACTTGGGGAAAATAAAGAGAACAGAATATAAGTGGGTAGCTCTCCTATCCCAACAGACCGGTTTTGGGTGGGTAAGCCACACCAAGAACAAACCCGTGCGGGCTGCAGCCTTGGGCCAAGGTTGGGCGAGATATCGCTTATACTGTAACGACCCAGATTTTCATAAATCCTTTAAAATGCGTTAAAATTTCAATTTTTCTTTTGAAAGTAAATCAGAGCGCGTCAAAACCGGATCGCTACCAATTGTTCATAAAACTCATTATAAAAATCCCATGTAATATAACTTTACGGAAGCGTTAAAATAAAATCATTTGAAAACATAGTGGAAGCATAATTAAAATCATTTAAGAAACAAATACTAAGCAAATGAAATACCACTTTTATACAATTTACTACTTCACTTAATCACGACATTTAAAAACTTAACTTAATTGAAACAGTTTCTCTTTTACCCATGTTCATATGTCTGGCCAGCCACGATCTCCTACGCGCGTGCAAACCCATCATCCCCACTTGCTGTTGTTTGTTCTTTATCTTTCGCTACTCCTGGTCCGTGCATTCCTCTACTTACAGTACCTACATCTACACCACAAGCAACTGTAAGCCCAAAGGGCTTAGTAAGAAAAAAGGGTTAATGCAATATGCTTATGACTCTCTTTAGTTCATTTGGAATGGGGGCCACCCAAACCAATTGTTTTCTTACGTTTCTTCTTTTTTTCTTTCTTTCTTTCTTTACTCGTACTTCGTGGAGATTGGAAGACCCGTATGGGATGGTATAGTGGGTCGGACCTATCCTCCTATGGACAACTAGGTCTCATTCCCAATAAGGTAAGGGCATTTCCTAATTGCCAGGCTAGGACCGCTACCCATCCGCCTCCCAACTCCCTTTTCTTTTCATTCTTTTCCTTCATCTTTTCTTATCATTTTACTTTCATTACTATGCATGTGAGTACCACCCCATGGAAGTACTTCCTACTTTGTTTCTATTAACTGATGCGTGAACATACATTCTCAACCTATCATGATGCATGATGCTTCTAACATAACATTCATAGAAATTGAAGTGCGCATAGACGAAAGTAACTGAAATAGAAAGCGCATATAATACATAGCAGTAATTAAAAGCACACAATAGAAAACTTTCATAATACAATCTTGTAAAGAACGAAGCACAGAAGAGGAATTGAAAACATACTATCATATCCTAATTTCTTTCCTACTCATTTTATATGCTTCCTAGTCATTTTACATGCTTCCTAGGTTTATATTTCTAAGTGATTATTCTAATCAGTTATTAACATGCTCCTATGTTGATTTCATGTTTTATTCTACTTAGCTATCATAAGAAATACAAGAAAACAATACCAAAAGCATTCATAAGACATTCATTCACTTAGTCAATGAAACCCTTAATTCACTCGCATTTACTTTATTCTCTTTTCATCCTCTTTATCATTCTACTCTTTAGAAAAGTAAAGCATTGGTTACGTAACAGAAGTGCACATTGAAATAAAGTAATTAAAATTGAGAACACATATAAAGAAGTAAGGCACATAATAGAATAAGACAACTTCACACAATAGAAAACAAGTGCAACATTGAATTGAACGGCGAACGCGTACGATAAACATGCAAGTAATTGATTTAACTGCTATGCTTGGGAAATAATTACATTTATCATGATAATTAATTATCCTAATTAATTACATGATCTAGTTCATGCTTTTGTTAATTAATTACTCTAGTTATTTAATATGTTCTATGTCTAGTTAATTATTCCAATTAATTATATGCTTACTTAAATGGACATGATAAGTGATTCGTTGTATTAATTACATGCTACAATTATCATTCCTAGTTCAATTTACATACTTGGGTCTATTAATTAGCATGTTAGTTAATTAACCATATTTAGTTAATTAATTTAGTTAAGGGATTAACTAGGTAATTAATCTTGCATTCTAACTAGTAAGATAAGCATGACATGACTTAGTCAGTTTGACATACTAACTAAGTTAAACGTGCTAACTACAATTTACATGCTCCCTACATTTGTTATTTTAAGTGGTTATCCTAATTAGTTATCCTGAGTGGGTTTTCCGTTCGAGGGTTGATTTCATGCTATTGTAATTAGCAAATCAAACTATTACCATTCGTAAGCTTCCTATAATTAACATGCCAATAATTATCATTCTAATTAGGTAGATGTCTCAATTTGCTAACATACTCAATTAGTTATTCATTACACAACTAGTTAACCTAGCTTAAGAGGTGATTAGCATCTATTAATTTATTAAGCTAATTGATTAACATGCTTGGGGATTAGATGACTAGTTAATTAACATGCTTAGTTAATTAGGCATCATATTTAAACGTACTACTTAGTCAAGTCACTTTAGTTAATTTCATGTTGATGTTATTCTTATTGTTTAGACATGCTTGGGTTTGCTATTTAACAGCTAATTAGGTGAGTAAAGTAATAAACCGACGTACTCACGTCAAAACAACATCTAAGGAAATAAACAACATTCGTAAAGGAAATTTTGGTTCGTTCATGCTTATCTCATCCTTAGCCATTTCTCTCTTCACTTTCTCAGTATCTTTTTCTCATCAATAACTAACAATATCACCCAATTAAGAAGTATATCATCAAGGGAATATCCTAGAGTTATTAAAAATCTACAACATACTAACAATAGTAATAACAATAGGAACCACAAAACATTATAGTTCTACAGAGCATTAATAACACTATCAATGGCTAACATAAGTATTTCACGACAAATAACCTACTTAATCAACTAGCAGTAACAATCAACTAACAGTAAGCATTTAACTAATAATAACACTAAACTCACACACTCATACTTGTGGTGTAGGGCCTCAATGGCCAAAACACCCCTTAATCCTTACCTCGAAGCTTTATCGTGTTTAGCACTTAGCTGTTATCCTCCTTTGATACCTCCACAGGCTTAACAAACAGAACAATCCTTCTCCATCTAATCAACAGAGCCCTAAAATCAATCAGTTAAACCATTAACAGCTAGCTGTGAACTGAGAATCAAAGAAACCCCAAATCACAGCAGGAACAGGGTAACTGAGAATGACATAAATGAAATCTGAAAGAGCAGAACCAAAATAGAACTGGGTATTTGAAATTACCTACCCAAAATCGAAGGTGGAGCTGCCACTGTGATACCAACCCCTCACCTCGCCGTTCGCGGCTCCAAAGTCGTCGCCGACCACAAACCGCAACAGTCTCACGCCGGAACGAGCCCGTAAAGTCTGAAAACCCAAACAGACAGCAGCTCAAGTCGTTGAGATCTTCGGTTCGCCTGTGCTGTTTGCCAGAATCACTCTCTCCCTCCCCTGCTATTTGTCTCTGTCGGCAGCCCTAGGCCTCCCCCTCTTCTTGAATGTCTTCTCCCTCTCTTCAGCTCTCTCTCTCTCTCTCTCTCTCTCTCTCTCTCTCTCTCTCTCTCTCTGTTTCTCATTCTCCCTCTTCATCGGCCCCTCTCTCCCTCTTCATATTTCTGTTCTACAGATATGAAATGGTCGGAGGCAAATCCTTCCCCATAAACAGATGCCTCGAACCGGACCAAGCAGCAGTGAATCAGACCAGTTTAAAACTCTCCCATTCAATTTCTATTTTAATTTCCTCATTTTAATTCTAATTATTTAATATTAAAATATATTTAAGTGTTAAATATTCGTATCGAATATTAACTGACCCAATTTCTAACTCCCGACTTATCCTAATTATCGTTAAAATATTATTAGGTCTAATATAAATTTCTGAATTCTATTTCCTAAGTTAATTTCTATCAATTAAACTTCCAATAAATTATTTTAAATTATGAACAAACGGTTGCGACTTTGGTAACACCCCAATAATTATCCAACTTAATCTAAAATTCTCAAATTGTACTTATTAAATTCCAATAAAAAGTCGGGGTGTTATACATACTGTCTTATGATTCCAATTGGTTTGTACATGAAACAAATACCTATGGAGGGATAAGGTTTTGGAACCCAAGGAGAACCCACAGTCTGTAACGACCTGGATTTTCGTAAATCCTTTAAAACGCGTAAAATTTTGAATTTTATTCTTTGAAACCAAATCAGAGTGCGTCTAACCGGATCGCTACTGACTCTTCGTAAAACTCGTTATAAAAATCTCATTTAGTAAAACTTATCCGGAAACGTGAATAAAATTATCGTTTTGTAAAACATAGCGGAAGCCTTATATCAAAACCATTAATATAAAACGTTGCAGAAGCGTAATATAAAAGCATTTATCTAAAATATTTCGGTTTAGCAAAACCTTGCAAAAGCGTAAGTACATTAATAAAAAGGACTTAACCGTTTAATTACAACCTTAGAAAACTTAATCAAATTAAACTATTTCTCTTTTACCCTCGTTATGCTTGGTCAGCCACGATTTCTCTAGCGCGTGCAAATCCATCATCCCAGCTTGCTATTGTTTGTTCTTTATCTTTTATTACTCTTATTCCGTGCATTCCTCATAACGTAATAGTACCTACATGTACACCACAAGCAATTGTAAGCCTAAAGGCTTAGTA
This sequence comes from Begonia loranthoides, assembly GCA_022433065.1. Taxonomy (NCBI): domain Eukaryota; kingdom Viridiplantae; phylum Streptophyta; class Magnoliopsida; order Cucurbitales; family Begoniaceae; genus Begonia; species Begonia loranthoides. The sequence continues at coordinate 44,494,855 of CM039468.1, read as the reverse complement.
AGAAAAAAGATTAATACAATTATGCTTATGACTCTCTTTAGTTCTTTTGGAATGGGGGCCACCCAAACCAATCCATTCGTTAGCCATTTACCATTTTATTACTTTTCTTTACGTCGTTCGTTCGTTACTCATACTTCAAGCTGGAGATTGGAGGAATCCGTGGCGGTAGGGTAGATCTTTCTGGATTCAACCACCTAGGGTAGACAGTCTCGCAGTCCCGACAAGGGAAAGGTAACATTCTTTTAAATCCTATCTACTTAGCTGATCCATACTTACCTCAACATCCCCTAACTCGCTTATTCTTTTCTTTGTGTATGTGCTGGGCTAAGCTACCAGACCACAGAGGCCTTTATTATCTTACCATTTTACTCATTTTCATCATTTATCCTCACTCATGCACGTGTGCGTACCACCCCGTGGCATCCCCTATTAGTTTCTATTAACATGATGCATGACCATACATTCTCAACCTATCGTGATGCATGATGTGTAAGGACATGACATTCATAATAATTGAAGTGCGCATATAAAGATAAGTAATGGTAATTGAAAGCACGTATAAGGAAAGCAAAGCATATAATAGAAGGAAATACTGCACACCACGAAGAACAAGTATAACATTAAGTCAAGACAACGAATGAATAATAAACTAAACATGCTCAGGAAGATAAGATGATTATTATAGTTCCTTACTTGTTTAGCCTAATTAATCTCCTAATCCATTTACATGCTTCCTACGTTTATATTTCTAAGCCATTATTCTAATCAGTTATTAACATGCTCCTACTTTGATTTCATGCTTTGCTTCTACTTAACTAATTATACTTGGTTTAACAGAAAGTACATACTAAGGGAATGTAATCATAATCGAGATCTTAAGCAATACCAAGAAAACAATAACAAAGCAATTATAAAACATTCATTCACATAATAAGTGAGATCCTCGAGACCCTTAACTCATTCACGTTACTTCATTCTCTTTTCACCTTCTTTACCATTCTACTCTCTAGTAAAGTAAAGCATTGATTATGAAATTGAAGTGCGCATTAAAATAAAAGTAATTGAATGAAAACTATAACTTAAATTGCGCATATAATAAATAGACGATAAGGAGACATGCAATGAATCACGATTAACTAGGCATGCTCGTTAAACTAAACTAAACTAAACTAAACATGGAAACATGCTTTAGACAACAATTAATGGAAACATGCTTAGAGAACGAATAATGGATACATGTTTGGATATATAATTCACCATAATAAAGGAAATGTAACGAATTAACATGCGACGTGCATATAAAAGTAAAGCATAATCAATTAACATGCTCGAGAAGGATTATAATCGTCATCTAGTTAATTAGCCTAATTAATTTACATGCTCAATGGTTGATTACATGCTTTTATCCTATTCAACTAATCATGCTTAGATTTAGCGTCAACTAATCATGTTTAAGGAATAATTTACATAATTTATTGTCAATAGCGTGCCCAATTAAATTTTAACCATTAAACGTGCTAAAATAATTAATTAGACATACTCTCTAGATGGTTAAGTATTCCTAAATAGATTGGCATGCTCAAGAAGTAATTACCAACTATTAATTAGTTAGGTGATTCGATTAATGAGCTCAATTTCTAATTAAGTTGATTGCTCTAATCAGATGATCATGCTATCTATGCTCAAGGGTCAATCATGTCTATTTATTTACTCTAATTAATTAACATGCTTGATAATTGAATTCAACAATAAACATGCTAAATGAATTTATATAATCTAAAACTAGAAGGTTCGTCTCCAGACCCAAGAAATAAACATTTACAAGCTAAGTTAAACATGCTACAATATCTACTAATACAAATTACATGCTCAGTGTCAAATTAATTTCTTTGCTGTTCATTTAACATACTCGTTAATCAACCTTTAAACATGCTAGTTAGATTAACATGCTTAGCTAAATGACGCTTAAGTAATAATTAACATATTTAGGTTAACAAGTGGTGGGAAAATAATAACGAGGAATTATAACGCAAGTAAATATTGTCGAGTAATCACTCTAGTTAGCAAGAAATGAAATAACAGGACAAAGTCATCGCTAATGAGATCAATAGTTCATTTGCACTTATCACAACGTTCATTGTCATTTACCATTCGCCATTTACTATCTAACATTTATAGAAATCACTATTACAGTAAATAAAAGCATCCATGACAATCACGATTTCAGTAAGGACAATAAACTACCATACGAAAAAATCTGCATGAACACCAAGCAAGCATCTACATCGAAGATAACAATAAAGGAATACCCCACAGCAGTTCATTTTACTCGTTATTGTCAAGACTAACAAACCAACAGCTAACATTAACACTAACAACCTCCCTAACTAACAGTGAAGAAACAGATCAATGAATTATAACTAGGAATCATCAACTACAAGGAACAATAACAACAATGGAAGACACTATCACTCACGCACCCATACTTGTGGTGTAGGGCCTCCTCTGGCCAAGACCCTACCCTATTTCCTCACCAATATTGAAGAACTAAAGCAGGGACAGCAAGAATCCAAGCCTTCACGATAACTCAGCTCACGCAGTCCACCCCCTGGCTCCCCTTGCTTCACTCACGTTTACATCACACACACAACTTACACACTCAGGAGCTCACTCACAAAAGCTCTCCACTCACAGGAAGCTCACGCTACAACCCACCCCTAACCCTCCGGAACCCTTCTTCTCACGTAGCTCTCCCTCTTGCTCAACTCCCCCAAAAACCCACTACCGAAGGAAAAAGGGGAACAGTGCTTATACTAGAGGGAGGGGGAACCACCACACGTGTGGGGGCAGGGAAGGACGATTAGCGTGCTCCAGGGCGATTTCATGGCGGGGAGTTGCATTGTTATTGGTTAAGGGTCATTTTCCATCCAATTTTAAATATGTTCTGTCGCTAAACTGCGTTGATTCGAACAGATGTGGACGGTATCTTCGCGTCCGCATTCGTCCGCAAGACTAGATTCTCCTGGGTAAAAGTCGAGTTCGAACGAAAATTGGCGTCCTTAGCCCCTTGACCGTACTGTCTACAGACCACTCTCGGACGCAGTTTGGCATCCGTATGAGGCGTCTGCCAGCGTCCGAATTTTCCTAAAATCGGACAGAGGCAAATCAGACGACGCTTTCTCTCGTCCGCCATCGTCCGCTACCGTCTGAAAGTCTCCACTCTTGGACAGATTCGATGTGGACGTGTCCTGTTCGCATCTGCATCGTCCGTGTCTGGCATACGCAACTCCTCAGCACAGTGAGGTTAGGATGCTAGATGGCGTCCCCAGCCATCCTCAGCTTAATGCTGGCGTGGCCAAGCACTTGCGGACGACACTCCTTCGTCCGCATGTCGTCTGTTGGCGTCCGAAACTCCAAGATCATCACTTTTCTCTATCTTTTCACACTTAACTCTTACCCCACAACATTCCTCCCACAATACACGTCACAAAATGACATGTATAGATACGCGATGTAACATCCCCATATCTCTAACACTTCAATTACATCACGTATACGGGGAAAAACGTTACCAAAATCACTCATAGGCTTAACGCTCCAAATGCCCTTGGTAATATCCCAATAATTATCCAACTTAAAATATTAGGATGTTACACAGTCCCTCTCTTTCTATTTCCAACTTTACATATGTCACACAAATACATAGTTTGGCAAGGTATATTGTGTTCCTCTATGACTAATCATACCACTTGCATGATACTTTTTCATACATATAAATATTTTCATGATGTATGATTTGAGCATCCTCACTATGTATATATTGAATGAATATAATACATAATAATAATGCATATAAATGAATCATGCAAATCTTGTTATTAAGTATACACAAATTATACACGAAATGATGTCACATATCTATCTAAACATCCTCTGGTCACACTTCAAAGAACTCTCAAAGGACCTATGCAGTGGTCAAATAACAAGGTTTAAAACCTAAGGAAAACATCCAAATTTTATAACTTGCGCAGGTCCTTAGTCAATATGAAAACATCAACTCCAAACACATTACAAAGGCCAGAACACATTTCCAGACATCCAGTCCCACACTCCAACTGTCTGAACCCAAGTCTAAGAATTTGCATTGGACCCTGATCATCCAAACTAGAGACACTTTCACTTTTTGGATGTCCACCCCAAAGATCAGTCGTTCATTCTCGAGGCATTTTTCCTTTATTTTTCAAGTCCAAACGTCCACCTCAAAGACTGGACGTCTGCACCCATATCCATTTCTAATTTCCCTCACAATTAAAGCATACCATTTATAATAAAACCCAACCATAATTATGACAAAGATCCAAAATCATCACGAAGACATATTCTTATTATTTTACCTAAAATTGAATCATTACATGCCATCAATATTTTCCAAATCATTTAATATGTAAAGATATGTCCTCAACTATTCAATTAACATTTGTATGCTAATTTCATGCGCTAATTCATCAATACATCCACAATTAGCCCAACAACATCATATTTATCCATATCTAACCAAGATTCAACTACATTAAACTAACCTCAATATCTTTCTTCAATCTACCATATTAACTATCAAAATACATGAATTTGATACTCATATAAATATTCCCTTTTTATTTATGCATTTAAAATCAAAGTCAAATATCATTATCCATCATTCTTCAAGTCTCTCACATTAAAGTTAACCATGGAAATGATCCTTATTATCCACACAACAATTTCAACTTGAACTATGCAATATATATATAATTTATATAAACACTTAAGTTAGGGTTATTATCTCTTGAAGATCACTTATTCTTCATTTTCACTTCTTTATTTTATGCTCAAATGAATCCTCTTGATGAGATGAGCAACTTAAATGAAGGAATTGCAAGTCAGTTCTCAAGTTTTCCCCCTCAATTTTCTTCTTTTTCATCTCCTTCACTCCTCCCTTTTTCTCTCTCTTACAGTTCCAACACGAAATGTGGCTTATTTCTCAGCCTTCTTCCTTTTCCTAGAGAGATCTTAGGGTTAATTTACAAATTTTTTCATTTTGTCATTCTAATTTTACCTTTTTACCCTTGACTTATGGTTATCTTCAAAAATACCATGATTATTATCAATAAACATTATTAGCTTAGAATAATTAATTTAGCTTATTTCTAATCTAATCTCCATAATTATCATAATTAATCATGATTAATTAACCCTAATTATCCTTCAATTATACTTTAATCACACACCTAGTCACTAAACTCTAGGTGACATGTGGCATAAAAGATTACATGCAATGCACATACAACTTTTAAATGGGAGCGAATGAAATCATAGTCATTGGATGAGGGGATGAATGAAATGTTACCCGTTAGATGAGCGAGGTTTGACGTCCTTCAGTTTGGGGGGGGGGGGGGGGGGGGAGGGCGACATCTGACTCTATGAACGCGCGCATAGTTGAACAACGTGTTGTTGGACATCCAAGTGCAAGGCTACAAGCATTATCGGTTCAAATTTAATAATTAATCCATTTGGTTCAATTAGTTTCGATTCTGAATATGCCAAACTGAATACCGAACCAATAACTTTGTTTCCTACAAAATAGAAACAAAGTTTAGATTTGGAGGTATTCGAAACTGACCCGATCTAGACCGATTGGTTGGTTATGGTTCAATTCACCAGTTCCGATTCAATTT
>CM039468.1:44338791-44484340 GCA_022433065.1 Begonia loranthoides | reverse complement strand
TTTGGATTATATTGCTTTACTATCTGATATCACTTGTTGGACCTGTTAATCTCTTATTCGTTGGGCCTTGGCTTTTGAGTAACATTTTAAGTCTTCCACTGTCAATTAATAAAATTTAAGAGAAAAGGGTTGGACGATTTAGTCATTGGACCAGGTCGTTCCCCGTTCTGTCTCGGGTCCCTTTTGGGTCGTGACAGAATTTTTGGTATCAGAGCCAGGTTCCATCTTGAAAAGTGATATCAATAAAATAGATAGTATAGTAATATACAATGATTTACAAATATTGTACATAAAGATAAAGTACAAAAATTAATTGGCATTAATGTGATATTAGAAAGACATCTTAAGATTGTCCATTGGTGGATAAAGACATTTCACTAATCAAACACAAATAGTTTGGAGTGGTTTGGATTTAGTTAGAAATGATGTCAACTATACTTTGTAAAAGATTAGAAACAATCTTACTAAACCTATGAGTCTGCGAACTCTTCTGGGTTATGTGTGTGGGCCTGTGAAGTTTAAAACTAAGAAATCCACTATAGAAAGAAATCCAAAACCTTAGCTTTCTTCGAAAATTCAATGATTGCTCTATCATCATTGGAATCTATTAGTATAAATTTGAACCTTGTGTTTGAAGACTTTGATTCGGTAAAGACTTCCAATTAGTCTTTGAATTGTACAATTTTACATTTGCGTAAGTTTTTGCGTAGATAATTGGGAATATTTGGACCAATGATTACGTTGTCCAAGTGGAATGATGACATATAGTATTCTATGAAAGTGACTTGTATTGGAATTTCATATGATGACATTATAAAACATGTATATGCTAGAGTTTGTAAGTGGAGCTGACCCTTTAAGTATTGAAAAAAAAAATTTGTTAAGGATGATACAAAGGAATTTGATTACTTTTGGAATTCCATCAAAGTATTGAGTTGAATTTGCAAACTTCTATTTCGAGAAGATGATCTCAGTATGGTAGAAGTGTCTCAAGTTGGATTAACCGCTAGTCGTGATAGGACTCAGTTTGAGGCGATATTTAGAAATAACTATTGGAACATTGGTAATCACTAGCATATGATAAGTGTTCATCATGATTTAGATCATGAGAGTGTGACTGTTGAAAAAAAATCCTAATTTGAGTTTTCTCCTAAATAAAAGACATGAAATGTGTCTCGTTTGTTCGATCTGCTACCCTTATTGTTGGTGTACACGAACTATCGATTCATCTGATAGTTATACCTATGGATCTGTTTAATGTAATCTTAGATATGAATTGGTTGAGTTTATACAAAGCTAAGATTCTGTTATTAGAGGAATATTACCCTTAAGTTGGAAGATGGAGAGATCCTAGTGTACCCACATAGTACCCGTATGTTTTCTATAAATCTTATTTTGCGAGCCTGTTTGAGTGGCCGGAGGAGATTGGAGCTTTACAAGAATATTTTTATTTGAGGTGACCTTGTTTTGGTGATGTAGGATTCTGATTTATCAGTGGTTTGTGATTACACTGATGTTTTTCTTGTGGAACTGCTTGGGTTGCCACCTGATCGCGAGATTTATTTTTGCATTGATTTGATGCTCGTCACTACTCCAATTTTAAGTTCTCCATACCACATGGCTTCTACCGAATTGAATGAACTAAGTGTTCAGTTGAATGATTTGTTCAAAAAAATGTATTATTCAAAACAATATTTCACTATGGGGTGCGCCCGTTTTATTTGCTAAGAAGCATGATAGTTTGCTTCGTCTATGCATTGATTATCGATATTTGAACGTTGTGGCAATCAAGAACGAGTATCCGTTGCTGCAGATTAATGACTTATTTGATCAATTTTGAGGATCTATGTACTTCTTGAAGATGGATTTGATATTGGTTATTATCAATTGAAAATGCGTGGAAAAGATTTTCCAAAAAACATATTTTCAAATTCGTTATAGATATTTTGGATTTATGGTGCTTCTATTTGATCTGACTAATACACCAGCTACTTTTATGAATCTCGTTAATCGGGTCTTTCGACCATATCTTGGCTAGTTTTTTTGTGGCCTTCATTGATGATGTCCTGATATATTCTAAGACCCTAGATGAACCTATGGACCATCTGAAAATTTTTCTATTAACGTTAAAGAAGTATTAGTTTTGTACAAAGCATGAAAAATGCAACTTTTGGATGACCAAAATGAAAATTCTTAGCCATGTTCTTTCTTAAAATGGCATTTCAGTTGATCCAGCTAGGATTGAAGTTGTGTTAGATTAGAAGGCATCCAAAAATGTCATTGGGTGAGTAACCTCTTAGGTCTGGCTGGTAATTATCGACGATTTGTGCAAAATTTTTCTTCTGTTATTATATCATTAATATTGTCAACTAGTGACGATGTGAAATTTATTTGAAATGAAAAGTGTCAGACCACTTCTGATGAATTCAAGCAAAGTTTAACTACTCCTTCAGTTTTGGCAATATCTGATTAGAACTACCCATTGCGGTTTATAATAATACATCAAGAGTTAGTTTTGGTTGTATTCTAATGCCTCAATGAATAAAGTTATAGCTTATGTATCGATAGTCAAAGACGCATGAGTAGAATTACTCGACTCACGACATGGAACTTGTGACTATTATTTTCACTTTGAAGATTTAGCAGAGTTACTTGCATGATGCCAAATTTGAGGTGTTTTCAGATCACAAGAGTTTAAAGTATCTTTTCTCATAACGTGATTTAAATTTCCGACAACACCGTTGGGTTGAGCATATGGAGAATTCTGATTTTACTCTAGGATATCATCCTTGTAAAGCTAACGTTGTAGCTAATGTCTTGAGTCGTTACTCTCAATGATTTCTTTCTTGTCCTCTTTTGGATGATTGGAAGAGATGTCTTATTATTAGGGATTTTGAGCTATAGTTCCAGGAGGATGGTCAGACAGTTTGAATTTTTAATTTTGTAACGACTCCTACACATTTACAAAGTGTAAAAGATTTGCAGAAGTTTGTTGATGAGTTAAGAAGAAAATTCGAGAATATTCCAGCTAGTGAGCAGTTAGACAGTTAAGAAAAAAAAAGTTCTAATGGATTTCTTTTCTTCAGATATTGAATTATCTCAGTGATTTGGATTTGAAGTAGACAATTTTAGTTGAATGCCATAAATCCATAATTGTTATTCATTCCAACTGTACGAAAGTGTGTCATGATCTAAAAAGTTTGTATTGATGAATTGGAATGAAATAGGGTGTAGCTGAGTATGTTTTGAGGCGTTTCATTTGTCAACAATTTAAGGCTAAACATCAGGAACCAATTAGATATTGCAACCTTTGTCTATTATTGAGTGGAAATGAGACAATATTATCATGGATTTCGTGATCGTTTTGTTTAGGATAGTGCAGAAAATTTAACGCAGTGTGAGTGATTATTGATAGATGAACGAAATCTACACATTTTATTCCATGTTAGAATGAATTTCCCTTTGATGACGCTGAGTTAGTTGTGTATTAAAGGTATCATTCGTTTTCTTGGTGTTTTCTCGAGTACTGTTTATGATAGATATGCAAGTTTTACGTCAAAGTTTTGGAAATCCCTTCAAAGAGCTTTGGGCACAAAGCTTAGTTTGAATATTGTATATCATCCTCAAATTTATAGTCTGTTTGAATGTACGATCTAGATTCTCGAGGACATGTTCAGATCTTGCATTCTTAATTTCAGTGTTAGTTGGGTGAATCACTTATCCTTAGTAAAGTTTGTTTATAATAACGACAATTTTTAGACCTGTATCGATGTTTTTGGCCATATAAGTTTTGTACGGAAAACCGTACAGATCTCCTATATGTTAGACCGAGATCGAGAGCGTCTTACTCTCAGGTCTAATTAGATTAATGAGACAATTGAAAAAGTTCAAGTGTTTAAGGAACGACTGAATTTAGTGCAAAATCGATAGTATAATTATGTAAATCTCTAACTGGGGATGTAAGGTTTGCTAATAATTTTGTATTATTAAAGGTACGACCTCGTCAAGGTATTAGTAGTTGGTATGAAAGGAAAGTTAGCTCTAAGATATATAAGCTTTTTGGATCATTGACCAGATTGGTTTAGTGACTTATCAATCGGAATTATCATCAAAGTTGAACTATGTTTATAATGTTTTTCATGTCTCAATGTTGAGGAAGTATGTTTTGATCCGTCACATGTGATCTCCTATACTAAGGTGCCTATCCAAGAGGACATTACTTATGAAGAAAAGTCTGATAAAAATTATGGGTCGTGAAATTAGAGTTCTTCGTCGTCGTGAAATACCTTTAGTTCGAGTTCAGTGGAAGAACCATAGTGAAAGAGAAGTTACGTGAGAAGTTGAATCTGACATGATGGCTAAATACCCTCATTTGTTCAATGGTACACTCGAAGTTGTTCTAAATTTCGAGGACGAAATTTCTTAAGGGGGAGAGAATGTAAAATATGGCCTTTTGGTGAGCCCACTTAGTAAAAAAAAAATACAATTAATCAGTTTTTTTTAAATTTTGAAACACCCCCTTTCAGGGGTGAGTGGCCGAGAATCTGGGGAAGAAAACCCCTTTATCTGCAACACACAGGGAGGAGGATGAGCTCCAATCGATCCCCCATCCTTTCAAGCTTCGATTTCTCCTTCGGCGATTCCTTCTCAGTTGAACGATCTCCTAGGTAAGCCCGATTTACCACTTAAAAATACCATTTTTACTTCTAGATGCCTTGTTAACCAGAGGCTCTCTCCCCTTAGGTCAGAAGAAATTTCTTCAATCTTGAGAAGTTCCCTTCCTGCAAGCAAAAGTGTTAGGGATTTTGATTTCGTCATTGTGCTTCATCGAGTAAGTTAAAACAAAAACAATTCTCCCTTTTCAATTTTTGTTTTGTTCTCTACAAAACATATTCAATTAGACGTTTTGTTTTGAAAAGGTTTTGGATTTAAGGTCATTTCGAGTTGTTGAGGCTTTGGACAATACAAATTCTTCAAGGTTCGGAAGTTGTGAGATTGAAGGTAATTAAAGCAAAGATCTTTTCCTTTGACTTTTGTTGCCGATTACTGGTCTTGGTTTGGAGTTTGTGATAAAGATTTTCCTATGAATTTTGTTATTCTAAGCTGGATTATTGAATTCAAATGTAAGTAGTTGTGAAGTGATAATCTGAAAAACGTTTTGTTTTATTGTGCGGGTCTTGACCAGAGATGGGTTATTCGTTAAGGAATTGAAATCGCGCACTTGGTATGTAAATGGCGAAGTTGAATACTGAGAAGAAAATTTGATCTTATTCACTGCAAATTTCAATGTAACCCACCGTGGGTTGATATTATGAAGAGTAATTTGGCTCCATGAATTGGGCTTAGACATGGGCCTAGTGGCCATGTTGAACAAGGCCTTGTTGGGCCAATTGTTTTAGTATGCTTTTGGGTCAAAAAGAAAATATTAAGTTGGGCCGCTATTTAAGTTGTTTTGGGCCTCATAAATAATTTTAGAATATTAAGCTAACCCTTATAAATTTCCAACTTCATTCTAGGTGTCCGAATATTGAATTAAGTGTGGGCCCTATTAATTGGACATTCTAAATAATCAGGCTTGGATCGGAATAACCCATTTCGAGGTAGGAATTATTTATGCACTATATTTGCATATTGTTATTTTAAATAATTCTTTTAAAATTTAACAATTTATATTCTAATGAATCGTTCATTTTCAAGTATTACAATTTGTTAAATTTTATTTTTACACATTCTATCCCAGATGGTGTGCTTGTTTGTTATTAAATTTGTTAAAAGGGGATTTCCTTAGAAATGTCATTAGGTTTTAATCCCTAAAGTAGAGGTGTTCAAATTTGGGTTCGGTTCGGTTTTAATAAAAAACAGAACCGAACCAATCGGTTTCGGTTTGAAAATTTTCAAACCTAAACCATGATTTTTGTTTGAGTTAACCAAATCAGTTTCGGTTTGGCTTTTCAGTTCCGATTCCGGTTCCGGTTCGATTTCGGTTTAATCTTTATTTGTTTTTTTTTTTAATATATATATGAAACAGCACACAGGTTTAATAATTTTTTATTATTGGGTGCTTAGATTGATAAAATTGGCCTTGTTTGATTTTCAAAAATATAAAAATTAATTGATTTTCAAACACTGCTCTTGCTAGATCAACAGCTCCACAACTTTCATACATTTTAACAACTTCAGCAGAAACAAAATGGACAGACTCAAAATTCCTCTTCAATGCTTGCCCATGAATCTCTTTGCCAAACTTCAAAAGTTTAAGTTCATTACAGACTTTCAAAATCCTCGCCATTGCAACCATATCTGGTTTGTGCTTCGACAGCTGCATCGACCTTATAACACTGACTGCTTCATTCAAATGCCCATTTTCTATGTATGAGTCAATCATTGCCGTCCATAAGATCACATTTCTCTGCTCCATTTTATCAAACAGTTTCAATGAATACTCTAGCAGACCACATCACCATTAAGGATGAAACTATGGATGCATTAGGCAAGAACCAATTTTTCAAAGCATAAGCATGAATTTCTTTCCCTCTATCCAAAGCCCTCAACTCCGCACAAATGGGAAGAACAGTAGCAATTGTGACAATATCTGGCTTGAATCCCTTCTGCTGCATCCATATAATTGATCTCATAGCTTGGTCCGGCCTACCATTTAAAGCATAGCCTGACAAAAGAGCCGTCCAAGAAATAGCACTTCTCTGCAACGATCCATAAAAAACCAGTCTTCCGGAACCAATGTCATTACACTTGGAATACATGTCAATCAAGGAAGATTGAATGAAAACCTGTTTGGAATAACCACTTGCTTTCACCACATATCCATGAACCTCCTGGCCAAGTCTCCTAGCCTGAACCTCTCCAATGACAGGTAGGATTATGCGCAATATAACTGAATTTGGCCTTATTCCTTCCTCTATCATCATCCTTGCGTATTCCAAGGCTTCTCTGTGCAGTCTATTGTGAGCAAAACCAGAAATAATCGCTCTCCACACCACAACATCTCTATCGGTAGTTTCTTCAAACATGTGACGTGCAAGCTTAATCTTTCCACATTTAAAGTACATGTCGATTAAAGTAGTCCTAAGAATTGAATAGTCGATTAATCCATTCTTAATCAAAAGACCATGAACTTTTAACCCTTGAGAAAGGGCAGATGCACGGGCGAAACTCTTGATGACATTAGAAAAAGAATAAACATTCAACTCAACCCCCTGGTCCCGCATTTTCGTATAAGTCAAAAGGACATCACGATATTGCTTTTTACCTGCAATTACAGTGCCTCTAAGCAAAGCATTCCATGGGTAAGGACTTGTGCTAGAACTTTCGCCGAACAGCTTTTGTGCATCCTCTAAACACCCACAAGCCTAGCTAAAACTAGTCTGAAGCCTGAAGAAACTGTGAAACAGGGCACTGGACAGGACGACATTCGCGATTCGACAACCCTAGCTAAAACTAAAAGTTTAACTTAAATGCCCTTCGGTTTCGGTTTCCACGGTTTTGATAAAACAAAATCGTGCTGCGACCCGCCACTAATCAGGTTTGAAACATTTCATCCGAATTGTGTTTTTTGTTTTGCACTAAACCGAACCGGTCCGACCCGAATTTACTGGTTCCGATTCGATCCGTCGGATCGGGTTTGGTTTGAACACCCCTACCCTAAAGTGCAACTAGAGTAATGAGACAGCTGTATGTGCCGTGTCTTTAGGCGAAAAATCTTAAATCTGATCAGGGTGTTATTTGGCTTGCGATCGCCGAGCATCACTTTTATTTCCTTAAATGCCTATGGCATAGTGTGCTTCGAGTCCGTGAGTGACTCCATTTTCACTGAGACTTTAATTGGTACAACTATGGTGTATTTTTCTTATGTACCACGTACGAGTGAATCGTTTTTAACATTTGCCCCTTTTGTACCATTTATGTTCAAAAATTGAAATTTTATAAAATTTAAAATTTTATTCAGGCTTAATAAAAATCTTCCTAATAGATCTGAAAATTTTAAATCCCTACTAAGTTTAAAAGACTCATCCCTTTAATAAAATTTTCATGAAATTATTATTCAGACTTCTAGATGCCGAGTCAATATTAGAACGGCCAGGTTTACTTAGTTTCTATTATTTACAAATTTTTTTAGAGAGACTTTTGTGAGGTATATTTATTCATTCAAATAACTGTAAACCTTAAATGTTTAATTTTTTTTGCACAGTTATTTTATTTTAAATTATATTGCTTTACTATCTGATATCAATTATTGGGCATGTTAAGCCCTTATTCGTTAGGTCTTGACTTTTAAGTAACATTTTAAGTATTCTATTATCAATTAATAAAATTTAACAAAAAAAGATTAGATGATTTAGTAATTAGACTAGATCGTTCTCCGTTTTATCTCAAGTATTTTTTAGATAGTGACAGAAACTCACCGCAAGAACATGTCAAGACCTTCCATTTTCATCGTTCAAGCATTCAGAAAAAGCAGAGAAACTGTGTTTACTGCTCATCTGACCAATTTCGTTCACGTTATCAGATAATTATTTTACATTAAAATAAATAGAAATGTTAAACAATAGAAATTGAAATAGATATTTTGACCTCGCACGCCCTCCGAAAAACTTAAGAAGTGCGCACTTGCAAAAAGTCTTTACACATTCGCACGTGATGTGTGGAATTTATTTTCTTTACCATGCGTGTCTGGGCAGCCACATCATTTGCACTACGTCAGACTCAAAATTACAATCTGTCAAACTTAACTTATTATTTATTTTGAGTAAAGAGTCATTTTCAAAATTAGTGTACGCTATCATCAAATACGCATTCACATTGATGGGCACCTTTGATTTGGACCATGCCACTATGGAGGTAATGTGTGCGTCGCTGGAGCCACAAACCCGTGTTTGTTCTTCGAGAAATATGTCTAATTTAACGAATTTTTTAACAACATTAGTCAATATACTAATAAGTTGAAAATTCAGAAAGTTTGAATTCCAAGTCTTTGTAGTTCGTAATTCATTAATATGTAATTGCACCTCTAACTACCCCTAACTTATGAATTTTTTGGACAATTTCAAAATAACTATTATTGAAGGAACTGCCTAGAAATACAATCATATCATGAGTATTTTGTTCCTCTTCATTGTCCAAGAGAAAGAGGCGGCAACTACTCCGGCTACTGCCTACTTGCCTACATGTAATCGCGGATTGCATGACAATTTAATTTACGTTTTCTGAACACCACGTTTGAAGCTTATAAGGGATCATTCATCCACATTTTAAGCTTCATTTTATTATGTATAATATTTCATATGGTTTGCGTCTTTAGAAATGTGTGCTAATGGGCCATTCCTACATTGATTAAGCACAATTATCTATGATTAAATCAGATACTATATTTTGAGGGTGCAAAACGAGGTCACAGCCACGTAACCCCCTCACAAACTATCCTCGCTCACTTTATAAGCATGGAGATCAAACCAAAGCTCCGACACAATTTTCTCCACTGCCACAAACAGCTTCGTCTTCTTCTTTCTTCTTCTGTGATGGACTCTCAAAAACTAATCTTCTCTCTCTTCCTCTTCTCTCTCCTCTCAGGTTCCGCGTCCTTCCAATATTTTTTCCTCCATTTTTCTCCGTATTTTCTGTCAATTCCTTTTTACGGGGTGATTAGTAAGTTTGTTTTTTTTTTTTTGCAGGAATAGTTCACACCTCTGCTCCCAGCCAGAACGACAGGCACAACCATGGCTGTCTCTTCAATTACCGTCCGTCAAAGCTGTTCGTCTTCGGGGATTCTTTCGTCGACACCGGCAATACCAGAAAAACCTTATCAAAATCTTGGAAAATCCCCTACGGAATTACTTTTCCCGGAAAACCAACCGGGCGATTCTCCGACGGCCGCGTTCTCACCGATTTCTTCGGTATCCTCTCTCTTCAGATCTTTGTGTTTGTCTTCGCAAGTCTTTTAGCCTTTAGCCTACTTTTGGGAATGTGGGTCGCCATCAGTTTTTGTTTACACCCTATAATTTTCCACCTGTCCATTCAGATTACTACTTTTTTTCTCATTTTAAAATTTCATTCTAACAGTCGTTTTTTGCTGCTTACGTGTCCACTTTTTCTCATACCCAATGTCTGCACCTCTTTGTCTGCACAGATATTCCTTTACCCTTTGATTTCTAAAGTTGGCTACTTCTATGTTTTGAATTCATTCGTCTTGTCACATGAATCTCTGTCGACGCTCCGCGTTCTCATGAGTTCTTCCCACATGGAATATTTGACCATTTCCTGTGAAGTCTTTAATCCTAGATAATTACTATTCTTGTCTGTTATAAACTGTTCATATAAGACACCGATCATAAAAATTTCTTTGCATTCAAAGGTGTAGTCTTTTTTATCCACATCTTTATTTGTTATGAATTCTATTATAGTAGATGGATTAGATCTATTAAATTAGTATCTTAATCTAGAGATTAACTAATTATGTATTTAATTAGAGCTTGACGATTGATTCGTTCCGACCCATCTGCTTTTCTTTCATTTTTGACGTTTTTCTGTGATCGTTTGTATCCATCGCAGCGAAATATCTGGGAGGGAAGTCTCCGATTCCGTACCGATGGAGAAGTTATGCTATGAAGCAGCTGAAGTACGGTGTCAACTTCGCTTACGGCGGCACCGGCGTTTTCGACACCGGGGTTTTAGACCCAAACATGACAACGCAGATCGATTTCTTTCAGCAGCTCATTAAGGACTCTGTTTACACCGTTAAAGATTTGAAGTCTTCCTTCGCACTTGTCTCCCCTAATGGCAATGACTACACTTATTACCTCGCCAGAAATGGCACTCAAGCGGTAAAGTATAATCTTCTTTCATTTAGTAGTCCCTTTTAGATCAGTCGCCATTTATGAAACCTTCGTTGTACCCATCGTTGAACCTCTATATTAGACTCCCTTAATAAATCTCCAAGCTCATAGATTTGATCGTCATCTGTTTGTGAAAATGTCCCAATGAAGTAAAAGGTTATTTCATCAAGCTTTATCTTTTGATGCACACAATATTTACATTAATTTCTTCTTTTCGTCAATTCAAGCAGATAGATTAAGATAGGATGAGATTTCTGGATCATAACCTGTTTCTGAATATGGCAGGAAAAAGTAAAAGATCATTACTGAATTACTCATTTTCATTTCAGGGTCTGCAATCATTCATCGTCAGAGTGGTGAACCAAGTCGCAGTCAACCTGAAACGAATCCACGCCATGGGAGTGAAGAAAATAGCTGTCACAAAGCTCGGACCACTGGGCTGTTTCCCGCAAGTCACAGTCGCTTCTTCATTCCACCAATGCAACGAATCACTGAACGGCCTAGTGAACTTGCACAACGCCTTACTTCAAAAAGCCATCTCCGACTTCAACAACGGAACCCACGATTCGCCTTTCGTCCTTCTCGATCTGTACAGCTCGTTCATGTCTGTAATCCAGAACAAAGGAAGCCCTTTAGGTAACACACTAACCCTTATTTCAGGTTGACTCCATTTTTTTTTATTCATCTGAGCGTAACTGAACTGAAAATATGTGTAGGGAGAGGAAAATTTGAGAACCCATTGAAGCCGTGTTGTACTGGGATCAGCAGTGAATATAGTTGCGGTCAAGTGGATGAAAAGGGGGAGAAGAAATACAGTGTGTGTGAGAATCCTAACTCTTCATTGTTTTGGGATGAAGTACATCCAACGCAGGAGGGTTGGACGGCTCTGTTTTCTGCCATTCAAGCCAGCTTTTGAACAGCTTCACCCATCGTTATAATAATAATTTATTTTTTTATCAATGTTTTATTGTTTTTCTTTCAATCTGGTTTATGTGCGTGAAAAAATAAGTTGCATAACAAAGAATATGTCTCCTGTAAACATTATCAAGTTAAATTTATTCTTCGTTCTTCTTCTCTCGATTCTTTTCTGATCGGCTTCTATGCGAATTATGTTCATCCATGGTGTTTCTCGTCTCTTTCTCTAGTCACTTTCTGGCTCGAGCAAGTTTAGAAATTGAAGGTATCCCTTTTTTTGATCTCTCAGCTACCTTTATGAGCCACCATAGTACAGACCTGTCAAAACTGGGTAAGGGAATTAACTTTCAGATAAGCAAACAGCCGGGGAGAGTACACCTTTGGGCAACTAAACATTAACGACAACATTTGCGTTGGAAAATAAAATAATAATAATATTTATAGATTTATTTATTTTCATATAAAACTCTCTCTCTCTCTCTCCGTTCATGAATGGAGGAAAGGAGTGATCTTGATGACGAGACCAGGAAAAACATCATCGGGGTCATTGATATGTGGATTCTCTTCAACAATATAAGGATCTCCACACTTTTCACTTATCGTCTGCAATGTCTCTCCCTCTCTAACCACGTATATCTCCTCGCATGGCTTCTCCATCATCTGACCAATCAGCTCTCTCTCCCTTCCTTCAAAGCAGCTCAAAACCAGCATAAACGCCAACAACAGCGCGCAGTACCATGCAATCCTCTCGCCCGCCGCTGCCGTCGACGAACAATCACGCCCCATCATCCAGTGGCGCTGTCTTCCTTCTTCTTTTGGGACAGAATTAAGGTTTTACAGGTCCGATCTTCGTTTTATAGTATAATTAGCGAAAGGGAAGAGAGAGGGAGAGGGGTTGTTTTCCGGTTGATGGAGTGGAGTTGAGATGGGTTTGTCAGTGAAGTAGGTAGATGTCAAGCGATGAGGCTAAGAAAGAACTGGCTCAACTGCTTTACTAAATGCATGTTTGACTGGATTTCAGATTTTGATCTGATATTTGGTTTTGTTCTATAAAGATTTCTTTCGTAGCAAGTCTATAATTAGTAATGATTATGACTGAACTAAGCAAGCAAATATATTGAAGCCAAATGTTTAGGGAATTTATCATTTCTTGTTCTTCTGAACATCCCCAAGTCAATTTACAAACCCAAACCATTACAGGGCTTAGCTTTCATCAACCTAAAACTAAAAACCAGTTCTTCAAAACCATCTTTCCAACAGCTTTCACGGTTTCTTCAGTACGTCTTTGACGTAATTAATGACTTCCTCGACTTCCACTGTCCAGGCAATTGAAACGGGGGGATAGCCGGACCATGGATTACTCGAATTCCACCTGCATTTATATCGAGAGTTCAAAACAACACGAGATAATAAAACGATGGTTTGCGAATTTGGGTGAGGAAGAGTAGGACATAAACTTACTGTTTTAGTCCTTGGTCCATCAATGTATGCCCTGCGCAAATGCCCTGAGTTTCAACTCTCACAACACCCTTCTTGAAAGTAAAAAGATCAGGTCGCACTAATGCGGCAAAACACACTGGATCGTGAATGAAAACCCCTGAAATTAAACTCAAATCAATTATTTCAATCCATCATAGTTAAAACTAATAACAGCGCTGGTGGTGAATATTAAAACTGTTCTGAGTAAGAGAGAGAAGGAATAAAGAGAATACCATAAACACCATCAGAAGTTACATGCCAATCTCTGTAAAACTTGCACATATCGCATACCAATTGAGCATGCTTCCCTTTAGATTGCCTTAACTCAAGGAGATCAGCATCTGTACACGACAGAAACACACGTCAAATCAGCCCAAAAGAAATAACTAAAAAATCGTTGTGTGAAATGCAGCCAAAACGAAGTTTCTACCCGTGAATTGAACTTGAGTCGTAATGTTTATCCCAGTAACTACCATACAAGCACCAGACGTGAACACAACATCAGCAGCTTCAGGGTCCCCATAAATCTAGCAAGTCAAAGAATAAAGTTTAAATGTGAAATAGTAAATCAATCCAATGATATGACCCCAAATGTCTCTCTTACATTTGCTTCAGCAGCAGGATTGATATTCCCCAAAGAAAAGAAAGCCCCACCTAGAATGACAATTCGCTTAACCTTGGTAGCGAAAGATGAGTCCGATTTGATTGCCTAACCAAGATAGCCGTATCACAAAAAGACACTATCGATAAAACAGTCTCTTAGACAAGATTAAAGCCCAAAAAAATTGATAGAAAACAAAAAAATGAAGAACATACGAGGGCCAAGTTAGTCAGAGGGCCTAGTGCAAGTATGGTAACTTCACCGGGATGCTCAGAAACCTTATCAACTAAAAACTCGGAAGCACTCTTCTCAATTTTCTTGGCTTTCGGAGGAGGTAAAAATACATTGCCCAGCCCATCAGATCCATGAATAAAGTCAGCAATGCATGGCACTCCACCCTTTATGAAGCGATATATTGAAAGAACAAAAGAAATTAGAGAACACAATTTACTTAATTAGGCACAATCCCACTGAGGGTCAAATAGAGACTAAGATTTTTTACACAAGTTATGAAGTAGAGCTCAAAGATTTACCTTCAAGGGTTCAGGGCTGCCTTCGGCAACAGGAACGTCAGCACGCGCTGCTATCTCACACTATCCTTTTGCACATTAAGAAAGTATTTGATCATGAACACGTTCCACACAAAATGAAAATCTCAGAAGTTATGACATAGCAGAGAGGAGAATGATCTGAAGCAAACACAAACCAGAAGCAATGCATTCCGCGTGGCATCCTCGGTAGTGACATTGCCAAAAATAGTTGTTAATCCCAATACCTCCAACTCCATGGTTTGGAATGCCATGAAGATTGCCATAGCATCATCTATTTATTAAGCAAAATATATTCTCACTTCAATCATGTAACGACATTCAAGAACTTAAATAAAACAAAAAAAGGAGCTTAAAAAAACTAGAGCTTTTCACAAATAACAGGACTAGTTAGTTATGTCCAATGGCTACCAGAATACTAAAATACCCTTTATCTGACTTGAAACAAACTTCTCCAGGAATGAACAGACATCTCAAATCTCGGATGTCAAAGATAAGGGGGAAAAACTAATCTAGATTGCGGTTACACAATTTCAAAGACAGATTAATATTTAGAAATAAACGGTAGCTTAGTAGAATGCAAACAAAAATGACAGTCCATTCACTTGCCTTGAATGAAGGTGGTATTAGAGACATGCATCTAAGGCCTAATCTCAAATATATTATCGAAAGCAAAGGAAATTCATCTTGTTCGGGAGCGTAATTCAGAAGGCCGACCAGCTCATCACATAAAAAATCTAAATAGGGCGAAGATAGAAAATATGACAGGGCGAAACAAACCAATTCCGGGATCGGTATCGATTATGAGCTTCTCACGCTTCATGAAAGAGCCCATAATGCCATCAGTTTGAACTTCACAATCGACAACCTTTCGTTGAGAATCGGCCATCAAACTCTCCATTCTTGCTACCCAACTTGAAGAAAAAATGGGGATGTGGAAGTCGAGAGAAAAAGTTGCAGACTTTATGAGAATCAGTGCGAGAAAACGAAAGAACGGACAAATAAATAAACAATCCGGTAATGGGGTTAGGCCTTTCTGTGTGGTTCAACAAAAGATGCTGTAAGCTGAGTCCTTTGGGGGATAGCTTTATAGTCAACAATGGCCACGTTGTTTGCTCGGGTTAGGTGAAAACGATGACGGCGAAAATGACCATCCATTAGCACCACCAATCAAAACTCTCCATTTACTGTGTTCTACGTGGAGATGAATCCTCTCCTTTTCTAGCTACTCGAAATGTCTTGACTCGGAGATAGGCCTAATAGAATTATCGGGTCATGCAATTTGATTCTTGGAGAAAACTTGATCACTCAACCCAAAGTTAGGGAGTCAGCGGAAGTCTTAATACAAAATTGAGTTCAAAAGCTCAAATCCAAAGGATCATTGTCCACAAAGTGATCAATAAAAAACAAGATACATAAAAACAAAAAAAAAAAAATATTGTGCAGGAAACTAAACCAAACAACAGACCCTAACATACCGGAAACGAAGGGTAGACCCCACGGACCTCCACCCGTCCAAGGGACAACGAAACGCCCAAATGAGAGTCACAGAAACCACCCTGCAAAGGACTCATAAATCCACCTGGGAAAAATATAATAGAAGGGGTGAATGACAAACTCAGTTAGGAGCTTATATTAAATGAAATGCTTATAAAATGAGTTTTTATCTTTTCTTACCAAAACCACGATCAAAACAATACGGTAATCGTACTTGTACTCGTACATGTACTCATTTTCAAAACTGTGCATAAATTTATAAAATCATTTATCAAAATATGTTTTACCATCAAAACAGGCTTCATGAGCCCCTGATAAGGTCAACATCAAATCATTGCTAGATACCTAACCAACTATAAGAAAATAAGCTTTCATCACTTTTCATCAGTCAAAATGAGAGTCTGTGAAAAAGGAGGGTCGCACACCCCTCCGAACAAACCACAGAAAGGCGTCCTACAATTGACATGCCTCATGAGCGCGGAGGAAGATACTGTGAGTGCAATCCGAAAATCCAGCCTCTCACAAGGGTTGCCGGCGAACCAGTTAGCAACGACACAACCCAATACAATCACCCTGATCAAGTTTAGGGACTCGAAACCCAAGGAAGCGTCAACACCGCCCTATCCATTTTCCATACAGTGCGTAAATAAGACATCTTCACGCAGTAGAAGATATACCGAGATATCCTCGTGATACTTTTGTACCGAAACCGTCCAAAATATCTAGAGGACTTAACCTCCCATATCAAATCCATATTCATACCATGAAAACTATGCACAAAAAGTAAATGTGTAAAAGTTACGTATATACATAGTATAAAAACAGACGTGTTGTCGAATAGTCTTCGTCGTGTTTCAATATGTGGCAATTCCACAAAATACGTTTTGAAAACCATTATGCAATGCAACACAACTAAGTATAAAATTTCTACCTCGATGATGACAAAAAACCAAGCCAAGGCGACCCGCCGCACACACCGTCGAATGCAGGCACAAACACCGGGGACATTGTCGGAACCTAAAACCAAGTCGATGTCAAAACCTCGAACCAAAACTAGGAGTCAAACAAGAGTCCTAAATCGAAATATCAAAATCAGATCAAAAATCAAACTTGGCTGACGGAGCCAAGTGAAGTTCACTAAATCGAACTCCACAAAAAAACCAGTGCGGTCGACCCAAAACACAACATCGGTAAACCCAACACCTCAACAAACAACCAGAAGGACTCACCGATCGACAAGACACGATGTTGGTCGACGGAATACGAGATGCCCAATCTAACGACTCAGCAGTCGACGAGATTTAGTTGGAGTCAATTCAACCCAACCAGGGTCGATTGGAACCACTTGGCATCGACAAGACACAACTGTGGTCACTCGGGGCCACAAATGGTCAACGAGTCAAAGCGAACGCCAACCAGGACCTCACATAGTCAACAAGACTCAACAACGATCCTACTTCATCAGGAATTTGCTTGAAATCCAAAAACACAATCGAGCCTAAAACCAAGCTAAACTTTAAGAATTTCCTTCAACAATAACAAGGAAATAGTAAAAGTGTCTTTTACCAAGTCTAGGAACCCAACCAACACACAAGAACCTAGAAACACGACAAAAATACACTTTACGATCGACTAGGGACTTCCTACGGTCAACCTAAGACCATTCCTGGGCAATCTGCTCTGTTCAACGTTGACCAGAACCAAAATGGTGGCCGACTGAAACAGGCATGGTCAACCAGACATGTGTCCATGGTCAACCAGCAACATCCTATTGACCAAACCTGCATCCGTGATCGACCTCACCAGTTGATCATATGCATTCTAGTAGACCGAAAATCAACTATGCACTTCCAGTTTGACTGGTCGACCGCACACCATGTAGTGGTCGACCGGGACAATGCACGACAACTATTTTTTTTTTAAAAAACCAGCTATTTTTGCCTATTTTTTACTTTTAACGACAATTAACCTTGCACAGACCCCTATTCTACCAATATAAACCAAAAATTTCTCTCGGATTCGAGATTCTGATCTTGAATCTAAAGCCAACGAAAACACCAAATTTTAAACAACAAAACGGGGTTTGAAATTGACTTACTCGCGAAACGTCTTTGCAAAAGGTAGAGAACAGGATGACACGAACACAAATCAGGCAAAGAAAAGATGAGGATTGCTTGTCAGATCTCCTCTCTTACCCCTTCTTTCTCCTACGTGTTGGAGTTCTTCCCAACAAAGGGAAGAACTTCCCTTTTTGGAAAAAAAATCTTTTAAATTAATAATTTATTTAATAAATATATTATAAATATTAAACAAAATCTTTAAATTTTAATTGTACAAAACCAACATAATTTGAAACTCAATCTAAGGATATAAAAACTTACCAAATACAATTCTACAGCTTCGAACTACGGAGGAACACAGAATGCGCAAGTTGACCATTACTAGACCCCTTTTCATACGTGCCTGAAGACCAATGACACGTGGCAATGACCTATCCAACACAAGAAAACTTGACTCAGTCAAAACAAAAAATTATATTAAAAAAAAATGTAAAACCTAAAACTTTGCGGGTTTTACATCTTTCCCCCTTCAAAGAATTTCGTCTCCAAAATTCAACACAATCCAAAGGGCCATCGAACAAATGGGAGTAACTTAAACACGATATCTTAAAAAAATCCAGTCAGTGAGATACCCACAACACACAAACCAAGGGAATCTCCCAGTAAGGGACTTGAATACCTATGTTTCAGGCTTTCTACATGCCCAGAACAAGTAGGGGGGTTCAAATCCTGGTTCGGTTCAGTTTTAATATGAAACTGAACCAAACTGGTCGGTTTCAGTTGATTTTGGTTTATGGGAACCGAACCGAAATTTCAGTTCCGGTTCTAGTTTTATCTTATGTTTTTTTTTTCAAAAAACTTGTGTAAATTTCAAAACCAAACAGCAACTGACTTCCAGACTCCACTTCCAGACTCTAGAGGTGTCTAACGAGCCAAGCCGAGCGAGCCGAGCCTGAAAAAGTCAGGCTCGTCGAGCCTGCCGAGCTTAACGAGCCGAGCCTAACGAGCCTACCGAGCCTAACGAGCCAAGCCTAACGAGACGAGCCTAACGAGCCGAGCCTAACGAGCCTACCGAGCCTAACGAGCGAGCTTAAAGAGCCTAACGAGTTTAACGAGCCGAGCCTAACAAGCCAAATATACCCAAATAATAATATCGTATATAATTAAAAAAAATATTTTTATTATAGTTTAAAATAAAAATAAAAATAAAAATTTGAAATAAAAATGAAAAGCGAAATAATTTAAATGAAAAATACAATTTCAAAACACAACTTTCAACGTTCAAGTTCAAGTAGCAAATATATGAAAAAGAAAATTACAATTTGAAATTGAAATGAAAATTTAGTCTTCGTCATCCAAATTTTTGAATTCTTCAACTATGTCATCCTCTCGTTGTTGATCTCTCGTCACAGCGTCATTCCAATCCTTCATGCAAATAAGTGCTTCAACGATGTCGGGTGCAAGTCTTCCTCGTTTATCATCGTACACACGTCCACCTGCACTAAAAGCAGACTCCGAGGCTACTGTAGAGACCGGAGATGTTAGTAGATCACGTGCCATTTTTGAAAGAATAGGAAATGTAAGAGAGTTGGTTTTCCACCAATCCAAAACATCAATTTCTTTTGCACGAGGAATTGAATAATTGGTAGTAAGATAATTATCAAGTTCATTTTTTTCTGAAGTATGAGAATAAACATCGTTATCCATTGCATCCAATATATCATCGATAAAATTTTGTGGAGCTCCACCACGAGCACCACTACTAGAGCTAGCATTAACATGTGAAGATTGCATGAAACGATCAACATTAGAATATTTAAGTTCATAAGAATAATATAAATGATCAAATTCAATTTTTAATTTATCAAAAGTAATTGAAGAAGAAATACCTAAATTAAAAGAAATTTTATCAATCATCATACTCACTCCTTTTAATCTAAATCTAGGATTCATTATGCATGCAAAACAAAAAATATTAGGTATATTAAGCCAATATTTTTTAAATTTTCTTTCCATTTTATCAATCAAGGGAGAAAGTTCATTTATTTGTCTAAATTGTTTAAAAGTGCCCGTTAATGTTATAAAAGTTGGTAGAACAAGATGAGTTGTAGGATAATAAATTCCCGAACATGTCATTGTAGCTTCAAAAAATGGTTTTAGAAAATCAAGAAATAAATTAGCAATATTACAACTACTTTGATCAAGAGTAATACATTTTGTTTTTTCATTAATAAAAGCACAAATAACTAACAAATACGGCTTAACATTTTTCAACATTAAATAAGTCAAATTCCATCTTGTATCTACATCGGTTTTTAATTTTCTTGGTTTAAGTTGAGCATCGATACAAAATTGTTTATATTCTTGTCGTCGCGTATTAGATAAAGTAATATAAGAAATCGTAGATCGAATAGATTCAATATGACGCGAAATAAATGACATGCCATCTCGAACAACGAAATTTAAAATATGACAAACACATTTCATATGAAAAAGACTATTATGAGCCGTATCTAATTGAAATAACTTTTTAAATTCAACAATTGCAACATCGTTAGCAGAAGCATTATCAAGCGTAATACTGAAAATTCTATCTCTAATACCATATTCTTGCAAAATTCCAACAATATATCTATAAATAGTAACACTACTATGTGGATATTCACAACTACGAAATCCTAATATTCTTTTATTTAATTGCCAATAGTCGTCAATAAAATGAGAAGTTACGACAATATATCCTAACACATTAGATGCACTTCATAAATTAGAAGTAATACATATAGATATAGACGGAGAATTTGAAAAAAAACGCAATTAAGTCATTTTTCATATTATTATACATTTTAATAATATCACTTCGCGTCGTAGTTCTAGGGACTCGTCTAAAACTAGGATTATCATACTCTTTCATAAATTTTTCAAATAACTCACTATCAAACATAGATAAAGGGACCTCGGACTGTGATATATATTTTGCTACACCTTCTCTCATTTTATTATGTGAATACATAAAATTGCCACTGCCACTAGCATTTATGAGTGTTTGTCTAGGGTCATTCACTTGCTCATTTAAGTGACAACTAGCATAATGTCTACCAATTGTGCTCGTACAACTACCGGATTCCTATGCAAAATTTTTAATACAATATTTGCATTGTGCTCTACTTTTTATTTTTCCACCTATTTTAACATCTTTTATTTCAAAATGATTCCACACACTCGACGTTTTATTTCTCTTTTTTCTAGATGACGATGTGGATGCATGTGTAGATGATTGAGCAATTGAAATTGTGAGATTATTTTTCCTAATTTCCTCAATATCATCGTTAGTGTCATTGAAAGTGTCAAGCAAAAATTCACGTGGATCCATAATTGAAAAAATTGAATAATGCGAAACAATTATTAATAAAAATGATAACGCACACCAATTACGCAACAATAGTAAGTGATTGTTGTGATCACCTCCACGAATACAACGAGTCCTACAAATATCGAAAAAAAATGTTAGTTATATAATATACATTAAATCTAAAAAATGAAATAAAACAAAATAATATATACCTTTTAAAATTGATAGAGATCAATGGAGAAATTGAGAGATTGAGAAATTGAAAGATTGAGAAAAATAGTGAAACGTTAAGAAAATGATTGGAGAAGAGATTGAGAGAATGAGAAAGATTTGATGAAAAAATTTAAAGAAAATAAAGAATATTTATAGGAAAAATTTTGATTTAGCCGTTGGAGTTCAACGGCTAAATAAAAAATAACTCCAACGGCTAAATGAAAAATAAAAAAAAAATCCACAAAGAACCGTTGGGTTGCATTTGTAACCGTTGAACTGCATTTGTGAATTGTGATAGCTGCAAGTCTGCAAAGAACTAAAATTTTGGACCATTGGGCAACGGTCCGAAATTTTAGCTCACAGATCTCAGAGCATTGCTCTGAGATCTGTGAAGACTCTGAACGAGTCTCGTCTGAGGCTCAGAGCCTCAGACAAGACGTCCTCTCGGTCTGGGAGACCAAGAGGTTCGACTCTCAAGTGTGAGAGTCGAAGATTTCGACTCTCACAGTGAGAGTCGAAACTCTCAAGTGTGAGAGTCGAAATCTTCGACTGTCGAGAGGCTCTCGGTCTACCTAGAGGCTCGACTCTCACACTGTGAGAGTGAGAGTCGAGTTCGCTCTCACAGAGGAGTGCGGAGTGCCGAGGCGTCGAAGACGACGACGAGCACGAGATCGGCCGACTGCAACGAAGACGACGACGACCTTCATTCTTCGACGCCTCGACAATCGACGCGAGTTGCTGGACGCACGTCTTCGACCAGAGGACTTCCGAGTTCCGACTTCGATGCGAGCTGCTGCAGTGGCCATGGGCGGGCGGGCTCGCCAGGCTGGCTCCCCAGGCCAGCTCGCCAGGCTCGCGAGCCCGCAATTTCAGGCTTGGCTCTGCCCGCCTGCCAAGCGCCCATTAGACACCTCTACCAGACTCTAGTGTTTTGTCTTATATTATTTATTTATTTTTTATTCAAAAACCTGGTGTACATATGCACTATGCAACAAATATCAGTAAGAAAAAAAAACAAAATACTGGCATCCACAGTGCACTAGCAGCACTGTAGTAGCAATATTTCATCCATTCTAAAATCTGCAATATTTCATCCATTGTGATATCTGCAAGTAACAAGCTGCAAGCAAGAATATAGCAATAAAAATACGAAAAATATACATCATTAACTTTATAAACTACATCAACTATGACAATGACATATCCAATAAAAATATGAAAAAAATGCATTATTAACTCTATAAACTACATCAACTAATAAAAAAAATTGTAATAACTAAATAAAATATTAATAGTCCTCGCATTTCGTAATGTCAAGTGTCTTCAAACTTCAGATTATAAACTGTAAAATAGATACAATTTTTGAAAGAAAGTAATTACCAAAGTAAAAATAAAATTAATAAAAAGATAAATACCTTGTTCTAAGTTGTCATCACTATTAAGTTTTGACTAGTTCTTCATCATCTTCATTAATTGATATAATCTCTGAAAAATAAAAATTCAAAACAAATATATAAAAATAGTAATTAATAAAAGAAATATAAAGAAAAAACACTATTAAAATTAAAAGTTGACAGATAATTTGTTCAAATTTGTCAATATCATCCATTATATTATTAAAGTTGACAGATTGATATTTTAATAATCGGATCTAGCTTTTAGTGCAAATAAGCACCTCGACAATCTTTGGGGACAAAGAACTGCGAAATGAATCAAGTACTCATCCTCCACTACTAAAAGCTGATTATGATGTAACAATTGAAATAGGAATAACCAATATATCTCTTGCCAATTTGCTTAAAATTGGAAATTTCAACGAATTTAATTTCCACTATATTAGAATGTCTTGCTTGTTTGAAAATTTTTTCAACCCTTCATATAGATGAACTTCTGTACGAGTATTTGAAACATCTTGCTCTTCGTGACGGCTATAAAATATCTCAAATATCTTATTGTGGATCAAACTGCTCATTTATCTCAACACTGTAGACATTGTTGCAACACTTGTAATACTATAATTTTCTTCTGAATTTTCAATCCTCAAATCACCTCTATACTCGAGATATAATCTTTCAATCACAAGTTGTATTTGGCTCATCAAATTATTTGCCTTATCATTATCAACTAATATAGTAAAACAATGTTTCAAAAACTTTGTTTTACATTTGGGATCTAATACAATTGCCACATATACCAAAAAATTCATTTTATTGTAGCTTCTCCAATATTTATCAAACTTTCCTTGCATTCCAATAGTCATTTTCCTTAATAATGGATTATCACACTCAGCATACTATTGGATAACAATTTTTAAATTACATATTTCACTCAAATACATATTCAAAGTAACATGCAAGGAGCCTAATACATTTACAGTCATATCATAAAAAATCTTCAAAAACTTAATAAGTTCTGAATATTACTCTAATCTTCTGTAGTGGGAGGTCTTTATCCACCCAAATCATCAATATATTGAATATCAATTTCCTTTAATTTCTCAAAAGCTTTTTCAAAATTTTCGGCACTTTCTAACATCAAATATATGGAATTCCACCTGGTAGGCATATCAAGAGAAACATTACTTTTGCACATAATCTTAACATTTTCAACATATTTCTTAAAATTTTACAGTCTTGTAGGCGAAGATTGAACGTACTTCATAGCTCTATGTACTCTCGTGATAGATTCGTGATGGTCTTTTAAACCATCATATACAATCAAATTCCAAATATGTGCAAAACATCGCATATGCATGTATTCCCCATTCAAAACTAAACCATTCCAATTTTGAACACTTTTAATCAAATATGAAATGGCCACATCATTTGAAGAAGCATTATTAACTGTAATTGTCAAAATATTTTCAATTCCCCATTCAAATAAGCGTTTTTCTACTTCTCTACCAATTGTTTCCCCTTTATAATTCGCAATCAAACAAAAATTAATAATCTTCTTATGCAATGTCCAATCACTATCAACATAATGTGCAGTTAAAACCATGTAATTCAAATTTTGAATTGAAGTCCATGTATTGGTAGTCAAGCATACTCGTTGAGATGTGTTTCTAAAGTATTCTTTCAACTTCATTTTTTGTTTCTCATACATTCTAACAATATCTCGTGCAATCGTAGTTCTAGAGGGTAAAGCAAATTTTGGTTGCACATATTGGAACAACGATCTAAAACCCTCTCCTTCAACAAACTTCAAAGGCAATTCATCAATAATAATCATTTTTGCTAGTAGTTCTCGACAAGTTGCAACACTAAAACATGATAGATTGGGATTGGATCCCAATCTATCCATATTTTGGAAACTTAAAGTCTTTTGCTTCGCATTAACACTTGCCAACAATTTTTTGCAACTACTGGTGTGTTTTTTCAAGTTTGATGTACCATTCTTCGATGTATGACATGCATATGTCTGTGAACAATAATTACATTTCGCTCGAGGATTGTTATGATCAGTGCTTTCAATCATAGTAAAATGATTCCAAATTTCTGATGTTTTTCTCTTGTTTTGACCAATGATAGGGTTAATAGTAGGACCCTCTACAATTTCATTGATACTTTCCATCCTCTACTGTTTCAATAATTTTAACCATTTCAGAATCAATTTTAGCCAAATGAAGAATCATC
This sequence comes from Begonia loranthoides, assembly GCA_022433065.1. Lineage (NCBI taxonomy): Eukaryota > Viridiplantae > Streptophyta > Magnoliopsida > Cucurbitales > Begoniaceae > Begonia > Begonia loranthoides. Next base: position 44,459,193 of record CM039468.1, on the reverse strand, counting down.
CATTTAGAAATAAACAAAAACAACTATCAAACAGAACATCCATCAAAACTCAAAAGATTCAAAAACAATGAAATTCAGTAATCACTAATCACCATTGAAATTATTGAAACTAAAGCAATACAGTTAGCACCATTAAAACAATTGAAGCAAAAAAGCAACTATTCAACAAAGAATTCAACAATTTATAGTGAGAATGTTCTTTGTTCAGTTTCAGAGAATTCAATGAGCAGAGAGAATTCATTCAGTGAGAAAATAATCATCAACATACGTGACCATGTTCACTGCAAATAATTTCATGTCCACTGCAATTTACAATGAACATCATTCACTGTAAATAATATCAATGAATGAACTGAACTGCAATTTAGCATGAACATCATTCACTGCAATTTCTTAAAATTAATAAGCTCTAAATTGCAACGAATGATGTTCACTGCAATTATTCTCTGTAAATTGCAGTGACCATCATTCACTGCAAATAATATCATGTTCATTGCAAATAATCTTGGGTTTTGTGTTTATAATCGACTTTAAATACTATCCCAGACATCAAGGAACTTGCACAAACAGAATCTCAATTCGCAAATTTAAAATATCGATTATAAACGCATAATTTTTGTTCATGCCTAAGCCATATCATCACAGCAATTAGAATAAGATTAGAATTGATGGCAAATTGAGGGTAAAAATATTACTTACCGAGAATATTGACACCAGAGCACGGGAGCAGAGAAAATTATTCCGAAGCAGATCTGCGAGCATTGCGTCAAGCGACTACCGTCTTTTGCAATCTCAATCTGCCATATGCACTCCCAGATTTAAGCGCTGGACTACTGGAGACAAACGAAGATGAACGAAGACGAAACAATGAGAGGAGGCGAAGCCGACTGCCTGCAGAGTGTAGAGGCACGAAAACGAGGAAGGAGCCAAGAGGAACAAACACGGAAGGAAACAAAGAAAGAAACACTGAAACAACCCTAAATGCTCTTCGGTTTCAGTTTTGTCGCTTTTTAGAAACAAAAACCAAAAACCGAACCGCTAGAACCGATTCTTACCCATTTGATCCAAGATTCAGTTTTTTTGTGTACAAAACCGAACCGAACCGACTCGAATCTACAGTTTCCGATTTGGTTCGTCAGTTCCGATTTGGTTTGCACACCCCTAAGAACAAGACAAAAAGCCTAAAAGCGCCACTAAAGCAAACACCGCAGACGAAACAAGTTCACGGTGTGAAGACAATCTAACAAGGACAAGGAAAAATCATCTGAACAAAACAAAATGGGTGACCCGAACAATCGGTCAACAAACGAACCAATTCCGAACGGGAAAAACCCCCCACAAGAATAGACAGAAGGCAAAAAGGTCATTCAACTGGTTACAGCGACCCACACAACATCAAACTGATGTGAAGTCCCTATAACACTCGAAACACGGCTTAACAAATTTCCTTGACTGAAAACACACCAGAATTGTAAGACGAAAAGACCTCTATCGGATCTGGGTTTAGAGTGTTTGTCAAAATGCTCTCCATGCTCGAGCAATACTTTAAACTGAGGTAGCAACCATATAACACTCTCTGGCTTCCTACTATCTAAGCACCAAGCCCAACAAGAGAGGATTTGAGATTTGTAGCACACAAAAGACTCATATCGAAAACACGGAACAAAACTTCTCATCAGACCAATGCAAAGTCGAGTAACCAAACATCCAACGAAAACCAAATCTCATGGACTTATGGGCAAACACTATGCCCTGATGCACCCAAACACTACAGGAAATCAAGTGTCTGACATACCAACACAGACTATTTAATGCTACACCAGTCAAGAACTGTTAGATGTGGTCCACACAACAATCAACACTTAGACACAAAGTGCACCCATACCAAAACATTCAACACGAACCTGCCACGCGTCATGTCCCACTTGGACATAAGCTAGTTAAACAAGAAAAATGAACCTAATAAGAACCCAAGAACCAACAAGGTTTCGAAACCTACTAATTCCCAATGCGACTCTAGACAAATGCTACTACTTAGCACACACAACTCTAGAAGATTTAGCCAAGATACTAGATGAAACACCGTAGGTCCAACACCAAACCCGAACATTAATGAAGACAATCGGTTATTGGTCAAACCAAATGGTGAGACTAGAAACACAAGATGCCTAATTTCAGAACTGAAAAATGCAAAACTACCATCCTGAGATGCTTCAGCGAACCAACAACTGGCAGAATCAAAACAACAGTTTAAAGTTTAGGAAGACAATCGACATGGCTTAACTAGCAGCCAGAAAACCCACTCCTCCAAGGGAACGTACACTAGCTCCATATAAAGAAGTGTCAAGCTCTGACAGAAAATGAAACATAGCCCGAAGAGACAACACCACATGTCACAACATAAGAGTATCAACGGAAATAAACGAGACAAAGCACAACCCACGAGGTCACCAACACGCAAACACCCTTGTATGAAACAATTCCTACAATTTGGATTGTAGATTCCCAAGAACAACACAGACCTCCCGTACAACACGGACATGGTCAAGCAGAGGTTAGAAGCAAGATACGGCATAACCAAATCTCTTGGTTGAGGAACACACCAACTAGTCCATTGGAAAGTGCAACCCACATTCTCATTCAGTCGACAACTTGGACCAACCCAGCGATGACGCCCACTCAACCAACCAACAGATATCACTGTCCGACCTCAACTCCAGCAACCACTTACACAATTTCCAAGAAAGAATTAACTAATACGATGTGGAATCTAAGGAAAGAAAACAATATCCCACTTCTTTCAACAACACAGAAAATTCCTTACAGATGAGGACAAACAACAGTTCTCATCTCACAAGAAGTTTTTGAAAGAATTAAAACATATTGTCCTTGCAAAGGAAAGACCCAAACTTATTGACATTGACTGGAACAAATCAAAACCTACAATGCCGAAAGGCTCTCACTTTAAAAACAACAGTGTCGAGTATCATCGGGTTTTTCACAACCCATCGATACACCCAGCACAAGAAAGAAACATAACGGAAGAACAAATACGACCCATTAGAACAGTCCCCCAAACAGATTGACAAGGAACGAGGATCAAACCGTTAAGATCCTTTGATATGCCCAAACGTAGAAACTATAACATCTCGATTTTTCTTACAATTTAAAACTTATGATTTTGAAGACTTTTTCTTTTCAAATTATAGTAAAAGACTTTTCATTTGAAAACTAGCTTAAATAAGAAGCGCATAAATCAACTTCTTTTCGTTAAACCGTTTAGTATTTAAAAACATGTATTATGTTAAATCTTTATAACTTTAAAACATTTACAACAACAGAAGACTTGTATTTACAAAGCCAAAAGAATTGAAACACAATCGAAAAACCTTCTTAATAACACAAAATACTATAATTAAGGTTCACTTTCTTTTAAAAGCATTATTACCAATCATTACGTTTCCTCTTTAAATCTTTTAGCCTAACCAGCCGCCTAGCCCGCAACGTACAAATGTCTCATCAACTGCTTCTATCCTTGATACAATGCATACCTACATCACAGGACTTAACTATGAGCCTAAAGCTCACTAAACGATATAAAAATAAAAGTGCTCATGCAATGCTCTTTAAAACACAATTTTCAATGTTCATTATTTCATTATTCTTTATAAAACGGTGATGAACTTATACTATAACAGTGAACTTATTTATAAAAGTAGTGATGAACTTAAATCACAATAAACTTTATACTTAGTGAACGTTTATTCTGGCAATGAACTTATACCTTACTAGTGAACTTAAAGCAGGTCGGTGAACTTATACCGCAACGGTGAACTTGTATCATGATGGTGAACTTATTCCATCATGATGAACTTAAACTATTTCCTTTCTTTTTAATAACTCGGGAATGAGCAGTGAAGTTCAACCCAACCCAGACCCCTTTTCATTTTCTTTAATTATCTCTTTTATTACCATCTTTATATAAAATCTATGCTTGAGAAATTCATTTTCATTTTAGAAAACAATGATGCGTGAATGCAAGCATACACTTCTATCTAACATGTCCATCTACCGTATCTTTAAAACCTGCTTGATTCCTAACTAAGGAACTAAACTTAAATCTAATAAACACACAATTAACATCAAGTAACAATCAGCAGTACATTCCAAAATAACTACATAACCGAATCATCTAGTAAATGCAAGCATCAAACAAACTCTAATTTCTGTGATGTTGGTCCTTTCGGACAAAATACATGCAGTACCACTTACCTAAAGTCCTTAGCTTTAAATAGTTAGCCTTCAAAGTTTTTTCTCCTCAATACCTATTCATAATTAACATAAAAGCATCAATAGTAGTTCACCAGCAAATAGAGCCACAACTTCTAACTATAAGCAAACCCTAGACTAATAACATCCTACAACCAACTTAACAGCTTTCAATAATTTCCATCATAGTAGTTTTGCTTAACAATGATATCCCAACTTAATAGTTTATTCCAATCAGAACAATGCTTAAGAATAAAACTCAATACTCAGCAGTGACCAAGATAATCATATTATCCAATAACAGAATATAGATATTGTAATACTTGGGGTATTTAGTTACGTGTAAATCTTGGATTAAGTGAAAAGTAATATTTTGGTTATTGTCAAACTGTCACACTTTATTGTGATATTTTTATGGAAGATAATGTTGTAATATTCCTTTGGAATTATAGTGACGCGGTTAGTTATTATTGTTAAGAAAGAAATAAGAATTTATATTGGTTGGGATTAATTCAATTGGATGATTTTGGCGGTCGTATGCTACGGTCGACGATGATCGACCAGTAAAACATTGAATGGAATTCGCGGCCAATCGATGGATGCTGGCGGTGGATCACGGGCGATGAATCGATCATCTGCTGCATTGATTGTCCATCTGGAAGAGCATAAATAACAGTTTGATGCTTGAAGAGTCCCTAGAGATCAAAGCATCGCACCTCCTTGTCACCTTCTGAGTGTTATAGAATGTATTTAGGGGCTTGGGGTAGAAAATCATAAGATTATCAGACATGCATGTAGAGTTATCATAGGCATTGCATCTACACTTCATTAATATTCCTTACTGGGCAATAGGTATAATATCCCTAATTTTTGTGGTGCTAAGCACAAGGCTTAAGTGATCATTTTGGGATGATAGGAGCTGAATTGGACAATTTAGGATGTTGGTCAGGGGAAACATATTGGAAGAAGTGGATTGTGATATCTCAAATTGTGTTATATTAATCCCTGGATAATTAAAAGTGATAAAAAAAGGAAAAAATATTTGGATAAAGTGAACCATGATACTCCAGATTAATTAGCTTAAGGAAAGATTAAGGTTATTGGAGAATGGGTTAATGATATTTGGAGTTAGAGAGAATGATATCTAGACTGGGTTAGTGTTTGACAGTCAGTGAAGTTAGTAAATGAAAATGTACTTGGATATAATAAGGTTGAAGGTATAAGATCTATAATATTTTAGTGTATACTGAATAAGGTGGAAGATGAATTATGGATTATACCTTAATTATTTTGGGTGGGTGGGGGGTAAATTTATGGATATATTGGATAGAATCATGTGAAGGGGACATTTTGGATAAATTGAGAAGGCAAATTAGGGACTATTAAGTGTATAACATATAGATTTATGGAGGTTAGAGATATAATATTACAAAATATTCTGATAGACAATTTATCAATGAATGTGGCGATTGGATGGCATGGACGCGATCGTCCGATCCAATTGTCCAGAGTGGAAGCAAAATGTATGTTAGTGATTGGCGGTTGATCGTCCAAAGGAAACGATCCACCAGCACAATCGACCGCCATTTATGATGGTTATCTGGAAAGGTTTAACTGATGCAAAGATGGAAGGAATCGTTGTCTGAAACATTTGGACGTTGAAGAGGCTGCGTCCCTTGGCTTTCTGTCTTCAGTGGGATGATGAAGAGGCATTGGACGTGGCCTATAAATTAAGAGGATGGCAATTGGATTTGACAGAGAAGAAACTCGGCAATAGCTCTATGGAATCTTGGTGAGAAACTGTGTTGGTTCAATGAGAGTGATAGTAAGCCGTGAGGGTTCTTGAGGAAGGTTTACAAAGAAGGAAACCGTGAGAGGATATTTTATATTGTATGGACAGTGAATTTTTGGAGTTTCTGTGAGGGTGAGGAGTTGAATTTTTGGAGTTTTGAGAAAGAGGACGGAGAGCGTCAAGGGCAGTGAGAGACTAAATTTGTTGGAGTGGTTTCGGAGGCGTTCTCTGTGACAAATAGAATTCTGTAAAGGAGAAGTTTCAGCAGGTGGAAAGGTGGAAATCTAGAGGTAAGTGTTTTTCTGATTATTGAAGTGTGAGCATCATTTTATGCAGTGAATGTCTGAGAAGTTATACTACTTGTTTTGTTACTATAAGTTTCCATGAATGTGTGTGATTGAAGGAATTGATCTGCAGTCTCTTATTACCTAATGATATTTGATAAGTGAACTCTAGAAATTTTGATTAGACTTTGCTTATATATATCGATTAAGGTTATAGTCTATTGAATTTTATTGGGTTCATTGAACATATTCTGGAAACTAGACTAAGCTATTGTATATATGTTAAGTAGAATATACGTATTAGGATGATATTCACGAGATTAGTCCATGATATATGCTTTTGTTAATATTCTGTTAAATTGGTTTAATTCCCTGCTATATTGGATATTAAGGTTCAAAGTAATAAATTAGGAAATAATATTATAATTGGAAATTAGATAGACTTATTAGCAATGGATGAAGTGATAAGTTGTTGGACAAGGCCGGAAATAATTTAAGGAATATTGGTTGAAGATTACAATTGTTAATTTGATCTTTGGATGGTATTAGACGAGCATTACTCACTGGTTGTAGTTTGTTAGTGGAGATTTGTTATTAATAGCTATATGTGTTAATCATGAACAGGTTTTGCAAAGGAGAAACTTTAAGTGGTAACCCATTAAAGGTAAGGACTCCAAATAAGTGATATTGCATGTATTTTGTCCGAAAGGGCCTACATCACGGGAATTAGGGGGTGTTTATTGTTTGTTTGATTGCTTGTTATGAATTGTATGTTTATTAGATTTAAGTTCAGTTCCTTAGCTAGGATGGATCACATTTTAAGGATACGATTGAGGAACACGTTAAATAGGATTGTATGCACACAACAACGTTAAGACTTGAAATCCTAAAGTACACAAAAATGGAATATACTTAAATAGTTATTTTTGTGGTCTGGTTGGTTATGCCTGGCACAGAAACTAAATATAAGTAAATAGTTGTGGTCCGATTGGTTACGCCTGGCACAGAAATCAAATATAAGTAAATAGATGTTTGTGTGGTTCTGTTGGATACGCTCTGCACATAAACAGAATAAATAAGAATAAAAGACAGAAACAGTAACAAATAAGTAAAGCTGAAAACTGTATACGATGTTACAAAAGTTATATGCGTATTTCATGTTTTACATTTATACCGCTTATTGAGCTTTAAGCTCATAGTTAGGTCCCGTTGATGTAGGTAAGGAGCCATGGAGTATTGCCGGGTTAGGTGTTTGTGTTGTTGGCGACATTGACCTTGGGATTATAGCTCATGGAAATGGAATAAATGTATTTGAATGCTTTAAAGGTATTCAAGTGCTATTGGTTATAAATGGTTTTAAATAAATGTTTTAGTGATGCTTGTTTAAATAGTTTTTAAACTACTGGTTTGTCGTATTTAAATGTAAAAGACTTCCACTGTATGTTTACTCTAGTTTTCCCTCACGAGTGTTTTAAAAAAAAAATTTATACAAAAAAAGGTTACGAGATGTTACAATAGGCTCATTATTCCTCATGTAATGTTGGTATCGATTGTAATCTAGGTGACGTGAACGAGGACGAAGTGTGATGCGATGCAAGCTTGTGTTACCATGCGTGGATCGACCTCGAGGGTTATGGCTCAAAAGAATAAAAGTTGTTTAAATTGCTTAAAGACTCTACTTTATGGTTTTTAAATATTTTAAATTATGTTGTTTTGGAAAACAATTTAAATGTGTTTATTATTCCGCATAAATTACTCTAATAATTTCTTTTAAGTATATTTTAAATGGGTTTTTAAAATGATCAAAATTTTTATATTGTCGTGAAATGGATATGAAAATGTATAAATGGAAATAGGATGTTACGCATATTCCACCACGTTCCTTAGCATCCATTAAGATAGCACATGATAACCTTATCAACCATTAAATGTTATTACTTAAATCCTTTACTAATAGTGTAAAATCTCGTTACCCTTTTTGTGCAAAAATTTTCTTTCTTTTAAAAACACTCATGAGGAAAAACTAGAGTAACGAACAGTGGAAGTCTTTTACATATAAAACTCAGAGTAAACAAAATGCGGAAGTCTTTTACATTTAAATACCACAATCCAGTAATATAAAAACTATTAAGTAAACACAGATAAAATGTTAACTTAAAACAGTTTGCAGTCATTAAACACTTGAAAACTTTTAAAACATTTAAACATATTTATTCCATTTCAGTGAGCCATAACCCAAGGTCAATGTCGCCAACAACACAAATGCCTAACCTGGCAATACTCCATCAGCTATGTCCTTTATCAGCTTTATCCAATCATCGGCTCCTTATCTACATCAACGGGACCTAACTATGAGCCTAAAGCTCAGTAAGTGGTATAAACGTAAAACATGACATACACATATAACTTTTGTAACATCGTATACAGTTTTTAGTTTTTGTTTATCTGTTACTGTTTCTGTCTTTTACTGTTATTTATTCTGTTTCTATGCCGGGCGTATCCAACCGGACAACAAAAATCGTTATTTACTATTCCTGTCTTTTACTATTATTTAATTTGTTTATGCGCCTGGCGTATTGTAACGACCTGGATTTTCTTCGTAAATCCCTCGTAAAAACTCGTTAAAAATTCGAAGCTTACATTTAAGAAATATCAGAGTGAAAGTCGAGCCGTTAGAAAACGCTTAAAACGTTGTGGAAATAATACGTATGCGGAAGCGTAAATATTGAAAGCAATAACTCGCCATTTAGTTAGAATTTAGGAAAAACTTAATTAACTTAAATTACAATACAATTATCTTTACTTTTCACGCAGTCTGGCCAACCTCAAGCTCGCGCGTGTAAATTTACCATCCACTGCTTCTAATCTAACTCTATCTTCTCCTGCGGGTACCTACACTACGAGTAAACTGTAAGCCTAAAAATGCTTAGTAAGGAAAGGGTTAACAATCAAATAATAGAATTTAAATACAATTATTAACCTAGATGATTTAAACGTGCGTATTGATTAAGTTAATATAAACCTAATGGATTAGTCAATTCACAACCAATTATTATATCTACGAGACAAACAACAACTAATAACAAGATTGACATAGAGCTAATCAATAAACTAATAACAAGGCAATAAAACTAACAATAAAGGAAATGTCAGAGCAACCGTAGCCTGCATCCATACAAACAGTCAAGGAATTATGTAATAACATCAACCAAGATTATTTACATATGAACAACCAAGCATGGAACGTACAGAGTATTAAGCATAGGATGCAGGAAAACCAATAGCAGAGACAACCTACAAATTCTACTCACAGAGCAATATAATATGCGTTCTACACTATCAACGTCAACAGTGAGCATTCCAATATCACCAATATAGCAAACACTAACTATGGAAATCAACCAACAGAAAACTACACAGAGCTAACCTACAACAAACAAGCATATAAACATGCAGAGTATAAAAGAAAACATACAGACTCCACAACTCATGCACACATACTCGTGGGTAGGGCTTAGACGACCTGACACTTCCTATTCCTTACCATACGAAGAACACAACAGGGACATCCAACTTCACAGTGGACAGCAGCTCTAGCACCTCTCACGAACGGCAGGGAGCAGCTCCAGCTCCTGGAGTTCCAGCCACAGCTCAGAATTCAGCAGGACAGCAGCAACTCACCCATTAGCTTACCTCACATCACACTCAACTCTCCTCCACTATCACAGGCTCACTAAATCACAACTCTCACTCTCACCCTCTGGAACGCTTCACACTCACAGGAAATGGGGAAGAAGGGCAGAAGAATGGGAGAAGGGGAAGGGCAAGGTGACTTATACCCGAAGGGAGAGACAACCACACGTGTGGGAAGGCAGGGCGGCCACGCAGGGTCTGGGAAGAGATTTCGTGTCAGGGAGGTCGCGTTCTATTGGTTACGAGTTGTTCTCCTTCTGATTTTAAATCTGCTCTGTCGCTAATCTGGGCTGATTCTGACGGGTGCGGACGCACAGTGCTCGTCCGCATCCATCCGTGAAGCATAAATCTTGCAGGCTAAAAAGGGATTTCAGACCGGGGACGACATCCCCGTCCAGTCCGTACCGTCCGCAGACCACTTTCAGACGCGGTTTGGTGTCCGCACGAGGCTTCCGCAACGTCCGAATGTGTCCCAAAATCGGACAGAGGCGTTGCGGACAAGACTTCACCTCTTCCGCGAACGTCCGAATCTGTCCAGTTCTGGACATATTCAATTTGGACACGACCATTGGCGTCCGCAAGCACTTGGCTGCGTCCGCAGTCTCATCCGAAGCCTTATTAAAGGAAGGGGCGACTTTGAGGACGTGAAAACGGCGTCCCGAGTCGTCCCAAAGTGCACAGTCAGCACTTTCCTCACATTTTCTTGCCTAACTCCTATCACGTAACACTTCCCCCTATTACATGCAATAAAATAACACGTAACCATGCAAAATGTAATATCTTAACTACCCTATCTTCTCAATTACATTGCGTGTACGAGTGGAAAATACCCTTAGACCTAACGCTCTTAATACGCCTTCTGTAATACCCCGATAATGGTCCAACTTAAAAAGTCGGGGTGTTACACGTATCCAACCGGACCACAGAAACATTTGTTTATTTATTTTTGATTTCTGTGCCTGACGTAACCAACCGACCCACAAAAACAATTATTTACGTATATTCCATTTTCGTATACTTCAGGGTTCTAAGTCTTAACATTGTTATGCGCATACAATCCTATTTAACGTGTTCCTCAATCGTATCCTTAAAAGGTGATCCGTCCTAGCTAAGGAACTGATCCTAACACTAATAAACATACAATTCATAACAAACAATCAAACAAACAATAAACACCCTCTAATTCCCATGATGTAGGTCCTTTCGGACAAAACACATGCAATACCACTTACCTGGAGTCCTTAGCTTTAAAGAGTTAGCTCTTAAAGTTTCTTCTCTTCAATATCTATTCATTAATAGACAACGACTATTAATAATAAATCTCCAACTTCAAACTACAACCAGTGTAACCCTTATCTAATACCATCCAAAAATCAACTTAACAGTTAAACAGTGATAATCTTCATCTAATATTTTTTAAATTATTTTCGACCTTATCCAACAATTTATCACTTCACTCATTGCTAATAAGTCTATCAAATTCCTAACGTAGTATTATTTTCCAAATCTATTATCTTGAACCATAACATCACCAGAAGCATTATCCAAACTCATTTTAAAACAGTAGCATAATTTTATTCATGCATATTATTACTTCATTTCCAACAACAATAAACCCCAATCGAATAACTACCATCATTAACAATTATGCAATGTAAACTCATATCCTCTAATCCTTGCTATAACAAACTCCTCATTATTTTTATGCTTTCATTACTATATTTATTAAGACAGCGTAACCAACACAAATTATAAAAACACAAAGAGTATATACATAACATTCAGCATCTTCATAAACTCCCAGATTAACAAGAGCAACCCCATAGATATATTTTCAATTTAACAGAGCACTAATCTTCACCATATTTTAACAAAATACTATCCAAACAATTTATGCAAGCCTTCATCTATCACAACACCGTAAAAGAATCAAGAAGAGAAAGAGAAATCCTGTTACCTAAAACCCGAGAGAGCAGAACCCAAATCTTCCCACTTTTCCAAAACACATAAGCGTTTCTCTCCAGTTCTCACAGTCCCTCCACAATTTCCCACTCTCTGCCACCTTCTTTCAAAACATACAGACTCTCATTCACAACATCACAGCATCCTCACAAACCTTAGAATCCTCATAGCTTCACTAAAAATTTCAACAGAGTAGCCTTAGCTTTTTCTTCTCTATGAAACACTCGTCCCTCTCCTCTCTATTTATAGGCCACTCACAACAATTCCTCAGCATTCCACTGAAGACAAAAGACCAAGGGTTCAGACTTTCCATCGTCCAGACATTTCAGACGACACATCACTCCATCTTTAGCATGAGTTAAACCTTTCCAGATGACCATCATAAATGGCGGTCAACTGCGTCGATCGGTCATTTCCTTTAGACGACCGACTGCCAATCATCAACATGTTTGCAGCTTCAAACGCCAGACGATTGAGCTGGACGATCTTACTCTCGCCATCCGACCGCCACGATCGATCGCAAGCTTCATACTCAAGAATATACATATATACACGTTATTCTTTAATGTGATATAAATATATGAATATATACATTGCAACCATAGGTCTTAATTGTGATTGTAACATCTTCCATGCAACTTCATCCTCTCCAAATCAATATGCATTAAATCCATAAATATATTTGAACATCTATATCATCTAACCCTACTTATACTATATGTTCAACTATTCTTTCTTCACCTTAATCCAAGTAAATTTCCCACAAATGTTAAGAACTTTATTATTCTCAACCCTTAAATCCTTACTACGTCCATACAATATCCAAATATATTTTCTCTTACTAATTTCATTAACTATCAATCTAATTCATATTGTCCTATCTAACTCCAAATATTATCACACAATTCTTCATAACCTTAAGCGTTTCCCTAAACTAAATATGAACATAATTCAGTTATCGTAATTCACTTAATCCAAACATGTTTCACTTTACAGATGTCTTCAATTACCCAAATTAATTTCAATAAATCCTAAATTATCCTTCGAAACTTAATATGAGTATAATTCAGGGTATTATAATTCACTTATTCCAATTACGTTTCTCTTGATCAATATCTTCAAATTGTCTAATTTAACTCCTAACATCCCAAAATTGTCACTTAATCCTTGTGCTTAGCTCTACGAAAATTTGGGATATTACAAATAGTATATCAACTTCAGAGAGTTATCATTAACAGAACCTATCTTTATTTAATTATCCATAATAACTATGAACTTGCTCTTAAAAATCTAGACCCTATTTACTGTCAGCAAGCATCAAGAATCAACATAAAATCCAAAATCAGTGTATCAATAATAATCCATGAATAATCTCAACATGCTGTTAATAATAAGAAATCTAAAACCTTTCCTCTGTCAACAAACGAGAGTATCCCTAGAATTAATAGTAATTAACCAACATGATTATCATTAGACCAACCATTTATATGTATAAAAACATAGAACTGAACAGAGAACAAAACCCAAAACTTATATATTCAATACTATCACTCGGCAGAAACCATGAAAGAGCCATCTTACCAGAAGCACTGGAGGACAGAGAGCTAAATACAGAAGTAGAATTCCTTCCTGTTGAACAGCACAACACCGCAGTAACATTCTCTCTCTGAACTATTTCTCCTTCTCTCAAAACTTACAGACTCTAGCTCAAAACTCCAAAACTTCTCAACTTTCTGATTTCCAAAGCTTTCACTCAGTTCTCTTATCATCCAAACAATATAACTCACCCTCATACCCTCATAGCTTCTCTCTTTCTCCAGAACACAGCACGCACCCTCACAGTTTCACCCTCGGACAGTTTCTGTAAAAACCCTCCGCAACACACATTCTTCTTCAATTTATAGGCCACCTTCAGCGACCATCTGAAGGTGAAGAGGCCATAGGAGGGACGCCATATTGTCAATGAGGCTTCTTACGATGAGTCTTTCCCCATTTCCAAGCAACTCTCCATATCGTCGATCGATCGATTCCACAGCAATGATCGACCACTGTTTCAATTGATTAGCTGCTAATTTCATTTGTTTAAGATTACCGGTCGATCATCATCTAGTTGACAATCAACCACAAACTTCATTGATCAACTACCAGGTTATTCCTTCATGATCGACCACAAACTTCACTGATCAATTGGCAGGTTATTCCTTATATATATATATATATATATATCTCATTTAATAAAACATAAATCACTTTTCCAAATTATCCAAACTATCCTTAATTTATTCTTTTATACATAAAGGTATACTGTCCGAAATTCCTCCTTCACATTATTCTTTACTAAACTCAATATACCCTTAAATATATCAACAACCTTATTATTCTCAATCTTATTAACAACCTTATTATATCTAAATATGGTTTCTCTTACCAATACCTTAAACAAAAGCTTTCATCCCTCACTTCCAATTTCACTAACTATCAATTACTAATCTAATTCTAATATCATCCTATTTTACTACAAATATCATCAAACAATTCTCCAATAATCTTAATCTTTCCTTAAGATACTTATGAACACAATTTGTGGTATCATAATTTACTTCTTCCAAATACATTTCTCTTGACCAATATTTTCAAATTGTCCAATTCAACTCTTAACATTCCAAAATCATCATTTAAGCCTTGTGTTTAGCTTTTCAAAAATTTGGGATATTATAGAAACCCTAAGGCACAACCAAGAAGCCAAGAACAATGATTTCAAGATAGATGATTCAAAACACGCCTAACCAAGAACATTACTGTCCCATCAATCAGACTTCTTGTACAAAACAAGTGCGACACACATAGAGAACGGGTGCGTGACCAACACAACAACACTACCCACACCAAAGTGGATTCAAAAGGCACCATCCTAATGAAGGAATGGTTCAAAGTACAGAAAACTGACATTGAACAAAATAAGTCGAAACTTACAGCATTGGAAAGCTCTTTTCACTAGAAGCTACAATGCAAAGTATCCACGGTTCTCACAAACCATTGATACAACCGACACTGGGAAAGGAGCATCAGAAACAAAAGAATATGATTAATGCAATCCTAAGGGTCTTCCAACAGAATGGCCAATTACAAGGGTAAAACCACTATGATCCTCCTATTTATCCAAAACGCAATAACCTAAAGCACGACGAAAACTAGGGAAAATGATTCCAAGACGGTCATTCCAATTCTGACTAACCAAAAACATCGTTGTACCATCAGTCAGAATACTTTTACAAAACAAGCACGGCGGTCACAAAAGACATACGCATGTCCATCACGACAAAACAACCTATTCTTAGTAGAGACAAAACAAGCCTCAATCAGGAAAACTTCTGTTGCAGTCGTTCCTCTGGAATAATCCATCGAGCGACTCCAGTTTTCGAACCAAGTAATTCTAACAACCTACGCAGAAGTCTATACTAACATGAAATTGAACAAAACAAGACACATTTGGAGACTTTAACCAATAGTCTCAGAACTAAGGAAATGGATACTTCAAGTATCTGATCCAAGATCTACGAATGAAAAGTCTTAGTCCAGACTAAAGAATCCTGAACATGACAAGATAGACAAGACAAGTCTAGTTCTTTCATACATAATCGAGACTTAGACCATATCCCAAACTGAAAGATTCAAATTCCAAACCTCACAAGCCACATACAAGGAAAGAACTAAGGCGAGTTCACAGGCTCGTCATCCAAAACAATTTCACTTAATGACCCACAAAGTACAACCACTACCCACATGGATTGAAAAAGACAGCATCGTCCACCATCAAACAAACCTAAGATGTCTTCTCAGTAGCATCTTGATTCATTCAAAATCATGATGAGGTGTTGGAATGATTCCATGCACATTGGACACACAATAAAAACATTACGCTATCAACTTCTTAAGTGATCACTCCCAAGAACAGTGGAACCATGCTCTGATACCATAAAATTCTGTCATAACCTAGAGGCTGACCTAACAGAATCGCCAGGTCAGGCGACCCGATCCTTAGAGAGAACTCGATCGCCCAACCCAAGGATAGAGAGTTAGCGGAAGTCTTAATACAATATTAAGCGAAAAAGCCCAAATCTAATGGGCTAGGGTACACAGAGTATTCAATAAAAATCAATATAGCATAAAAACAACAAAGAAAAATATTGTGCAAGAAACTAAACCAAACAACAAACCCTAACATACCGGAGACGAAGGGATAGATTCCACAAACCTCCACCCATCCAAGGGAAAACGAAACGCCCAAATGAGAGGCATAAATAGCCACCCTGCAAAGGACCTACAAATCCACCTGGAAAAATTATAGTCGAAGGGGTGAGTGACAAACTCAGTAGGAAACTTATACTAATGTAATGTTTGTAAAATAGGTTTTCATCTTTTCTTACGAAAACCATGCTCAAAACAATACAGTAATCGTACATGTACTCGTACCTATACATGTACCCGTACTTGTACTCGTACCGGTTCTCATTTTCAAATCTCAAAACATGTTTTACCATCAAAATAGATTCCACAAGCCACTAATGAGACAAACATCAAATCATTATAGATACCTAACCAGCTATAAGAAAATAAGCCTCCATCGTTCTTCATTAGTCAAAATGAGAGCCCATGAAAAAGGAGGGTCACACAAGGACCCCTCCGAAAAAACCACCGAAAGGTAGCCTAGAATGACCAAGACTCATGATCTTGGAGGTAGATATTGTGATTGTGATTTGAAGATCCAGCCTCTCAAAGGGGTTGCCGACCATCAAGTTAATGACGACACAACCCAAGACAATAGCCCTGATAAGGTTTAGGGACTTGAAACTCAAGGACAATTCAACACCGCTATATCCAATTTCCATACAGAGCGCAAACAAGACATATTCATGCAGTAGAAGATGTACCGGTATATCCTCATGATACTTTGGTACCAAAATTGTCCAAAGTATCCAGAGGACTCAACCTCTCATATCAGATCCATATCATACCTGAAAACCATGCATGAAAAGTAAACATGTAAAACTCACATATATACATAGTATAAAAATAGACGTGCCTGTCAAACAATCTCCGTCGTGTTTTCTATATGTGGCAATCCCACAAAATATATTTTGAAAACCATGATGCAATGCAATGCAACTAAATATAAAATCTCTACATCGATGATGACCAGAAACCAAGCCAAGTCGACCCGCCGCACCCGCCGTCAGACGTAGGCACAAAAATTGGGGACATCGTCAGAACCTCAAACAAAGTCGATATCAAAACTCCGAACCAAAACTAGGATTCAAACAAGAGTCCTAAACCAAAATACCAAAACCAAACCGAAAACCAGACTTGGCTGAGCCAAGTGAAGTTCACTAAACTGAAATCCACGAAACAACTCGATCGACTCAAAACACAACAACGGTCGACCCTGTTAGCCTAAGTGTCCTTAGGCTTAATTGTTTTAATGATGAATGTTTTAATTGACTTATAAATTATTTATCTTTTGAATATACTTAATTCTATTATCTTTATATTTATATTGATCTTAATTAAAAATATCTCTTAACATGGGTATTTATATGTTCTAATATGTTTGTCTAAGTTTATGTATCCTATAGGTTGATTATTGGGACTTCAAAGATTAAAATTGGGCAAAATATGGAGTTCAGGTCGTCTTCGGTGAAGAAGTGGTCGACCAGTTGGTTGAAGAAAAAGCCAGAACAAAAAAGCGGTCGACTAGTTTAAAGAAGCGATTGACTGGAATTATTATGGATTGCTCTAGTTTTTTAGAATGTTAAGAAGTGGTAGACCTATAATGGAGAGTGGTCGATCGATGTGACAGACCAAAGCCAAAACTGAACAACTGCAAAATGAACAAATTCGAGCCAGTTTTCAGAATGTAAAGAAGCGATCAACTGGGAGGTCCAAGCGGTTGCCCACCAGACTACATTTCACACAACGACTATATTCCAACGTTCGGGAGGCAGTTGACCAAAATGAGAATGGTCGACCAGTCAAGCAACTTTTATAAATAGAAGACACTACAAAGCTCAAACTAACGAAGAAAAATCATAGTGAATCTCTACCAAAATTTATGCTCTCTTTCTCTTCTGTAATTAAGTGTCAAATTTAACTCTCTAATTCCCAAACTTGAGATTTTATATTTGGGAGAGTTAGGATTTTTAGTTTTACTTTTTATTGTACTCAAACGATAAACAAAGGGTGATGACCCTTGAATAGACAAGTGAAGGGTGACGCCCCGCAATAGTCAACTTGTAAAGGTTTGGTTGACATCCGTAAAGTCAATCATCACTAACTGGGAAGGTTAGGTGCTTTAGGATCTCCAAGTAGAAAACTTAGAGCACGAACGTAAGCTGAAGTTGGCCCTTCGAACAAACCACAGAAAGGCGGCCTAGAATGACCACGCCTCATGAGCTTGGAGGAAGATATTGTGATTGTGATTCGAAGATCCAGCCTCTCAAAGGGGTTGCCGACGAATAAGTCAGCGACGACACAACCCAATACAACAGCCCTGATCAGGTTTAGGGACTCGAAACTCAAAGACACGTTAACACTGCCCTATCCAACTTCCATACAGAGCGCAAACAAGACATCTTCACACAGTAGAAGATGTACCAAGATATCCACGTGATACTTTGGTACCAAAATCGTCCAAACTATCCAGAGGACTCAACCTCTCATATCAGATCCATATCATACCATAAAAACCATGCATGAAAAGTAAACATGTAAAATTCACATATATATATAGTATAACTATGGACGTCCTGTCAAACAATCTTCGTCATGTTTTCTATATGTGGCAATCCCACAAAATATATTTTGAAAACCATGATGCAATGCAATGCAACTAAATGTAAAATCTCTACATCAATGACGACTAGAAACCAAGTCAAGTAGACCCACCGCACCCGCTGTCGGATGCAGGCACAAAAATCGAGGACATCGTCAGAACCTAAAACCAAGCTGATGTCAAAACCCCAAACCAAAACTAGGAGTCAAACAAGAGTCCTAAATCGAAATACCAAAACCAAACTGGAAACCAGACTTGGCTGAGCCAAGTGAAGTTCACTAAACCAAACTCCACGAAACAACTAGTGCGGTCGACTCAAAACACAACAACGATCGACCCTGTTAGCCTAACAGTCCTTAGACTTAATTGTTTTGATGATGAATATTTTAATTGAATAAATTATTTATCTTTTGAATATATTTAATTCTATTATCTTTATATTTATATTGATCCTAATTAAAAATATCCCTTAACAAGTGTATTTATATGTTCTAATATGTTTGTCTAAGTTTATGTAGCCTATAGGTTGATTATTGGGACTTAGAAGATTGAAATTGGGCAAAATATGGAGTTCAGGTCGTCTTCGATGAAGAAGTGTAGACCAATTGGTTGAAGAAAGAGCCAGAACAAAAAAGCGGTCGACCAGTTTAAAGAGGCGATTGACTGGAATTATTACAGATTGCTCTAGTTTTTTAGAATGTTAAGAAGTGGTCGACCTATGATGGAGAGCGGTCGATCGATGTGACAGACTGAAGCCAACATTGAACGACTACAAAATGGATAGATTCGAGCTAGTTTTCAGAATGTAAAGAAGCGGTTGACTGGGAGGTCCAAGTGGTCGACCACTAGACTGCATTTCATACAACGACTATATTCCAACATTCGGGAGACAGTCAACCAAAATGAGAACGGTGGATTGGTCGAGCAAATTTTATTAATAGAAGACACTACAAAGCTCAAACTAACGAAGAGAAACCATAGCGAAGCTCTACCAAAATTTATGCTCTCTTTATCTTCAGTAATTAAGTGTCAAACCTAACTCTCTAATTCCCAAACTTGAGATTTTATATTGGGGAGAGTTAGAATTTTTAGTTTTACTTTTTATTATACTCAAACGATAAACAAAGGGTGACAACTTGTGAATAGTCAAGTGAAGGGTGATGCCCGGCAATAGTCAACTTGTAAAAGTTTGGTTGACATCTGTAAAGTCAATCACCACTAACTGAGAAGGTTAGGTGATTAAGAATCTCCAAGTAGAAAACTTGGAGCACGAACGTAAGCCGGAGTTTCCCCTCCGAACAAACCACAGAAAGGAGGCTTAGAATGATCACGCCTCATGAGCTTGGAGGAAGATATTATCACTGTGATTCGACGATCTAGCCTCTCAAAGGGGTTGCCGACGAACAACTCAGCAACGACACAACCCAATACAATAGCCCTGATCAGGTTTAGGGACTCAAAACTCAAGGACACGACAACACCGCCCTATCCAATTTCCATACAGAGCGCAAACAAGACATCTTCACGCAGTAGAAGATGTACCAGGATATCCTCATGATACTTTGTTACCAAAACCGTCCAAAGTATCTAGAGGCCTCAACCTCCCATATCAGATCCATATCATACAATGAAAACCATGCATGAAAAGTAAACATGTAAAACTCACATATATACATAGTATAAAAATGGACGTGCTGTCAAACAATCTCCGTTGTGTTTTCTATATGTGGCAATCCCACAAAATATATTTTGAAAACCATGATGCAATGCAATGCAACTAAATATAAAATCTCTACATCGATGATGACCAGAAACCAAGCCAAGTCGACCCACCGCACCCGCCGTCGGATGTAGGCACAAAAATCGAGGACATTGTCAGAACCTAAAAACAAGCCGATGTCAAAACTCCAAACCAAAACTAGGAGTCAAACAAGAGTCCTAAACCGAAATACCAAAACCAAACCGGAAACCAAACTTGGCTGAGCCAAGTGAAGTTCACTAAACTAAACTCCACGAAACAACTAGTGCGGTCGACTCAAAACACAACAACGGTCGACCCTGTTAGCCTAAGAGTCCTTAGAATTAATTGTTTTGATGATGAATGTTTTAATTAAATTATAAATTATTTATCTTTTGAATATACTTAATTCTATTATCTTTATATTTATATTGATCTTCATTAAAAATATCCCTTAATAAGGGTATTTATATATTCTAATATGTTTGTCTAAGTTTATGTATCCTATAGGTTGATTATTGGGACTTCGAAGATTAAAATTGGGCAAAATATGGAGTTCAGGTCGTCTTCGGTGAAGAAGTGGTCGACCAATTGGTTGAAGAAAGAGCCAGAACAGAAAAGCGGTCGACTAATTTAAAGAGGTGATTGACTGGAATTATTATAGATTGCTCTAGTTTTTTATAATGTTAAGAAATGCTCGACCTATGATGGAGAGTGGTCGATCGATGTGATAGACCGAAGCTAAAATTGAACGACTGCAAAATGGACAGATTCGAGCTAGTTTTTAGAATGTAAAGAAGCGGTCGACCACCAAACTGCATTTCACACAACTACTATATTCCAATGTTCGGGAGGCAGTCGACCAAAATGAGAGTGGTCGACCGGTCAAGCAAATTTTATAAATAGAAGACACTACGAAGCTTAAACTAACGAAGAGAAACCATAGCGAAGCTCTACCAAAATTTATGCTCTCATTCTCTTCTGTAATTAAGTGTCAAATCTAACTCTCTAATTCCCAAACTTGAGATTTTATATTTGGGAGAGTTAGGATTTTTAGTTTTACTTTTTGTTGCACTCAAACGATAAAGAAAGGGTGACGACCCATGAATAGTCAAGTGAAGGGTGACGCCCTGCAATAGTTAACTTGTAAAGGTTTGGTTGCCCCCCAATAGTTAACTTGTAATAGTTAACCTCTTTTTGATTCAGAACTTAGTAAAATTTAACATTTATTAATTACCTTTTTCATATTCATTTAAAATCATATAGCGAAAGTCTGTAAAAAATTCATTTACAATCTAAACGTATTAAAACTCATCTTTTAAAATAACCAGAGACATTTATGGTTGTTTCTTTTTTAAATTTATCATAAATAAATCTTAACAAACATTTACATCATTAAAAATCATCTTTCTTAAATTCTCACCCTCGGTTAATTCGCTTCGATAATGCTCTAGCTTAGCCTATGAGAATTCCTCTTCAACCGCGCTATCAACAAGTTCTTTTCGTCAAGCTTTTTAATCTCCATCATTTCCTACATCACAAGATACATCTAATGATTTTAATACTCAGTAAGGAATATAACATAACTTACAAAATGCAACATATGAAATGTCTATGAGATACAACACATAAAAACAGTCTTTTTGCTCTTCAGTCTTTTTTTTCTTTTATTTTCTTTCACTTTAAAGTCTGATCGTTGTGGAACATCAGTCTAAGAGAGAGTGACACTATTTGGTTCACCTCATGCGGGACAGCCAACTCAAACCCTACCCATAACGATACCTTACGTTTATTTAGTTGACACCCTTAAGTCCACCTCATGCGAGATAGCCAACTCATTTCATATCATAATTGTGTTTCTATTTTTCTTTCATAAAAACATATACAAGTAAATCATTTTCATTACTTTCTTAAAAAACGTGATGCATGGAATGCACATGATACATAATACTTTTTTATCATATCTTCAAGCAACATTATATCAGTCAACATATTCACGATATCAATCTAATCTAATCAACAAATCCTCAAAGTAAACCAATCAACGATATATGTAGAATACCAATCTAAATCTAACACCATATCTTCAAAGTAAACCAATCAACAACATATTCAAAATAGCAATCTAATCTAATCAACAAATCCTCAAAGTAAACCAATCAACAACATATACATGATACCAATCTAAAACTAACATCATATCTTCAAAGTAAACCAATCAACAACATATTCAAAATATCATTCTAATATAATCAAAAAATCCTCAAAGTAAAGTAAACCAATCAACAACATATTCAAAATATCATTCTAATCTAATCAACAAATCCTCAAAGTAAACCAATCAACAACATATTCAAAATATCAATCTAATCTAATCAACAAATCTTCAAACTTGTGTTTTGTCATAATACAGAAATCCTTCATATATAGACAGATTCCAACTCCAACATCAAATAGAAACTGAATTATCCTTATTCATTTATTTCTAAACAACTAGAAAATAGGCTTTGCAATACGAGGACTTCAATCTGTTCATAAGGATTTTTCTTAAATTTGAAATCAAGAGACATGGGTTACATGGCAGCTTACACAAATTTCTCATTCATTTATTTAAACAGTTCACTAATCCATAATCTAAATGTGTGACAGATATCATCTAACATCATATGGACCACAATTCTCAACGTACAAACAAATTCCCAATCTATTATAAGACAATAAATTAGATCATATTCAATCACAGATTTCCAATCCTCTAATCATGAGCAATACCCCACTTGATAGTGTAAACAGAAGGTCAATTACCTCGATTGATATGCATAAATTTCCAACTTGACACAATAACGAATCCTTCCATTTTACCGAATTTTCAGATACTCAGTATAGGAATAACAACAAGCATAAACAAGCCATGATCCCTATAACCTTGTGATGCAGATCTAATGTCCATTCGAATTATATATTCCTTACCTAGAATTTGCTGCCGACGAAAATCTCCAAGGCAAGTCGTCACTATAATTTCTAGACAGAAACAGGACAATCGGTAAGGAAAATGAACACTCACACGGCTAACCAACATAACCCCGTGAACAACCAAATAACGCCGACATAAGGTAAAACTCTTATCTTCGGAACCTAGAAATCGTCCCATGAGAAATCTCCCAAAGGAGACAAACGGCTGAGGCAAGAGCAACCCAATTTCCCTCTTTCCTATCCTCCCTACAAATAGAGAGTGGTTTGTTGAATCCTCAATGAAAACGAGCTCCGCTAAAGCAGCACCCACTCAAAATCGGTTTGGGAACAAGTCCGAGAGGCCAGTTACCGCAACCATGCAGGGACAGGAACAGCTCTCCAAAACCCGTCCCTCGGCTGGCAACGGTAACCTGACATTCACAGGGTAAACAAACCGACGACATTTCGATGTGTCGTCGGTTTAAGTTACAAAATTTTCCCTTTTTAATTAAAATAAAGGAAAAATGATAAAACAACCATCATCCTTTACTATTTGTGACAAACTAACCATCATCCTTTTTTTATAACAAATTAACCACTAAACTATAAAAAAATGACTCTGCTAACATCGTTGTCACGTTTTCCAGTTAAACGCTTTGACGAGGAACCGCAGCGGCTTGACAAGGAACCGCCGTTGTCGTCACACCGCGACTTGACGACGAACCGCGACGATTTGACGAACTGCGGCAGGTTGACGACGAACCGCGGTGGGTTGATGTTGACGACGAACTGCAGCAGCTTGACGACGAACCGTGGCGGTTTTTCGTCAAGAAGGAAACTCTCTTCTTTCACGTACCTCGACAGGGAATCTTTGCACATCGATAATTTTCTCAATTTTCAACGGTTTTTGTAAAGTCCCGTATTTTTCAAGTTATTTGTTAATTTTTTTTTTAAAAAATCTGTCATAAAATTTTTTGTTTTACATTTCACAATTTATTTACATTAAAATAGGTTATCAGAGTAAATTGAGCAAATAACATAAAACAGTTTCCAGAATCTAGTTAGATATTCACAAAGTTCTATAAAACAGTCCAATTACAATTTTCAAACCAAAACAGAATAGTCTAACTATTACTTATACCAAAATACCAGTTTTCAAAACACAATAGTCTAACTATTGCAACTGAAAGACAATATCCTAATATACATGCTCATAACTTTCACATATTCTACCAACAGTGAACATAACATGAAGAATTTGCATCACAATTGGTTATCCAGAACTACAACTACAACATTTCCAACATTGAACTGGATCAATTAATAATAGGAATCATTACCATCATAACTATAACTACGGCACTTCCACCATTGAATAGAACCAACTTCACAAATTAACATTTCTAACATATCTATTATATCTCTTACAGCAATAACCATCCTTTCACATGAATAATTCTCCGATTAAGTTCCATTTAATGTCATAACATGTGTAATAGTTCCATATTTTTCCTTGACAGTTTATACCTCCAAGCTTAAAAGAGAGTTGAAGCTAAATGAACACAAAGTCATGCTCAATAATTCATACTTCTCAAAGCAAAAAGCCAATATACCAGAAGTCAATTAATTCAAATAAAACTCGCGATGTAGGGCCTCCACTGGCCAACTACATCATTCACAATTCTTACCTCAATGTTTTGTATGATTCCAACTCCCAAACTGTACCAAGTTGTGTCACTTCTTCACTGCAGTATTGGGTAAATTCCAAAGGAACAGTATGTAGTCTTCTTGAACGATTATACAAAACAAAACTCACCTCTTGTTGTAAGCTTATGAACCGAACACTCATAAGTTTTTCAAGTGAAACTGCAAACTCCAGCTTACTGCATATTATAGACTGAGGGGAGGAGAAATCACAATTGGGTAGGAGGCAAAGAGTGTCGTGTGGAGTCGATTCCACTTCCAAGAGAAAGGGGTCCAGCATCCTAGAGCTAGGTGGGACCCTCCACACCGTCAAAGACGTGTCGCCAGCAGCAGGAATCGAAAAGGGAAATCAAAACATGAAGGAGAGAAGCTTTAGATTTAAATGGGTTTTTCGGATAATTTTAACCTTTCGGATGCGGTGCAGTCGTCCGCGTCCCATCCGCAATCGTCCGAAGTCAATTTAGGAAAAGAAAACGCGTCCTTAGTCACTCATCTGTACCGTCCGTAAGCCATATTTGGACAATGTTAGGCGTCCGCATGCCACGTCCTCAGTCGTCCAAATGTGTCCAAGATTTGGATAGATTCATTTTGGATGCAGTCCATCCTCGTCCGCCGTCGTCCGCAAACGTCCGAATGTCTCCAAATTTTCGATAGATTCAAAGCGGACGGTTCTGCTGTTGTCCACAGCGTCCGTACGCGTCCGAACTTTGACAGCCACGAGTTTGGGACGCCAAATGTCGTCCCAAAGGGTCCTAAAGTCCAGGGGCGAAGCTTAATGCAAGTGCGGACACGACGTCTTCGTCCGCATAGCGGCCGTAATCGTCCGCATCACCAGGTTATACATTTTTTCCTTAACGTTTCATACTTAAATTATTTTCCTAATACCAACCCATGTGTTACCAACGTAATAAACGCGTATAACTTTACAACATAATATTACTCATTACATAATTATATGGATTACACGGAAGTTTACTTGTGGGATATTACAGTTTTGGATGCTTGAGTACTCGTTTTCTATATTCTTTTCGCGATACACAAGTAGAAAACATCTGTTTTGTCATTCAGTGCTTATCAGAGCAGATTCGGGCACGGGAAAAATGAGATTGTTTACTCGAAAACTTCATAATGCCATAACTTTGCGCTCAGTCGACCAATTTGGACGAATTTGTTTTTTTATTTCACATAACTTTTCAAGATCTAGACGCTGGTAAGATGCCAAAGGTAGCTTGTCCCACTTTCGATGCCTAAAAATGCTTCTAAGTCCTCCAATTTCCTTACACAATTCAAAATCGTGAAAGCTCCGCATGTTTTTCAATCCAAATTTGCTCTGATAAGCACCAAATGCCAAAACATATCTCTTCTACCTGTGCATCACGAAAAAACGATGGAAAACAAGTCCTCAAGCGTCCAAAACCGATGAAAATTGAGAGAATTATCAATGTTCAAAAATTCTCCGTCACGATACGTGAAAGAAGAGAATTTTCTTCTTATCAAGTCGCTGCGGTTTAACAATTTAACCCCTGAACTATGATGATCCACTGCAGTTTAACAATTTAACCTCTAAACTATGAAGACAAACTACTGTAGTTTTACAATTTAATCTCTGAACTATGATGACAAATCCTCGCGGTTTTACAATTTAACCCCTGAACTATGATGAACTGTCGTGGTTTAACAAATTAACCCCTTAACTATGACAAACCGCCACGGTTTAACAATTTAACCCATAACGGAAAACGCTACTCTGTCAATTTTTTGTAGTTCAGTGGTTAATTTGTTAGCCAAAAAAATGATGATGGTTGGTTTGTGACAAACAGTAAAGGATGAGGGTTGATTTGTCATTTTCCATAAAATAAATTTCTTATTTAATTAAACCTCTTATTTAATCATCTTCTTTTACCTACTTATAACATGCATAAAACACTATCAAATATTCCAAATAAAATGTATCACATGTGACACTAAATAATTATTCCATTAAAACCTGATTGTCACAATACATTGTAAAAAAATAAGAACAAGAAATTCGGGTGTTACACTAGAAACTCGACCAACACACAATAACTTAGAAACATGACAAAAATATATTGTACGATCGACCAGGGAGCTCCTACATCAACTTGGGACCATTCTTGGACAATTTGCTCTGTTTAAAGTTGACCAGTACCAAAGCGGTGGCTAACCGAAATAGGCGCGGTCGATTGGAAGTAGGTCTGCGGTCAACCAGCAACGTCCAGTAGACCAGACCCACGTTTGTAGTCTACCACTCTAGTCGATCAGACGTGTTCTGGTCGACCAAAAATCAACTCGTGCACTTCCAATCCGACCAGTCGATTGCACACCACATAACGGTCGACTAGGACAACGCATGGCCACGGTTTTTTTTACGAAAAATCCACCATTTTTTCCTGATTTTTGACTTTTAACGACAATTAACCCTGCATAGACCCTATTCTACCAATATAAACCAGAAATTTTCTTCGGATTCGAGTTTTCAACCTTGAAACTGAAGCCAACAAAAACACCAAACTTAAAACAGTAAAACGAGGTTTGAAATTGACTTACGTGTGAAACGTCTTTATGAAGGACGGAGAACAGGACGACGCGAACACAAATCGGACGAAGAAATGACGAGAATCGCTCGTTGGATCTCTCTCTCATTCCCCTTCTTTCTCTCTGACTGCGGGTGTTTTTCCCAACAAAGGAAAAACTTCCCGTTTTAAAAAAAAATCTTTTAAATTAATAATTTATTTAATAAATATAATATAAATTAATATATTATAAATATTAAACAAAATCCTTAAATTTTAATATGACATATTCGACGTAATTTGAAACTCGATTTAAAGATTCAAAAATTTATCGAGCACAATTATGTAGCTACGAATTGCAGAGGAACACAAAATGTGTAAGTTGACCATTGACTAAATCCTTGCAACATGTCATTGGTCAACGTAAGAAAACTTGACTATGTGAAAAAAAATTATATCAGAGAAATGTAAAACTTGAAAATTTATGAGTTTTACACTATCTACCCTTTTGGAGAAAAAGAGGGCCGCTCTTTTGTTATTTAAGGTATCTCTAAAAGCGAAACTCGAACAAATTCATGAAAATATTCAAACTTTTCTCGTATCTTCAAGTAGATTAGCTTCGTGCTTTCATTTTTTAAATTATAGACTGACAATAATTTTATTTGTCAATTAAAAATTTCACATAATTGAAGAAAGTTGAAAGCTTTTGAGCACGTAAATGGATAGCTAATTTCTTTCCAACATAGCAAATGAATTTCTTTTCAAATTTTAATAAAAATAATAGGATGTTTTTAAGACATTGGAGCCAGAAGGAGGATTTAAAGAATAATTTATGATGAACTACTAATCCTAATCCTTCAGCTAGCCAAGTTCCCGTTTCCAGAGGCAGAGTTTTCATCGCTAATCAACCTATACTCTACGTTGTCGCTTCTCTCCTCAGCAGATGGCAATGGCGCACTCTCCTTTTCCCTACACCAAACCAACTAATTAGAGGAGGGAGAGAGGGAGAGAGGGAGAGAGAGAGAGAGAGTCATACGTTGTTGAGTAAAGGACGAGACCAACAACAACAATTGCAAATGATATAAAGTATACCCAGTCCACCTGAAGTTCAAGTTAGGTATGTTTATAGTTAAATCAAAGACGAAGACACAAACTTGTCTGGAAACTTGTGCTGAAATTACTCCAGAAAATTACCTTTTGGCGGTAGAAAAATATACGGATGATGACTGCCCACATATCAGATGTAAGCGCCGAGAGGTTGAACATCGTCGCCCCACTCAACTGCATACGAAAAAAGCACAGAAAAGTAGACCATTTTCAGAAATTTCCTCTTTCGCTTCCCATTTTTGCAGTGTAATTTTGATTTCAAGAAGAATATGCAGATGTTTCAGCCATGTAATTAAAGCTTGAAATACATATTTTGGTCAAAAAGGAGTAACCTTGAGTAAGAATGGAACAAGAGTATAGAACAATATGCCCGACAAAGCATACCCAGCAAAGGCCAATATCTGCAGAGAAAATAAGAGGTAATGCACATACGTACATGAAGTAAAATTGGCAAACTAGACATGACAATGAACACTTACAATATCAACAGACCATTTGATCGATTCCAGGTTCTTACGCTCCAAAATCGATCTAAAAAACGTGACGGACGACACGAACACATTCCGAAACACTGCAACTACAAATCATATAAATCTGTAAAGTTTGCAAAAGGATACATCTCGCAAAGGCTAACTAGCATCCCGAAAACACCAAGCATGCAAACCACTTCGACCCGGTCTTTTTTCTTAACGCAAAACTCCTGCAGTATGTGGAAGATCGAATAAAAAACTGATATGAAAACGGTCCGGATAAAGCAAGACGTAGAAATCTAGTCATCGACTCCTAAAACTAACCGGGACACTATGGTACGATGATTTTGCTACAAAGTTTAAGGTTTCTCATCTTAACACCTGCCTATCGTTTTTACTAAGGAATCAAGAGGGACGAGACGAGAAAAAGTGGAGGGTACTTAAAAAAGATCAACCACCTCGCCCACGTTGCTCAAGGCGAAGAAAAGCGTCCCTGCAATGACAAGAAAGTCGCCCAGAAGAGGCCTTGAACCACCTGAGAGATGCATTTTCCATAAAAACAAAGGAAGAAATAGCATCCGAATCCGAGAATGCAGAAATATTACAAAGAAAAAAGAGATGTTCGAAAAGAGGAGGGAAAGAAATCATCACCTCCACCCCCGACTCCAGCGTCTGACAATAGCACTAAACCCAGGCCGAGAATGCAGAGGGCGGCTCCACATAGCTGCCACAGCGAATATCTTGTCCGTAGGAAGAAATATGTTAAGATTATCACCCAAGGAATCGTGAAACAGTCCAACAACGTCACACTTGTGATGGATGAAAACTGAAAAGCTTTGTTGACTGCAGCAAATAATCAGATTGTTTCGTAGATTATGAAAATCATAAACTTAATTCTCGAAATGGAAGCCAACAATGAAGAATGAATTCTTCTACTCAGCGAAGAACAAGTTAATTGTCTCCGCCTAACAATAAAATGTCCAGAATTGAAATAGAGTTAACACATTTGAATATAAATACTTACATTATAACATTACTCACCCAGAAAATTCCCTTGGACGTCAACAAAACCCAAGAGAATGTACCAATACCATGGAACCTGCAATGCAAGCACCGACTATAAACTTCACGTTCGGAGAGAACTCAAACAAAATTGACTAGATGCCAAGAAAATCAACAGAAAATATCAAGATACTGAGATTTTTCTGCAATTTGCCTATCTGGAAACAGCAGCCTGAATTCCATCTTCACTGTAATAAAATATATAGGTACACCAAAGACAAATCTTCTCAAGAATGATCTATAAAACTCCTCCGATGAAATAATCTTAATGTTTGATGAGTTCAAACTGAGTTAAGAAACCCGAGATTTCCGATTTCGATAGTCCCCGTTGGTCGAACAAGAGGATGAAATTACTGCTCAGAGGATAACATCCAAAGGAAATAAAGGAAGAACCTGTAATTTTTGACGCCTGTACAACAAAATGCAGCCATAAATGAGGGCTAAAACAACGTAGACAAACAGACTCTGAGTAAGCGGCGCGTCCACCCCTGAGACAAAATCCAATCAATTAACAGGATGCTGACCAAAACTCTAGCATGTAGATCAAAAATGGGGTTTTTATGATTACCAAGACTTGCTATGAGAGAAGACGTGAAGCTCATGAGAGCAAGCGTAAACGAAACAACCTGACCCAGAAACAGAGAGTAAAGAACTCGCCAGGTGCCATATCTTCGCCAAAAACTGCAGATTGAGCTCCAAATCATGGGGGAAACCATGTGAAAAATAAATTGTCAAACCTCACTGAAGAAAGAGGCGAAATAATGAGACGTCGACAGAAAGTTCAGTTTTGTTGGTGGGAAGGGGAATCATGATTTGGAAAAGTTTTGGTCAAATCATCAGAAGTATGCATTTTAGCTACCGTTCATGGAGGTGGGTAGGCATTTTCGATCTCCAAGATGAGCAAATCTTTACATAATATAATAAAATTTTACGGGGAAAAGGGAAAAGTAGACAGGGCTACCCAACGGTCACACTTCCTGTGAATATTTCTAGCCATCATTCTTATGGGAAATTAATTTGAGAAAAAATGACAAATCAACCATCGTATTTTTTGATCAATGACAAATTAATTACTATAGTATATTTGTTAATAAGTTAATCACTAACGTATAAAAAATTGACAAATTCAATATCACACTCAAGTTAACCCAGACAAAACTGTCGGGACACCGCAAACAAGTGCCTGGACGCTGCCCAGGCAAACAAACAAGCCTGGACGCCGCATGTTTGCCGTCGTATAGCACTGCATATAAGTTTGGATGAGTACTAAGATAAAATCTTATACACTAACACCCAAAAAAGGCCTCTCACCGTATCTAGCGTTCCTTTCTGATCTGGAAAGATGAGTTCAGAGACGAGGTATGTATTGTCGGTCAGCTTTCCTGCAAGAATTGCGAATGTCTCCATGTTCTTTCGAGTATTTGCCCGGACATAGTCTTGGAACATACTCATCAAATCATGAGCCTGCAACAAACGGTCAGCGTAACCATGAATGAATACACATATATACCGAAATGAAAGACGTACCAGGCGCAAAATTTTAAGGGGCGGCGGCATGAGAGGCACGGCTGGAGAAGTTTGTAAGCGGCTTCCGACAGGTTCGCTGCAAATTAACAACACGTCAGTACATGAAAAACAAATAAAGTAAAAATTGGAATTCACGTTCAACAAAATTAACTTACAATCGGAATGTCGCATCTGGTGCGTCCGAGGAGGATGACGCACTTCCTGAATGGGTTGATCGCCTCTCCCCTTGCTTAAGTGCTGCCACCATCTCACGATGCCACTCTGCTGCTTGCACATGCCACTGTTGTTCTATACCCCACCTCTCTTCTGCGATACCCCACCTCTCTTCCGTGAGCTTGGCCGCTTCTTGTATTTGGCCTTGTTGCATTTGTATCTGGTCTGCCATCACTTGCATAGGGGTCATGGACATATTATGGAGCTCCTCCATCTTGCTCATCCAGTTGAGCATCTCAGCAGGTATCGAACTAAAGTGAGATGACTGAGGAGGAGGCGGCAGTGCATGCGAAGGGCCTGAATGCGAAGGCTTTAAGCTGGGTGGATGTGCTGCTACCTTCTTCCCCTTGCGGAACCATTCACCTCCTGTTTATGTGATACACATTCGGTCCAATAATGAATTGTTGTACATGTCATTGACCAACTCTTCAATTCTTGGCTCGTTCTCCGGGATGGGGACCCCAAACTACTCAACGATCCTCTGGATTAGCCAGTTGTACGGCAGGGACTTCGCCGAGTTATTGAGCACCTCTTGCATGTGGCTCATGATTATATATCCAATGTCCACCTTTTTTCCCATAAACACCTTCTCCAGCATATAGAGATCCATGCTAGTAACAAGGTCGCGATGCCTATTTCGAGGCAAAATGGTGTACGTCATGATCAAGTGGATCAATTGGGCGTAGGCATTCAACTCCTTTCCCTTTGGCTTTTTATACTCGACAACCTCGGGATCCTGGTGCAACAATCTAAGCACCGCTAACCCACCTCCTTGTTTTACAAATGGTGGCTCCCGAGCCATATGATAATATTCCTCGCTTGGCTCATCCAGTACACATCCAATCATCATGTTTACATCGTTGGAAGTGAAACTCAACTCCCTTCCAAAAACGTACGTCCGCACCTCTAATGGTTTAGTGAATATTTGCAAATTTGCGTAAAACAATCTTATAACTCTCTCGCAGTAACTGCCCCTCAAATTGCAAAACCCTGCTAATCCAGCAGCTTCAAGCATACGATCAATTCCCATTTCTGCGAAAGAGTCCAAATCTACTATTTTGGACACAGTAATTCTACGATGTTGTATATCTTCTAAATATCGTGTTTTGCAATTAGCGTTCCAGAATAATTCTTCTTCAAGGTCGGCGGTTTCTTCGTCTTCCATCGTTGTTGCGGGTCGGACATCTTCCACTTTCGTAGTTTGAACGGGTTCAACGGCCTCCACCATTGCCTTCCGACGCTTTGACTTCAATTTCTTAGGTCGCGATTCCATGCTGATCGTTGAGAGTAAGTTTCCAACAACCTGCAGTATAATAAAAAATACAATCAAACAAAAATTTGTGAATAATAAAACATCCTAAATCAACAAACCACCAAAAAATAGACAGAATGCAGTTTCATAAATCAACAAACACAATTTAGCTTTAGCCAATGGTACAAGCAGTTTCATAATTGGAAGTAGTGTATAGAGTTTCTTAGTACCATTATCGATTAGAATTGCATTTTCTAGCAAACAAACCCAATCTGATATTTTGTTTTTAACAAAACTAAAAATAACTAACAAACCCAATTTAACTAACAAACAAAATAACAAGGAAATTACCACAAAAAATAGACGCAGTGCAGATCTACCACAGGATACTAACACTCTATCAAAGAAAGGCGAGAGAAAGGCGAGATCCGAGAGATAGGACGTTCGGTGGTTGGCGTCGCGTGGTCGTCGCCGAACTTGGCGTCGCGTGCTCGTCGCCTTTCGGTGGTCGGCCTCGAGTGCTCGTCGTCGCCGTTCAGTGGTCGGCCTCGCGTGCTTGTCGTCGCCGTGCAGTACTCGACCTCGGGTGGTCGTAGTCGTGCGGTAGTCGGACTCGTGGCCGATTGGGGGAGAGTGGGAGAGCCGATTGGGCGGGAGAGGGAGAGGGAGAGGGAGAGGGAGAGCAGAGGGCCGATTGGGGGAGAGTGGGAGAGCCGATTGCGGTGTCCAGGCAGTTTTGCCTGGGTTAACTTGAGTGTGATGTTGGATTTGTCAATTTTTCATACGTTAGTGGTTAATTTGATAGCAAATATACCACCGAAAACCACGATGGTTGATTTGTCATTTTCCCTTAATTAGATTAGAATCAACCACAAGTCAAATATTGAAAAAATCTAGTTAACCGTTAAAATTCTAAACTATAAAAAGTTTTTATTCATGATCTCATAATTAGGTTTTTCATCTAAGTTTGTTAATGTTAACGTTTCCGTCTCATTTTAAGGAAGGACTATCAAACAGAGATAAAAGACATCAATTATCAAAGAGCGCATGCAAGTTATTAGGCATCAGAATGAATATTGGGCGATGATGAACAATTGTCAATGGTCGTTGGATAGAGGAAAGACATTCCCCGCTCGAAATTAATGGCCAATATTGAATCTGTCAATTTTCAAAAATGATGGTGTACAACATTTCATAGCTGTTGGATCAAGCGAGGAACATCCCTTATTGAAATTAATGGCTAGAATTGAATAAGAAGGACGTCCGTCTTAGTACGAGAGACGTCCATTTTGGACTAAATGTCATTCTCTGAACGAAAATAGATGTCCTCATATTAAGACAGACGTCCGTTTCATACTAAACGAGGGACATCTGTTTCTCGACAAGAGACGTCCGAAATAGGACGAGGGACATCTGTTATGGAAGAGGGACGCCCATCTTAATTGAGAGAATTTGTGTATTTTAAAAACGTGTATGCCTTCCACATGACTCTTCAACTGAAAAAAATTTAGAGTTCATCCTGAGCGTCCATTCCAATATATGGACATCCCTCGCTCAATCAAACGGCCATAGATTGTCATCTGTCATCGCCTTTGGAAAATGACAGATTCAATTTGGTCATCAATCCCTATAAGAAATATCTCTCCTTCGATCCAACGGCATGGACGATCATCTACCATCGCCTTTGGAAATTGACAAAATCAATCCTGGCCGTCAATTCCGAGCGGAGGACGTCCTTCCTCTATCCAACGACCAATGAAGATCATCCACCATCTCTCCATAATCGTTCCAACGACCATTTGTCTTCCAACAAGCAGGAGGGACATCCATCGGCCCCCGATAATTGACGTTCTTTGTCTCCATTTGATTGTCCTTGGCATCAATGAAATCTAGGTGTTAAAGTCGACGGATTTGAATGGAAAATGTGACTGCGAGGTCGCCAGTGAGTATTTTCCATATTTCAGGATTTTAATTATTAACAAAATTTCTTCAGGGTTTGACTTGTCATTGATTGCAAACAAGAGAATCTGCTCTGTTAATTTCTCTTCCTTAAACCCATCAAATTAGACAAGAATTTCAACATAATGGTTTCCATTACAAAGATATTCATCTAAAGATAGATTGTTTTTTAGAAAAATTAACTAAATAAACAAAACAGAAACTACCTTAAAAAATTTGGTGAACTAAAATTTTAAACTACTAAAAAAAGACGTAAATCTCGCAATCATATTTTTTTTATTAATAAAGACGTCTCTCAATACTTAACGACGTCATCTCTTAACATCAATGGAAGTTTTCGGGCATGCAGAAACGTCCTCAATATTAAATGATGTTGTAAGTAGAGGAACGTCTATTGTGGGTTGATGGACGTCCGTTGTTGATTGAGGAACATCCGTCTTAAGGGGAGGAACGTACATCTTAAGTCGAGGATGTCTGTTGGGGGATGAGGAACACCCATATTAAGTCGAGAGACGTCCGTTGGAGGACGAGAGACGTCCGTCTTAAGTTGAGAGACGTCTATTTACATCTATCTTAAGTCGAGAGACGTCCACTGTGGGATGACAGACATCTGTTTTGGGACGACGGACGCCTGTTTCAAGTCGAGGGACATCTGTTGTGAGATGAGGGATGTCCGTCTTAAGTCCAAGGCCTAACTCCATCCTGGTCGTCAATCCTCATTAAAGGACATCCGTTCCTCGATCCAACGGGTATGACCCTTCGTCAGTCAGCACTCCTCCTCCTATCATAGACGTCTAGATGTCCAACCTCGTTGAAGGACATCTAACTCTTCATCTAGCTGCCACCAAGGACGTCCCTCGGCCTTACGATGGCCCCAAGGACGTCCATCAACCTTACGATAGCCCCACGGACACCCCTTCTCGTGGATCAGGCTTAGATGTCCCTTGTTGTTGAAAAACGTCTGTTGTTGATCTTTAGACGTTTCCAATTGGACGGTCTTTGATGTCAATGTAAATGCGGCATTTGTCTTGACGTTTTTTGATAAAAAAACGTAATTGCAAAGTTTATATAATTATTTTAAGGTAAATGACAAATCAACCATCGTGGTTTGTGATCAATGACAAGTCAACCACTATGGTATTTTTTTTAACAAGTTAACCACTGAAGTTTAAACAAATAACAAAGCAAACATCGAGCGACGTTTTGAGACTAGATAGAGACCGCAAAAATCTCGGTCTCACTCCAGAGACCGTGAAATTCGCTGTCTCTGGTAATCACAGAGACCGCGAATTTCGCGATCTCTGGTAGTCATAGAGATCGCGAAATTCGTGGGCTCTAGTGGAGTAGTTCTGATCTAGCGCGTTTGAGAGAGGTGTCATACTATTTGTTGAAATTGTCAACTCCGACAACTCCATCGCCACGACGCTTCAATGCGATGGAGACGTGGGTTCCGACTAACCCTGCTGCGCCGGTGACTAACACCCTAAATTCGCCGGCCCTCACAAACTTTCTCACCAATTTTTCCCAGGCGGAACTGCTTTGAAGGACTCGACGGGCACTGTCTGAAGAGTAGGAAAGAGACGGAGACCCGAGGAAGAAGAAAAGGATGAGACCCAGAAGAAAGACGCTCCAGAAAACAAATTTGGTTCGAGAAATCTGGTAGCGGAAGCGCTGAATGTACACAGGCTTATCCATTGATGGAGCTTTTTGGGGAGGAAGCGGAAGAAAAAGAAGAAGATGGACAAGAAGATGATTTAAAATCTCATTTCTGGCTTGGAATCGGGATTCAAGTTTCAATAAGGGAATCAAATGGTTGAATCTTTTGAATGTGATACGACGAGAAAGACGAATCAACTAGAACCAAAAGAATCGCTGAACTAGAACCAAATGCTTGATATAATCTTCCTTGTGAGACACCGCGATTTTCGCGGTGTCTTGCGCAGACACCGCGATTTCTTTCTTGGGAGACATCTCGAAAAGACAGCACGATGTTGGTTTTGTCATTTTCCCATACGTCAATGGTTAAATTGTTATAAAAAATATTATAATAATTGACTTGTCATTAATCATAAATTACGATGATTGGTTTATTATTTTATCATAATTTAATATTTTAATAATCCGTAAAATTTATTCAAGATTTAACTTACTAGTGATTCCAAAATTTAAGATTTGATTGGTTAACTTCTGTTTTGTTTTTTCAGAACAATTAAAGATAAAAGTAAAGTATTGAATTCATTAGAAAAGAGATCCCAATGTCAAGATCAATGGTTTGCGAAGCCCAATCCTCTCGAGTGAGTCGACAAAGCATCTAAAATGAAGAAGCTTTTCTGCTTGGACTCTGTCCTGCGACAAAATGGGGAAAGATCTGACGATCCACACTCAAATCGTCTCTAAAAGGAGAGCCGGGAAACAAAAAATTAAGACGCCGTTAATGACCTCTCCAACGTGAATCTTTAGCGGGTTCTCCATCAATAACTTCAAATCCCCGCCTATCTCCTCATTTTCTTAATGGGTTCGATTCGCTCTTAATCTCTTTCAAATCTTAGTTACCCAGAAAATTTCGACGCGAATCCAAATAGTTTGGAAGGAAGAGCCTGGCGTAAATATTATCTCATGACTTACTCCATTAAAAACTATTTTTGGCAGTTAAAATAACTTACTTGATTTTCGATAATTTGACCAAATAACTAATTTCATTTCAATCATTTTATTGGAGTTAAAGTATTTGAACTGCCTAAAATAAAATAACAAAGCTAAGAATTATCTTATAACATTTTTCTCTTAAATTTAATGGAAAAATATATTTAAGGACAATTTAAAAACTAAATCCAACCTATGAGCATCTTAATGAATAAAATTGAATGGTAAGAAATAAATTGAAATTAGGCCTATATCTTATCTTAAATTAAATTACTTGAAAAACATTAAATCATCAACAATAATAAATTGATGTCCTTACATAATTAGCAAGACTATAGCAATTATAAATTTCTTCGAAGATTCCCAAGTCAATCATTTGATCTCCATATTTTACCACTACTTCACGTAGGATTGATATATGCCTATTGAAGGGGGAGGGTGAATATAACATACTAGTTATTTCGTGCGATATTTAATTTCTAATAACTCTAAGTGATTTAAAACATATAATAAAATTAAACAATCACACGTATATGCAATAATATAAAGAGTAAAAGTAAGAGAGTGCACACAATTTGTTTACGCGGTTCAGCAAACTCGCCTGAGTCCGCGCTCCAAGTTCCACTTGGAGATACACTAAACAATTGGCTTACGGGTGCCAATAAAATCGTTTACAAATTGACTATTAACGGGGCATCACCCTTGACTAATTCTAAGGTCGTCAACCTTTGACTATTACAAGGCGTCACCCTTAATTTGACTGTTGCGGGGAATCACCCAAGTGTGATGAATTCATAGGGAATCACCCTTTACAATTTAGCGCAAAGTATGGAATCGGAAAATAACACACAATCTAGCTAATCCGAATTCTCCCAAATCAACTCGAAGTTTAAGAGTGGGGAGAATTGGATTTACAATGCTCACAGTGGTGTATATTCGAGTCTTGAATTTGGCATACTTAAAATATATCTTTTCTCACCATCCCCATAGTGTATGAGACAAATGTATGCATTTCGATTAGGGTCGTATTCTATAGTTACGATTCTACCATATATGTCTTTTTCATTCCGTCGAAAATCGATTTTACACTATGAGTCAGACTCAATAGAATTTGATCAATTTTTTTCAATTACTTTAAAATGCGTAAAATTTAAAACTTTTTCTTTTGTAAACACATTAGAGTATTCTTTCTTTGTAAAACCTAATCGTTAAAACCATTTACTTTCACATTTATCAGTTTACGTTTACCTTTGTCAATTTACTTTCAGAAGTCGTAACATTCTTTGTATGAAAAGCAGTGGAACAAAAACAAAACATTAAAGAATAATAAATAAGTTACAAAACCCTTTTTCAAACACTTTCCATTTAACTTCTTAGCCTAGCCAGCCACAAGATCCACCTGTGCAAATCTTTCATCAACTGTCTTTAACCTGTTCTTCTATTGCTCGTTCATACCTATATCACAAGATCTAAACTAATGAGTCTAACGCTCAGTAAGTGATAAAATGAAATGCAATGCAACGCATGACCATACAATGCAATTTAAGCCAAGAGTGACATATATGACAAACACCGTGGGGTCAAGAGAAAGAATAAGTCAGTCCACAAAGGAGGTATAATCATCATGGTCTTCCTCATGCCGTATGCACTCTTTTGTTCCGAGAACGTTGGGGATTTCAGAACAGGAAGCAATGAACCCTCGTATCCCATGTAACTAACCTATATCTCTTCTAATCCATCCAACATGGACCTATGAACAATGGGACATCATTGATCTCCCGAACCCCCACACGCCTATTTACATAGATTTATTATGTCATACAATATGCACGTGAATTCATACAATCCTATATGATAAATGTCTAATAAATATATCATTAAAAGAACCTCAATCTAGTAAACACACAGCATACAATCCTAATCCTTGCAATGTAGGGTCCGAAGACCAATACACAATCAATATCAACTTACCTGGCGTTCGCAACATGTTTCTGGATCTTCTCTTTTCTCCGTACCTTCAAAACCATTTAAATCATGTATTATTAATCTTACTTCTATAACTCATTATTTTCCCTATTTGCATATTGACAACGGAATAGCAAACCTCACAATGTTGCTCATTCCATCAATGTGTCAAGATAAATTAATTTTACAAAACCGAATAGTATTTTAGCATAAATCCATATTTTCCATAACAGAATAGAGAAATCCATAACCAGCGTTACTAACAAAAACAATGAACATGTCATCTCATAGAATAATCTTACAATTGAAACTTCAACCATTAGAGACAAAATTCCAAATCTTAACTTATATTTCATTGGCAGAAACTAAACAATAGAATCTTACTTCAACAAACTTGGCAATAATCAAACTAAAGTTGTACAATAAGTAACCAAATCCAATAGTCATCAATATAATAACCACTTCCCACAGATAATAACCAAGACAGTAGCCAAAGAAGGCACAACAACACCCACAAACGTTTTTGTTTATCAACAAAGGCATACTATTGCAACAGAGGTATAATTCCAATATTCACTAACCCATTCAACATATTTTCCAACAATACCAACAATACTAACAGATTTTCCAAGTCTTAACAGAGTATAAAATACTGCATAACTCATAAAACGCAAATGAAGAGTGAAAGAAATCACTCACCAGCCAACACCCGAGAGAAACACAAAACAAGACCCGAGAGAATCTATCTTGTTCTTCTTCTTCTGCTTGTTTCTCTTCCGCAACAACTCTCACTTCCTCCCAACCTCTCCTCTGTTCATGCTCTCAGCTTCTTTCACAGAGAGCACACTCGAGAAGAACAGAACACCCAAAACAAGTATCTGCTACCTTCATTGCATTCATTTATAACGAGAGGTGTACACCGATACACTTACACACTTAACAGAGGAGAATGCCATGTGGAAGACTCATGTCATGCCAACCAAAAGCAATCCAGCTCATCGGTGGACCACCAGAACCGGTCCTGAACCAACACCCAATTGAACCGAAGACCTGCCCCCTGTCATCACCAATTCCTACTGCAGCATACCCAATTCGAATTTCCATGGAGGAGAAACCAAAATACAAACTCACCAACTTGCCGACGATTCACGTCCCTGCCAGGACTTCCGTTCCCGAGCCCTAACACCACTTTTTGCTCGCCGTGCACCAGACAATGCGCACGCCAAAGGCTGGCAACGTGTCGCACTGAAGTCGTTCAGCTTGTCAGACCGCGCTTCGTCATTGCCATCGCTCGTCGCTCGTCGCTCCCTCTCTGCTCTCCGATCGTTCTCCCGCTCCCTCATCTGATCTCTCTCTCTCTCTCTCTCTCTCATTCAAATGGCCAGTGGGCCATTTTAACTTAAGTCCATCGGTTCAAAAGTGAACCGGTTCTTCTTTTCCTTCAATTAATCTTTACATTACTCAATTTTGTTTCATTTAATATATTACTTACTCCCTCATTTAACTTCACATAATAATTAATTCATTACTCTCCTATTTTCATTTAATCACTTTTCCATAATTTCATTTAATTAATTAATTCCTTTAATTTTCATATATTAATCCTAATTAATCGCACTTTATTTAACCTTAATTATCATCCCAATAATTTTTCTAAATGATAATATTGATTAAGTCGTTGGCTATATCCCGATACTTTATTTGACTAATTCAAAATTTTCCAATTATTTTTCAACTTATCATTTTTAACTTCCGATATAAAAATTGGGATATTACAATCCTCCCTCCTTATAGAAATTTAGCTTGGAGTGAACTTGTATTTATAGACACTAGACTTTCGGACGTCCACACCCTTTTTCGGTCGTCCGCATCCTACCGTTGAAAACTAGCCGTTTGCACAAAACTGGGCATTTGCAGACACAGATTCTCGTTCGAGCTTCGTCCGCACTAGTCCGAATGTGACATTCTGATGAGGTTTGTCGTATATATGTCTTTAATTTGGTGTCCGAATTGCACCTCAAAATGGACAGATTCAAAATGGTTGTGTCTGCTATCGTCCGCATCCGTCTGCGCCTCGTCCGCAATAACAGCCTTCAGATTGGGACGTTGGATCTTGTCCTTGCCACGTCCATTGGAGTATTTCGGACGACTCTCCTTTGTCTGCGTGTCATCCATGCTTGTCTACACGAACACAACAGATTGGGACGAGTTTCCTTTAGCCGCAATCGTCCAGGCCTTCACTCCATTTTTACCCCTAAACTATATTGAGTCCCTAAAAGATATGCTACACTACATGGACTCAAATAAACATATTAGCACATTAATAATATCCTCAATACAGGTATTTTTGATAAATACAAGTATAAATATAATGAATAAAATATTGAATACATTATCAATAAAGACACAATTAACCAACTTATTATTTTCATCAAATTAAACCATTTGGTCATCATCAAAATAAAACATAAGCCTAGCAAAAAGGCAAACACTTTTATCCTGCTTGCGTTTAGAAGATTCTTGAATTATGGACAAGAGTAATCTCATCTTTCTACTAGGGGTGTTTAAAACAAACCAGAACTGGTGAATCAAATTGGAACTGACCAATCGGTCCAAATTTGGTAAGTTTTGAATACCTCCAGAACCAAAATTC
Source organism: Begonia loranthoides (assembly GCA_022433065.1). Lineage (NCBI taxonomy): Eukaryota > Viridiplantae > Streptophyta > Magnoliopsida > Cucurbitales > Begoniaceae > Begonia > Begonia loranthoides. Next base: position 44,416,585 of record CM039468.1, on the reverse strand, counting down.
GATTATATTTTGTAGGAATCAAAATTATCGGTTTGATGTTCAGTTTGGCATATTTAGAACTGACACTAATCGAACTAAACCGATTAATTATTAAATTTGAACCAATAATGCTTGAAGCCTTGCATTTGGACGTCCAATAATGTGCTGCCCAACAACACGCGCGCTCATTACTGATGGACGTCCCCAACTCTTGAAAGACGTCCATCACCTAGTGTCGAATGTCTCACATCACTGAAGGACGTCCAACCTTGCTCATCAAACGACAAATATTTCGTCTGTCCCCTCATTCAAAGGCCATCCTTTCATCTGCTCCCATTTAAAAATCGCGTGTGCATTGTACATGATCTTTTAACCTTCATCCACCAGTTCCTTTTGGACACCCCTCTTCTCATCTCATTCGTCCATCACCAAGCGTCAGACTTTCCTTATCATTGAAGGACGTCCCCTCTTCTCATCTCATTCGTCCATCACCAAGCGTTAGACTTTCCCTATCATTGAAGGACGTCCAACCTCATCCTCTAACGACTATCAATTCGTTTGTTCTCTCATTCAATAGCCATCCCTTCATCCACCCCCGTTTAGGCTTTTAGTGGAGTTTAAATTTTGATTTATGATTCATAAATCAGAATAGTCTTGCCTCACGCCCTTGCCTTGAGCGCTCGACGATTGACTCTCTCAACATAACACGAAGCAACAATAACAACGTAAGGCTAGAAGAATCTCTTTCATCTACAATTTTGCAAGAAGGTTAGCCACTTGTTTACTTATTTTATTGACTTTAGGATGAAAAACATTAATGAAACTGTAGAGGGTTCTACTCCTAACGCTACTTTTGGTCAAACAAAGATAAAAAAAAAATCAAAAGTTTGAGGTCATTTTACTAAAATTGAAAGTATTGATCTTAGGAATCCTATAACAAAATGTAATAATTGTTTACAGTCATATACATGTCATGTATCGGAGAATGGAATATTAAACTTGAAAAAACACATTCGTAGTTACAAAAAAATATTGGCAAATGTTGATATGAAGCAAAAAAACTTTAAACTTTCAAAATATGGATAATGTGAGACCAAAACTGTCATATTTTAGTGTTGCGACTTGTTAAGAACTACTTGCAAAGATGATTATTATTGATGAATTGCCTTTGAAATTTGTTGAAGGAAAGAGTTTTAGAGCATATTCTTAATATGTGCAATCGAAATTTGTCGTACCTGTAAAACCTGTGAAATTTTTAAATGATAAATTTCACGTGTAAATTTTTTGTATTGGAATTGGTCAAAGTATGAGAAATTTGACCTGATTTGTTACGCAGTGGCCACGTAGGATTTTGGTCAATTAATTAAATAAGTGGAGTTGAAAATTCCCAAACGGAAGATTTGTTTAAGAAGCGAAATTGACGAATTAAATTGAAACTACAAGTATCGTTTGACGATGCTCGGAATGGATTGGGATTTTGAACAAATAAATTAGTATAAGATATGTGTATTTGATATAAACATATAAAGATATATACGTAAGAAGTCAGATTATTTGATGTATGATATAGGGGCATTTATGTAATTGGATGGAGGAATTGATACTTGAATAAAAATAAAGAAAAGTGAAATTGAGAAATGAGGGAGAAAGATCTGCAGTATGTATTGGCGTAACTTAAATGAAAAAGAAAAGGGGGAGATTTACGTTGAAGTGGAAGACAAAGTGGAAAATATAAATGAAAGTTAGTGGAAGACACACGTGCGTGTTGATGGAAGAGATGAATTGAAAATGAGTAAAGTGATGAGTGAAGTAATAAAATAAGGAGGGAGTAAATAAAATAATAAAAAGAAAAGTGAAGGAGTAGGTTTACAATGGAAGAAAGAGAGTGGACGTGGAAATTATGAGAAATGATTTTATATGACAAAAGGAGATTAAAATAAGGAGAAAATGCAGGAAGTGATCATGGCTGATTGGAAGAAAGGGAGTTATAAATAAATTACGGAAAATGACAAATCAACCATCGTTGTTTTTGATCAATGACAAGTTAACCACTGTGGTATATTTGCTAATAAGTTAACCACTAACGTATGAGAAAATGACAAATCCAACATCACACTCAAGTTAACCCAGGAAAAGAAAAAGCCTGGACGCCCCAGGAAAAGAAAAAGCCTGGACGCCGCAAACAAGCGGCGTCCAGGCAAAGAAGCAAGCCTGGATGCCGCTGGTTTGCGGCGTCCAGGTAAAGCCAAATTGCCTGGACGCCGCCTGGACGCCGCTGGGACACCCCAATCATTTTCCCTTTTATAAAGAGAAAATAAAAGTTATGGCTCATTCTCCTACCCCTACCCGACCCCCTGCTCTTCTTCTCCCTCCCAATCGGCTCTCCCACTCTCCCCCAATCGGCCACGAGTCCGACTACCGCACGGCGACGACCACACGAGGCCGACTACCGCACGGCGACGACCACCCGAGGCCGACTACCGCACGGCGACAACGAGCACGCGAGGCCGACCACCGAACGGTGACGAGCATGCGACGCCAACCACCGAACGGCGACCACCACGCGACGCCAACCACCGAACGACGACCACCACGCGACGCCAACCACAGAACGGTCTCGGATCTCGCCTTTCTCTCGCCTTTCTTTGATAGATTGTTAGTATCCTGTGGTAGATCTGCACTGCGTCTATTTTTTGTGGTAATTTCCTTGTTATTTTGTTTGTTAGTTAAATTGAGTTTGTTAGTTATTTTTAGTTTTGTTAAAAACAAAATAGCAGTTTGAGTTTGTTTGCTAGAAAATACAATTCTAATCGATAATGGTACTAAGAAACTCGATACACTACTTCCAATTATGAAACTGCTTGTACCATTGGCTAAAGCTAAATTGTGTTTGTTGATTTATGAAACTGCATTCTGTCTATTTTTTGGTGGTTTGTTGATTTAGGATGTTTTATTATTCACAAATTTTTGTTTGATTGTATTTTTGATTATACTGCAGGTTGTTGGCAAATTACTCTCAACGATCAGCATGGAATTGCGGCCTAAGAAATTGAGGTCAAAGCGTCGGCAGGCAACGGTGGAGGCCGTTGAACCTGTTCAAACTACGAAAGTGGAAGATGTCCAACCCGCGACAGCGGTGGAAGACGAAGAAACCGCCGACCTTGAAGAAGAATTATTCTAGAACGCTAATTGCAAAACACGGTATTTAGAAGATATACTACATCGTAGAATTACTGTTTCCAAAATAGTAGATTTGGACTCTTTCGCAGAAATGGGAATTGATCGTATGCTTCAAGCTGCTGGATTAGCCGGGTTGTGCAATTTGAGGGGCAGTTACTGCGAGAGAGTTATAAGATTGTTTTACGCAAATTTGCGAATATCCACTAACCCATTAGAGGTGCAGACGTACGTTTTTGGAAGGGAGTTGAGTTTCACTTCCAACGATATAAACATGATGCTTGGATGTGTACTGGATGAGCCAAGCGAGGAATATTATCATATGGCTCGAGAGCCACCATTTGTAAAACAAGGAGGTGGGTTAGCGGTGCTTAGATTGTTGCACCAGGATCCCGAGGTTGTCGAGTACAGAAAGCCAACGGGAAAGGAGTTGAATGCCTTCGCCCGATTGATCTACACTATTTTGCCTCGAAATGGGCATCGCGACCTTGTTACCAGCATGGATCTCTATATGCTGGAGAAGGTGTTTATGGGAAAAAAGGTGGATATTGGATATATAATCCTGAGCTACATGCAAGAGGTGCTCAATAAGTCGGCGAAGTCCCTGCCGTACAACTGGTTAATCCAGAGGATCGTTGAGCAGTTTGGGGTCCCCATCCCGGAGAACGAGCCAAGAATTGAAGAGTCGGTCAATGACATGTACAACAATTCATTATTGGACCGAATGGGTATCACCCAAATAGAAGGTGAATGGTTCCGCAAGGGGAAGAAGGTAGCAGCACATCCATTGCCGCCTGGGCCTTCGCATTCAGTCCCTTCGCATGCACTGCCGCCTCCTCCTCAGTCATCTCACTTTAGTTCGATACCTGCTGAGATGCTCAACTGGATGAGCAAGATGGAGGAGCTCCATAATATGTCCATGACCCAAATGCAATTGATGGCCGACCAGATACAAATGCAACAAGGCCAAATACAATAAGCGGCCAAGCTCACAGAAGAGAGGTGGGCTATCGCAGAAGAGAGGTGGGGTATAGAACAACAGTGGCATGTGCAAGCAGGGGAGTGGCATCGTGAGATGGTGGCAGCACTTAAGCAAGGGGAGAGGCAATCAACCCATTCAGGAAGTGCGTCATCCTCCTCGAAAGCACCAGATGCGACATTCCGATTGTAAATTAATTTTGTTGAACGTGAATTCCAATTTTTACTTTATTTGTCTTTCATGTACTGACGTGTTGTTAATTTTGCAGCGACCATGTCGGAAGCCGCTTACAAACTCCTCCAGCCGTGCCTCTCAGGCCCCCGCCCCTTAAAATTTTGTGCCTGGTACGTCTTTCATTTCGGTATATATGTGTATTCATTCATGGTTACGCTGACCGTTTGTTGCAGGCTCATGATTTGATGAGTAAGTTCCAAGACTATGTCCGGGCAAATACTCGAAAGAACATGGAGACATGCGCAATTCTTGCAGGAAAGCTGACCGACAATACGTACCTCGTCTATGAACTCATCTTCCCATATCAGAAAGGAACGCCAGATACAGTGAGAGGCTTTTTTTGGGTGTTAGTGTATAAGATTTTATCTTAGTACTCATCCAAACTTATATGTAGTGCTATACGACGACAGAAGCAGACACAGAAGTTTTCAATTATCAACAGCGACACGATCTACTCACACTTGGATGGATTCACGTAAGTAATCATGTCGTTTCTCCAGGTTGGAGTTAATGTTTACTGAGATCATATAATGTGTTGTTTAAATTGCAGTTACACCCGAAACATGAGTGTTTTATGTCATCCGTTGATCTGCACATGCAATTCGCTTACCAAACATTGTTGCCGGAATCAATCTCTATTATCACAGCTCTCACTGACAAACAGCAGTATGTAGTTTTCCTAGTGTAAATTCTTAATTTTGCTTTCCACGTAATTGCTCGACACTTGTTCCCTTTGCATTACAGGCCGTTCGGCGTCTTTTGGTGTACCCCTGAGGGAATGAGGGTGATATCAGAGTGCCACATTAAGGAACAATTCCACTTGCACGAACTCCAACCTTTCAGTATGAGGGTCCGTTGTTCGCCCGAGCTGAGAAAGTAGCCTTTGACGTGAACTTGTCGTTTCTGGTCACGGATTTGCTCCAGAAACAGCCCAGGAAGAAGAAGAATGCGTAGTTTAGTTGATTTTGTGTACTTGTACGTTAAAATGTATGTCAAGTTGTCAATGATATGTTGGGAGGTTAGGTGTAGTTTACATTTAGTGGATGAATGAGATGTTTGGATGATACTGGAATTGTTTGGGCTGTTTGTGCAGGATGTACGAGAATAACTATGTGGAGTCAAGAAACAAGGGACATTCTGTTCAAATTTTTAAAAAATTGGCAAGTCTATCAAACTCATTTTATTTTCAACAAAATAATTACATCAATGGCCTTTGACTGTCATGTACATTTGTTGCAAGAAAAAAGGGTTATATCATGGCAGGTTAAGGTCCACATCTGTATACGTAGGTGTGGGAGAACCTTCAGCATCAAACTCCTGCAGACCACATTACAAAGGAAATGAGCGTAGTTCAAATATCAATTAAAAGCATAATGCGATAATGCGCTGACCTGCGTCTCATGAACTCTATCGGGAGCTGTCTCAGGGACTCTGAAACCCATAAATGTGTCATCCGAACTTCCTCTGCCGCCTCTTCCTCTGGCTCTAGCCGCCCCTCTGTTGCCTCTGCCAGCCCCTGCACTGGATTCCCCTCCCCCTTCGCACGTGCGGGCATTGTGGCCCACACCCCCACACCGGCCACAATGCACGTTTAAATGTCTTCTGGTAAGCATTGTCTGGCTTGGAGCCTCATCCACATCCCGTATTCTACGTACGCGGGGCCTGCCTGGAAGCCTTTTATACGGCGGTGGGATAATTGGATCCAGATTCGTCACAGGATGCCACTCGATTGGGCCATTGAGGGGTTGGAGAAAGTGGGAGTACATCACCATGTATGTTTCCCAGTGATAGCACCAATGCACAAATTCCTCAGGAGATCTCCTCATGAAGTGAATGCACGGAATTGCATGGACACACGGGATGCCGGTCAACTCCCACCGGTTACAAGTACAAGTACACCTGTCCAAATCGACAGAGTACATGTCGGTATTGTTGCTGACCTCAAACCTTGCCGCTCCTGCAAATTGGGGACTCCAATTTCGACTTGCAAGTTGGACTTTGGCGAGCCGTTTGCTAATCATTGGACACAACAGATCGGTCGAGTGAGCCATTTTTTCATGTTTTTTCACGATCCTACCCATGATGCCCTTTCGAATGATCTTGAAAATACTTAGAATTGGTTTGTCCCAGGCTGGTAGGATGCAGGCATTGAAGGACTCGCTGAGGTTGTTGAGGTTTATGTCGCACTTTGGGATGGAAGAGAAAGCATGTTTAGCCCAGCAGGTCACCTCTATTCCACGTAGATATTCATGGGCCGCCGGGTCAAGGACAAATAACTTGGCCATCTCTTTCTCAAATTGCCCCACTGTTGTGGTTCTTGATGCAGCCCACATTGCATCCTTCAACAACCTGCCTTTAAATTGTTTTTGAAAATTGGCATATAGGTGTCGGATGCAAAACCGTTGGTCTGCTTGCCATGCCACCTCTCTCATAGCTGGCACTAGTCCCTGCAAACTTTCATAATATGAGACAGACATTGGAAAAACATGCATAACATAAACACATAATTCAAAAGCAATGCACAACACCTTTTGTCGATCAGAAATAATTGTCCATCCATTGCCAGATGGAGTGTTTAGATCGTCTAGCAACAATTCTATAAACCACCTCCATGAATCCCTATTTTCTGCTTCTACGACTGCTACAGCAATCGGATACATACCATCGTTGCCGTCGATGGTGACAGCAGTCAGCAGTTGGCCCAGAGTCGCTCCCTTTAAGTGGCAGCCATCTAAACAAATAACAGGTCTACCACAGTTCAACACTGCCCTCTTGCATGCATCCATGCACATGTACATCCTTTTAAATACACTCATATCAAGGTCAACACGCAGTGAACTTCCGGGATTCGACCTCCGAATCTCCTCAGCATAGGACCAAATGAGCTTGTATTGCTCATTGCCATCACCTTCGTTAATTTTCTTTGCCGCATTTCTTGCCCTTCTAGCAAGGCTAGGTGTGATGTTGACGTTGACGTCCTTCCTGACAGTCTCAATTATGGAAGATACGTCCCAATCGGCCTGACTTTTAAATCTGTCTAAGTAATGCGTTGCCACCCATTTGGCAGTGGCATGGCGGCTTTCCATCTTTCGGGAGCAAGTGTGAATGTCGTTGTAGGACTTTATTTGAAATGTCATTTCACGTCCTATTTGTGACGCGTGCATCCTCCATGTGCATCCTTCCTGGCAGACAGCCCTCAACCGACGAGCATCACTATGGGTGAATTTTATGCCGTACCCATTATTCAATGCATAATCAACAATTTCTTCTCTAATTTTCGTCAATGAACTGTATTTTTTGCCAAGGCCCATACCAACGTAGCTGCATTGTGCTTCTGCTTGGCGTACAGACCTACTCTGTGCCATGTTAATGTCTTCATCACTAGTGGATTGGCACACTGATCGGAGGTCCTCATTGTCCTCTTCATTTAGACTTGCAGATACAGAATGCAACACAATTACAACTTCATTTCCAATTCCACGTACCTCGTTTTCATTCGCTAATAATATCTCTGAAGGGCCCACTACAGCTTCACGGTTAATATCAGCTTCTTCGACACTCCAAGCACTCCAATGCACCATTTTCTTGAAAACAAATGCTTCAACTTTGCCAAAATACCTTTCTCTTCTCGCTTCAGTTCTCACAAATCGCTAGGTTTAGGGTATGTTTCAGATTCGGGAAGGGAGAGTCGAGATTGAGAGCCCTAATTTTCATTTTCCCTTTTCATAAAGGGAAAATGATTGGGTGGGTGGGTCCTGGACACCGCAAACATGCGGCGTCCAGGCTTGTTTGTTTGGCTGGACGCCGCAAACCAGCGGCGTCCAGGCTTGCTTCTTTGCCTGGACGCCGCAAACAAGCGGCGTCCAGGTTTTTTCTTTTCCTGGGTTAACTTGAGTGTGATGTTGGATTTGTCAATTTCTCATACGTTAGTGGTTAACTTGTTAGCAAATATACCACAGTGATTGACTTGTCATTGATCGAAAACCACGATGGTTAATTTGTCATTTTCCCATAAATTAAAGAAAAACAGAACACATGGCATATTACAATGGATTAAGAGCAGAGCTGAAAATACGACAATGAGGAAGGAAAAGAGTTGAAAAAGAAAGAGCCGGGAATAGGGTTTTCCTTTTTTTTTTTTTTGCCTCTCCCGCCTTTGATAGAGAAGAGGTTTCTCTCCAAACCATTCGGCCGACAGAAGCGATTTCACAGGGAGAGGCAGGCCGACTGCGAGCGACGAACGGCTCGGCATTCTCAGCGGAAGCCAGCAAGAGACGTGTTGTCGTCCGTTCGGGCAAGCCGACGAACTGCAAGCGGACAGAACACGGAAGTCGACGAGTTTCTGGTAACGAGAGCAGCGTCTGGGGGACGAACGACCGGTGATTTCGTCTAAGGTGTTGCGAACGAAGGGTTGACGAACGAGGACGACAACAGGACCGCAACCGGGGAGCCCCGCTTCGCCAGTTTCCGGCTCCGGTGAGTAGGCAGAACGCGGATTCGATTCTGTAGGTGAGAAATCTTCGGCTGGGTTCTTTCTATTTCGAGTTTTAGTTTCTGCATTGATTTTTGATTGGGAAATAAATTTGGGTTTACGGTTTATTTATCTTGTTGTCATCGATGAAGTAGTTGTTGGGTTCCGATTAAACCGCTATAGTGCTAGATAATGGCTGGAAATAAACTGTCATCGTTGATTTTGTTGTTTTGGATGAGAATGTTATAGTGTCTAGTTCCTGCTCGACATTTCAGAATATATTATGCTGCTGGAAATAACTTTTGGGTTCTCTGAGTTTGATTTATGCCCTAGGGACGTTGAAAATTGTTCACATGCTAGTTTAGGGCTGTTCTTTGGTCTCTGAATTTACGTAGTTCTGTTTCCTGATGAGTGGAATGTGGAAGTTGGAAAGGGTAAGTAATAATTAGCCTGATTTTTCATTGCTAGTGTTTGACATTTGTGGATTTGGAGATCCTAGCCGGATTTATTATTTTGAATGATAGATTTTAATTGTAATTAAAAGTAAGTAATTCGATGAGTATGAATTAAATTTTGGTCTGAAGTTCTATATTGGTTGAAGTGGAATTTATCAATGTTAAAGAGTGAAATTTTAGATTTTTGAAATTTGTTTAGGTGGTTAAAGTTGGATTTTAAGCTTAAAGAATATTGTTAGATAAAATTGGAAACTTTATGTGAATTCTTTACAGGTTAGACTCTGTATAGAACCCCCGCTTATTTCCTAGAATTTAATTACCTTTGTCAGACTTGAGCTATTTTGGCGAGGGTGATATGATTCTCGAGGAGGTTGTAGCTTTGGGTACTAAGAGAGAACGACAAAGAGGTAGGGATTTCTATATCTTTTGTATTACATTGCATCGCATCTCGTTTTCGAAAAAAATATTATTTTGTGGAGTACCACCCTTGAAAAATGACAGGAACTGTTCGACAGCACGTTAGTTTTTATTAGTAATATGTTTTTCTCATGTTTAATTTCGTACATGGTTTGAAATTATTGTGCATATACTAGGGGATAAATCCTCTTGATGCCTTGGCACTTTAGCGCTAAAGCGTCACGAGATTGTTCCCTTTGAAACCTTCTGTTGTGTGAAGGTTGATTGTTTGACGTGCGATAATAGATCGGGGCATTAGTGACGTGTCCTCAGGTCGAAAGCCCTTGAAGTTGTAAACAGTATGGGAGAGTGATGACGGCTCCTTGGGTCGAAAGCCCTTAAACCTTACCAGGATTTGTCCCACGGATCAGACGGTTGTGAGTCGCTAAGACTTGCTTAACCTAAATACCATTTCATTTAACGAGTGGCGTGACGATCGAGCTTGCTCGTCGGTAACCCTCGTCCATTTGGAGCTTCTAGGTATCTTAGTTGTTAAACAAGTCCACATATAGTGAGCAACTGTATCTGTTTTATTTGATTATATGATTTATACGAGTTGTGTCGTGCAGCCAGGTGCACCGACAACTCGGGTGACGTGTGTAATCTATGGATCGCCGTCATTACTCTTGCCTCATAAGGTGTTGTCATCGACGGGTGACCACCTCTTCTATGTTGGGTGGCGGGTGAGTCCTTGAGTGACCACCCCTTTTCATTGATGACGATTTTTGTACGAAAAACGATTTGGGCATATCTTTACGATATAGCTGTCTACGTATACAGTGGGATTTTTATGCAGCTACATTGGGCCCATGGGCCGATTTGATAAAATGATAGACAGTTTTGAAATGATTTAAAAATTCATGTACAGTAAAAGGAGAAACATAACCTTGTTTTTGAAAATAAAGAAAAAACCAGTTTTGCATGAGGTGCATCTAGTATAGCCATATTTTACCGAGTTAGTCACTTATCTTAAACGACTCCTCCCCCAAAATTTCAAGTAAAGGCAAGAGCAGTTGAGGATCAAAAGCTGAAGTGTTTTATTATTTTCATTTGAGCGATTTATCGTTATTTGGTGAGGGTATTTACATTTGGTCTGTAAACCTAAAACAGTGTTGGATTAGATTTGTTGCACAGTACTTTGGATTTCATTTTAACTTATGCACCGTTATTTTCTCGTGATCCATACTTGGACCTAGGTCCATATTCTTTGGGCTGAATTAAATATTTATAAATCTTCCGCTAAAACACACGCCTTGGACTGGGTGATTGAGTTCTTTACAAGGATCGAGTCACCTGACTCGGCGGTTCTGTCTAGCTCGTCTTCGGGTCGTGATAGTACCTTTAGAACTACTATAGCACGAGATACTATTTATAACGTCCCCCCAGTCCTCCTAGTACAATATTGTCTGCTTTGGGTCAAAGCCCCCACCATTTTGTTCTTAGGTTTAGTCTAAAACGTGTTGTACTAGGTAGGGAGAAGAACCCTACTTATAAATTATGCATTTTTCACTCTCTCAAACGATGTGGGATTGTGCACCCCCACTGATATGGGTCGGACCCTCACATGGGTGATCCTGGCTTTCACAGGACGGACTGCCACAAACTCCCTCCCTTGGGGACTTGACAACTTCATCGGCCACACTTCTAATTAGGCTTTGACTCTGATACAATTTGTAACGTCCATCAGTCCTCCTAGTGCAATAGTATTTGCTTTGGGCTGAAGCCCGCATGGTTTTGTTCTTGGAGTTAGCCTAAAACGTATTGTACTAGGTAGGGAGGAGAACCTTACTTATAAATTATGCATTTTTCACTCTTTCAAATGATGTGGGATTGTGCACCCCCACTGATATGAGTCGGACCTTCACATGAGTAATCATGGCCTTCACAGGGCAGGTTGCCACATTATTAGTATTTATGAGAAAAAAATTAAGTTGAAAGAATACTTTAGAAAGACATCTAAACGAGTATATTTTACTGCCGATACATGGATTTCCATTCAAAATTTGAGTTGCATGGTATTAACTGTTTATTATATTGATAGTGATTAAATCATGCATAAGAAAATTATTAATTTTTGCTTTATTTTGAATCATAAAGGTAAAACGATTGTTGGAAAAGTAGAAAGGTACTTGTTTGAATGGAGAATTCAAAATGTTTTGACTATTATGATTGATAATGTTTCTTCAAATAATATTTGATCAAAAGTGCTCAAAATTGCAATGAGTTAGTTTGAACGGGGAACACATACATATACGATGTTTTGCACACATTTTGAATTTGATTATTTGTGATGAATTAAAATATCATCAAGAGCCTATCATGAGAGTACATAGAGTTGTAAAATATGTTCAATCTTCACTTACAAGGCACCAATATTTTAGAAATTGTGTTGAAAATATTAAAATCACATTCAAAAGTAATATTTTTCTTGATATGTCTACTAGATAGAAATTTACATATTTGATGTTAGAAAGTATTGAAATTTTTTTAAAAAGCTTTTGAGAGGTTAAGAGAAATTGATAGTCATTATTTTGTTGATTTGTGTGGGGAAAGACCTCCCACAATAGAAGATTGAGCTAATGTTAGAGAACTTAGCAAATTCTTAAAAAAAGTTTATTATACAACTGTAATTGTCTCGGTCTCTTTGCATGTTACTTTAAATATTTATTTCAGTGTAGTATGTGATTTGAAAATGGTTATCTAGTAGTACGCTCAGTGCGATAATTCATTATTGAGAAAAATGACTATAGGAATGCAAGGAATGTTTGACAAGTATTGGGGAAATTGTGATAGAATTAATGTCTTCACGTATGTGGCAGTTGTATTAGATACTAAATGTAAAACAAAGTTTTTGTAACATTGTTTGATCATATTAGTTGATAAGATAAATGATTTGGTGAGTCAAGTATAAAGTATGATTGGAAGATCATATCTTCGATATAAATGTGATTTGGGTTTTGAAATTTTAGAAGATAATTATAGCACAAGTGTTACAATATCATCATCATCTACAGAGAAGAAACAAAATAATAGTTTGGCCAACAATGAGATATATGAGATATTCTGTAACAGTCATAATGAGCATCATGTTTCAAATAATAAGTTTGAAGTTGATCAATATTATCTGAAAGGTTAGAAGTTTTTTCAGTCAAACAAAATATTTTAACATAGTAGAAAGTGAATTCATTGAAATTTTCAATATTAAGTAAAATGACAAATGATATATTAATTATTCTTATTTCAACAGTTGTTTTAGAGTCAACTTTTAGTAGTGGAGGATGTGTACTTGATTCATTTTGTCGTTCTTTGTCAGTAAAGACTGTCAAGACGCTTGTTTGTACTCAAAAACTAGATTTGTCAAAATATCAATTAATCAACTTGAACGATGTAGTGGATAATATTGATAAATTTGATCAAGATGTGTTTTATATTTTTTTTTTCTAATCATTTCTATTCCTTTTATTAATTACTATCATTAACATAATTTGTTTGAAATTTATATTTTAACTAATGGAGATAGTGGATTTATCAATAGATATGCAATCAATTATAAACAAATATAAAGGAATTTAGGGATAGAGAGTGCAAACAAAGTTTGTTCACGCGGTTTGGCAACTCTGGCCTACGTCCGCACTCCAAGTTCCCGACTTGGAGATCTTTAATCCACTAACCTTCTCGATTAGTGATAATTGGCTTCACGAGTGCCAACCAAACTTTTACAAGTTGACTCTTTCTCAGGGCGTCACCCCTTCCACTTGACTATTCAGAGGGCGTCACCCTTGATTTGTGTATAATGAGAATAACTGGAAAATAGAACAAATAACTTAAGCTCTCCAAATGTAAACTTTCAAGTTTTAGGATTAGAGAGCTAGGTTTGACACTCTATGATTGATTTGGAATCGAGTATAAAATTTGGCAGAGCTTTGCTTTGATTCTCGCTTTCTTAATTTGAGCTTTGGAGTGTCTTCAATATATAGACTCTAATGACCAGTAGACCACTTTCATTTTGCTCGATCGCCATTCGATTGTTGGAACTAGTTGTTGCGTTATACAGATTGAACAGTCAACAACCTTCTTCATGCCGATCGACTGCCTCTTTACATTTTAGAAACCCACTTCGACTCTGTCCATTCCACGGTCAATCAACCCATTTGCCGCTCGACCGCTTTTCTCAGTTGGTAAAAAACCAAGACTACTGCCTTTAAAACCGATCGACCACTTCTAAGCTGGTCAACTGCTTTCACGCTGTTTTCGATAGATGAGCAATCTGTCATTTTGGCCGGACGACAACCTTCAAATTGGTTGACCGCTTCCACCAGATTTTCAGAAATTTGGTTGACCACCACTTCTCCAAAGTGACCTATACTCCGTGTTTTGCTCTTTTTCAATCTTCTAAGCCCCAAGAATCAACATACAAGCTACAAGGACTTAGAAAAACATATTAATAAATATTAATAACTATATTAAAGATATTTTCAATTAAAATCAATATAATTGTGAAGATAAAACAATTAAGTATAAACAATCAATAAACAACTTATAATCTCAACTAAAACATTCATCATCAAAACAAATAAACCTAATGACACTTAGGCCAACAATATTCCCCTTTTTTATTATGACAACATATTATAAGTTGGTTATTCTTAAGTCTAAACATGTACATATAGTATTGCATAATTTGATCTCTCCCCCTTAGTTTATGCAATATTTCTAACTTTTAATTTCATGGATACATGTTTCTTACAACTTATATAATTCTCTCCTCCTTTGTCAAAATAAAAAAGAATTTAATGGGGAGAACTGAAAATACATTCATCAAGAATTTCTCCACCTTTGTCATTATTCAACACATTAAACCATTAGAGAAAAGCAATTTAAGAATGTGAAACCAATTGAAATAAATCCCCTTTATCAATATACAAACCCAAATCATTAGGGATATCCAAAACATCAAAATAAAATAATTCAATTAATTTAAACTTCCCCCTTTGGCATTAGACATACATAAGAATTGAGGATTCTACTCAATACAAATCATTCAAATAACTTAACTGTAATACCCTGGTACTAATTTCCCGGCGTACGCGATGTAATTGAACTTGGGAATGATATTATATAATTCATCGCGTATCGTTACTCGTTGATTATGGCATGCATCCATGGGGAAAGTATGGGATAGAAAGTTAAATTCAAAAATGGGAAGAAAGTCTGGTCTGGGTGTTTTCGGACGCCTATGGACGACATTGCGGACGAGATGTGTCGTCCGCAAACGTATTGAACGCCACCTCTAGGACTTGGGACGACTCGGGACGCAAATTCGCGTCCTGATCTCACTATGTCTCAGACTTTCGGACGAGTTTGGACGACATGTAGACGAGTTCAGCCGCGTCCGATTTGACTCTGTCCAAGTTTGGGAACCTTCGGACGCTTGCGGACGAGTGCGAACGAGGATGGGTGTCGTTCGATTTGAATTTTTCCAATTTATGGACGGATTCAAACGACACATGCAGACGCCAAACGACATTCGAGGGTCAGCTGCGGATGGTACGGACAAAGGTGGGGACCTCGATTCTTGTCTGCGATCAAAATTTGGCCTGGGGATTTTACACATGCCAATGACTGCAGACGAGATCAAGGCATCCGTAATCATCCTAAAGATCGCAGAACAACAAAATTTTACGGATTTAAATCAGACAACTTGTCGTGTAGTCCATTAATACACGAGATTTCGACGAAGAAAAACACTCCCAGACAAGAATCGCCAGCTCCAGCTCCTCATGGCCAGCCGACCTCCTCTCCTCCCCTACATGATGATTACCCTAGTAAGTCCTCCCTCCTTTTAAACCTCCAGTTGCTTCCCTCAATTGAGTCCATTTTCCCTCCCTTCTCCTACGTCCTTCGTTTGCTTTTCTCTCCTAGAGGGTGAGTGTGTTGCTGGGAGTTGGAGTTGTTGCTGTCCCTGTTTGTTCCTTCAACATTTAGGTAAGGGAATGGGTAGTCTTGGCCAGAGGAGGCCCTACCCACAAGTATAACGTGTGTGTGTGTGTTGACTATGAATTGAGACTCTTACTTTCTGTGTTTTGCTGTAAATCCTTATATGCTCCTTTGTTTCCTTTAAGTGCTTAATTACCTTCACAAATTATTGTTACTTGGTTGTGTACTCTGGATAGTATTATTTGGATGGGCTTTGAGTTTCTCTGTTGTTAAACTTTCATATTTGCTCAATGGTTGAACTAGATTGTTAGGATTTGAACTTTCATACTTGGTCAATGGTTGTATTGGATTATAGTAGAGGAAATTACGAGACATGGACTTCATATTGATTGTTAAGCAGAGATAAGATGAACAAAAAGTTAGCATTTTCTCTACTGTGAATGTTTTATCCAATGATTCTGTGATATTTCTTTGTTGTTCTCTGTCGTTATTTCCTTGCTAAGCATGTTAGATTATGCATGTAACTTTTCTGCTGTTATATTGAAGTACGAAAGATATTCTCTGCTGTAAATTTTGTTGCTGTTACATAACTCTAACGCACGACAACTTGATGTAAATTTTGTTACTGCTACATAATAACTCCAACTAAAAATAACTAAAGCATGAAAGTCTATGCTGTATTTTGTTTCTGATGCTGTTATATCGTTCCTTAACGCATGAGCATTCTCTGCTGTCATTATCTTGTAAAGCATGTAATGCACTTTCATTTTAACCTGCAAATGTATATAGTTAAACTGATTAGAATGGCTATCAAGCATGTTGCTTAGTATCTTTTAATTTTCAGCATGTTAATCAATCACTTATATAATCTAAGCATGTCATTTACCTGTTTTAAGCCTGTCAAATTCCAGTCTATATATTCTTAAGCATGTTCACTGATTATAGCCTTATATGGTTTGCTAAATTTGTCAAGCACGTTAAATTACATATCCGTCTTCGTAAACATTAAAAATCACGATTTCCGCATATTAATTTACTGTTAGTCTTCAAGCATGCTCGCTAGCTAATGTACCATCTCTTGTACTCTTCCAATATTCGAATAAGCTATCGTTAAATTTTGATAAATTCTCAAGCATGATACTCTAATGCCCGCTATACTTATGATCGTTAGCTAATGACATGTTTTAGATGTTGTTTCTCTTATAATAGCGCTATGATTATGTTTCATTCTCTTCGTGTATCTGTAAATTTCCGCCATTCATTATTAAATTGTTATTTCATTTAATTTCTGTTATTTACCTTCAACATATGCGCTGTTTAATTGTCATCATGCATCATGTTAATAGAAATAATTAGGGAGTGCCTCCTTGGGGTGGTACTCACATGCTTCGAGTGAGGAAAAAAATCCTAAGAGAGAACAAATGATAGAATGAATGGGGAGTTGGAGGCTGATGGGTAGTCGGGTCTAATCTGGCAGCTAGGCATAGCCTTTACCTCACCGGGAATGGGACCTAGTATGCACTCAGAAGGTTAGTCTGGTCAACTATACTACTCCCTATGGGTCCTCCAATCTCCCTCTCGATGTACGAGTAAAAAATGAATGAACGAACAAATGTAATAGAAGTAGTCTAGGTGGCCCCCATTCCTTAATAGACTAAAGAGAGACATAATATAAGCATAATTCCATTTCCTTCACTAGGCCATTGGTTCACATCCTTACTTGTGGTGTAGGTAACGAAATGGTAGTTCTAGGAGTCGAGGAGCGGTGGAGCCTGCGGACTATCCGGGGGAAGCACAACTGGAGTAGACAAGTGGCTAGAAAGGAAGAAAGAAAATGTTTTGTAAGGGTTAATAGTGAACATGTTTTGTAAAACACTAATGATGACTCTAACCCTATTTTGAACATGTGATAATTTCAACCCTGAACCCTGGTTATGCTTTGGATTATATTTCTGTTTGCGTTTTTGCTATACCTTACTATTAGATTTAAATGATTTGAGTCTTCAACAATTTAAAAGAAAATTTTTGAAAGCGCGGTGGCGACTAGGATTTAAAAGCACTCTGATGTTATTTTACTATCTTTTAATTGTTTTATGACTTAGGATTCGAAAAGAGTTTTTTCCATTTTTCTTAGTTTTACCAAAGAATTTAATTTAATGAAAATTTGAAATAGAAAGAGAAAAATCTGGATCGTTACATTAGCTCTCCCTCTTTTGTAATTAAGAGCATATAAGAGATGGGGATCAACCATCAAAACACACAAAAATATTTTTCCCTCTTAGAAACACAATTGTTGGGAGAAACTAAAATATTTCAATTGAAATAAAAAACATTTAACATTTGATAAAAGAATATTCGAGTTAAAAACTATTTTCTCCCCCTATTTCAATATTCAAATTGAACTCAAAGAAGATTAATAAAAACACTTGTTGGATTATCAAATATTGAACGATAAGATTCCAAAGATTAAAATCCAAATTTCAAAAATGGATAGCAATTTTAATAACCAAAACACAATAGCTCATTTCATTAAAACTCAAATCCAACCAACACAATCTAAAAGAATTTTATGATACAAATAGTTGGATTGACAAAATTTAAACAAAAAAATACCAATTGAAGAATTAAAGACAATTGAATGATTAAAAAAAAAATTAATCCAATGATACTGAAAAAAAATTTGCAACCAATAAAATCAATATCAATCAAAAGTAAGGGTGGGCAAGAACCGACCAGAACCGAGAACTGAACCAGAACCGAGCTGCAGTTTTGGTTCTTGGTTCCCAAAATTATGTTTGGTTCTGGGTCCGGTTCTTAATTTTATATTTAGTTTGGGTCTCGGTTCTTTGTGTATGGAACCGACAAGAACCGAGCTGCTATGTTAGATAAGAATTCGATCGCATCTTCGCTCCTCAAGTCAGGAAGCTTTGAAGCCCTCGTTCGTCGCTAGATCTAGTTGCGAGCGCAGGAGATTGAAGTTTCTGGCCGACAGCGTCTATGAGGGTTGGAAACTATCGAATGCTGTTAGCGCTGTAGGCCATTTGAGGAGATTTTCGCGAGTGAGGGTTAGCCGAGACAGTGAGCTCGGGAATTAGGGTTTCTCAGCTTGGGATTTCTCTTCTGCTATTTGTTTCAATTGAGGTGCGATTTCTTCATGTTTCTAGTCCTCTTAGCCTCTAATGTTGTTCTAAGAAGTAATACAGAGAGACAAGAGCAGGATTTTTTTTAGATCAAGTCCTGTTTTGCTTCAAAATGCAATAGCCGATTCTGTATCTATTCTTGAAGTTTGAGAATGCATTCAGCCTCTATTTTTTTTTCTGGATTATTGATGAATGAATTTTAGGAATAATTTGCATAATGAATTCTGTTCTAGATTTTGCTTTGAATTTGATCTCCAAAATATTGTTGCTGTCTTGAGAAATTGTTGGACAGTCGAAGATATTGGGTCTGAACAGTGAAAGAAATATAGTATACTGAATGTTGTTAGTATGTTGAAGGAGTAAATCAGTACAGATTTAAAGCAAAATATAGTATTTGCTTTTGTTTTTGATTTTTGATTTCGTAATCTAATTGATGAATAATGAAGCCCAGATAATTGATTTTTGCTTCTGTTTTTTGTTTTGATTTCGTAATCTAATTGATTTCGTTTCTCTCTCTCTTAATTTTGATGGAGTGCAGAACAAAAGTTGTTTAAAGACAGAAGCATAGTGGTAGTTGAAGTAGATTTGGGAGGAAGGTTCAATCACATACAGGGAACCGGAACCGAATTTGAACCGAACCAGAACCGAGCTCGATTCTGGTTTCGGGTCTGGTTATTTGCGGTTTTGGTTCTGGTTCCTTACTCTTGGAACCGAGAACCGAACGGTCGGTTCCAAGAGGTCCGGAATCGAAACCAAGAACCGATTTGCCCACCCCTAATCAAAAGTATGAAGTATTAACCTAAATGTATATAAACAATTCAAATTAAATCAAGAGTTTGTGCAATTCGTATAAGCATTTATATCAACCACATATTTATACTTTTGATCCAAAAGTGAAAAATACCTTAGTGCTTTTCTTAGGCATTCAAACCTTTTTGGGTCCTTTATGTAATGACTCGGTTTTTCTTTATCTTAAAAAAAGTGATAAATTTAAAACTTTTATAAAACAACTTAAATCATCATTAATTAAAATCAGAGTTCTCTTATAAAAACCAAACCATTAAATTCTCTTTCGTAAACTCGTTACTTAAACAATGGAAAACTATAATTATAAACAATTTTTCTAAAAACGTAGCGGAAGCTTAAATAAACTATTTGCGGAATAAAAGCATTTGAGTACATTTATGTTTACAAAACCGTTTTTCTCTTTATGTCTTTAGCCTGACCTACTACAATGCTTGCCCGTGCAAATCCTTCATCAACCGCTCCTCTTTGGATTAATTGCAATATCACGATCACCTACACCACAAGTAAACTGTCAGCCTAAAGGCTTAGTAAGGAATTGAGATATGCAACATGAATGCCTCTAATTCATTATGTCAAAATTGGATCTGCCTCAAACTGCTCTTTACTCACGGTTTCATATAACATAAACTCGTAGATCGAGTTGGGAGATTAGAGGACCCTAACAGTAATGGTGGGAAATTGACATCTAACTCCCTAGAGTAGACAAGCTTTCAAACCCAATGTGGCCAGATTAAATTCTATTCGAGTTTACCGGTTAGATCAGAACCATTAACTTGGCCTACAATTCCGTCACTTTCTTTTCTTTTCTTCATTTTCTTCTCACACATGAATACCAACCCTTTTCGTGGTATTTCCTATGATATCTATTATCATGAACGCACTATGATGCAATACAAACAATAGAAACACAATGATATCATTCATCCAATGAATACACAAGTCCATACTACCAAGATTTTCAGAATATAGAAGGAATACACTACGGAAATCAATCACGGAATTTCGACAACAATTCAACTGCGAATCAACGCACTCCACAGTAGCAGAAAATAATCATGTACACATTAAGTAATACAGTCAACAACCACACTAACGAATATCGAAACCTGCGGAAGCTAGCAGTAAAAGAACAACAATTCTACTAGCAATTATAACGACTAATATATTTCATGAATCACTGGAAATTCACAGCGTATATCAATGAGCCAATAATGTCTTAAAAATAGTTATCATGCTTTGAATTAAAACTGGAAATAATAACAAGTAACAACAAATAAGGCATGCTACGATGCTTTGATATCAACCGTAAGATATGAAGTCTACAGCGAATTGAAACGACATATACGTGCTTTATAATTTGATGGCCAACTACAAAATATATGATAGCAAATGAACCACGTGCATACATTCTTTATAATTTGACAACGAATACAAAATATGACAGTGAAATTGAACATGTATACGTGCTTCACGAATTGACAACGAATACTAAATGAGGTAGCGAATGAAAACATGCATACGTGCTTTATCATTTGACAACGAATATAAGTAGCGAAATAAAACGTGCGATATGTTTTGAATCCTAACAGAAAATAACAGCATATAATCAGCGACTTGACAATGAGTTTCCAACGACTCAAACGTACAAATATAGCTCCAAATTGACAGAAAACGAAAACCAAAACAACAGCAAGGTCATAGCAATTAAAACGCGCTGATCGTGCTTCGAAATTGACGGAAAATAGCTACGGAACAACAGCGAAACAACAATGAATTCGCGACAACTAAAACAAACTAACATACTCTGAAATTTACGGAATAGCAGTGAATTCAACAGCGATTTTAACTAGCATACGTGCATCCTAGTTTGACAGAAAATTTCGAAACATAACAGTGAGTAAATCTAGCATGCGTGCATCCTATTTTGACAGCAATTTAAATCCAGAACAGCAGCGAATTTAACAATAATTGTATTAATGTGCTTCAAAACCGACATAACTTAACAATATTAACAATATATAGCAGCGTAATGAACATGCATACATGATATACATTTCGACGGTGAGCAACAATCTATGACAGTGAACTGAAAACGTGCATACATGCTTTATTTTGGCAGGATTTACAGCAGTGAAAGCACGAAGGACGAACAACAACGTGTGAGATATTAAACTCTAAAAGATTCGGAGCAACAGTAATAGCTAGATAGGTATTAAACATGCTTGAATTTAAATATGAAAGTTAACAACTATTTCATGCTATGTTTTAATCAGGCTTATCTAAGAATTTGCTATGCTTAAGAACAAAGGACATGAAGATTAAAGCACATCGATCATATGAATTAAACAACCAAGGTACAACAAGTAGTTAACAGTTTGGAACCATCATTTGCTTCCCTTCATTTACTGTAACTCAACACAAATCCGTTCACAAGCTTATGCACCAACCAAACAGGGACTTTCTCAAACCAACCATTGACCAGAGGCACAATCATAGGATTCAATCAATGAAAAAACAAGGGAAAATAAACATGACTCTACTTGTGGTGTAGGGCCTCCCTTGGCCAAGACTACTCAATTTTCTTACCCAACATCAGTAGAAGTTCAGCACATAAGTTCTTCCATTCCAATACTTGAAGCATCCGAGAAGCGCACCCGAGGCCAAGAGTAGGAGCTTCTCCTCTCGGCCTTCTGCTCTCACCTTCTTATTCTTTCTCAGCTGAAGAAAGCACCAAGACAGGGAATTTATTTCCCAGCTGCCTCAGAAGGACCCCTCCTTACATCCATAGTTGTCTTGGCGACAAAGGGCAGTGGCGGTCATAAAGGACAGAATAATTGCAAGAAATAATTGGGGAATACGCCAAATTGTTTGATGGATAACTGTCGACAGAACTCAATTCACGAACTGGGTTCACAATAGAACCACTAGGCAGTAAGCCGAAGCCCGACTGCAATCTAACCAAAATCCCCCTGCCGATCTCAATTTCCGCCTTTGTTGTTCCTTCATCAATCAAATTTGCATCTGTAATATCACAATTTACCAGCAACAGAGATAAATCGAGAGTTTACCTCGGTCCGACACTTCGCTGCACACGGGAGAATTCACCCCGTAGTTCGAGCGTTTCGCAACCAGAGCCCTAGCCGCGAAATCGCCGCTCCGCTTCGCCTGGACGTTGCGTACGCCGAACCCGAGCTCACTGTCACCACCCTTCGATGGGTCTCCTCCTCCCTCGATTTCTCACTCTCTGTTTGGCTCTCTCTCCCTCTTCTCCCATTCTTCCTCTTCGTGAAATGACCAAAGGCCATAACAATTTCTTCCCCCCTTTTCTAATTTCCAGCCGAGCCGGACCACACACCAACCTGAACCGTTAGCTCGAATCGGTTCACCTGCTGAACCGGTTCAGCTCTTTTGTCCCTAATTTATTTCCTTTATTTTAATTCCTAATTAATCCCCTTCATTTATTAAATCCTTCAATTAATAATTCACTTTTAATTTTACTTAATTTTTTTTATATAAGTTTACACCTAACTAATTCCCAATTATTTATGTGGTATAAATCTAATAAATCTTATCCCGTAATATAACATATTTATTTTTATGAAATTCGTAATATCAATAAAGACGGAGAAAATATCGGAGTACGTTCTTCGTAATATCTCGATAAATATCCAAATAATCTGAATACCAACAATTAATTTCTAATTTTTCCTTATTAAATTTCGTTATAAAAAGTCGGGATATTACACTTTATTCTTAGAAATTGTTCATTTTTTAGCCCAAACCATTTTAAAATTTGCCCTTTTATCACTCAATTTTAGAGGGCAACTATAAAATTTATGTCATATACAAGTGCAAGCATCACAAGTAATAAGACAAACAAAAAAAATTATTATAATTCTTCTTTTTAACAAAGGGTTGATAGCTAATTCTGGTTTTATCAAATGTAACTTTTTGCTGTCTTAATGTTAAAATTCTTGCTACCATTTGTAAATTTCAAAACAATAGAATTCAAAAAACTATTTTTAGTTTTTAAGTCGCAAATATTACTCTCAAGAGATTTAATAGTAGCACTAGAAATCTCATACATGTTTTTCAACTAAACAATTTGATTTTCAAAAGATTTAACCATTTCAACATGTTTTTCCATCAAATTGTCGTTATCCTTTTTCAACAAATTATATTTACGTTTAAACACATTGAATTTATCAAATAATTCATTAAAAGCATATCGTAATTCATTATCTTCATCAATATCATCCTAATCGCTAGAAGAATTGTGTACCTTAACCTATTTGGCTATGAAGCAAAAAATTGGAAACTGCTTCTATCTCGGAAGAGGAGCCCGCATCACTATCGTAAAAAATGGCCTTGAATGCTTTCTTCTTGAAAGACTTTGATTTCTTCTTGGCTTTTGGGCACTCATAAGAGGCGTGTCGGGTTTCCCACACTCAAAGCAAACTATTACTTTCTCATCTTCCTCTTTCTTCCGTTGAAGTATTTGTTGAACTTCCAGGTTATGAATTTGATATCTTCATCTTCATCCTCTTCCTCGGAATTCACTTAAGTGCTTGAGGAGGTTTTGAAGGCTATGTTCCTTGTTTTAGGAATTCCTTCTTTTTTTGCTCCTTCTTCTCGTTGCTTAGGGAGGTGAATTAGGCATTCTAAACTTTTTCATGCGATAATTAATTAATCTATCCTTAAGTGATTTATCAATAGATATGCAATCAAATATAAACAAATATAAAGGAGTTTAGGGATAGAGAGTGCAAACAAAGTTTGTTCACGCGGTTCGGCAACTCTGGCCTACGTCCGCACTCCAAGTTTTCGACTTGGAGATCTTTAATCCACTAACCTCCTCAATTAATAATAATTGGCTTCACGAGTGCCAACCAAACATTTACAAGTTGTCTCTTTCTCTAGTTGTCACCCTTTCTACTTGACTATTCCTAGGCGTCACCCTTGATTTGTGTACAATGAGAATAACTGGAAAATACAACAAATAACTTAAGCTCTCCAAATGTAAATTCTCAAGTTTTAGAATGAGAGAGCTAGGTTTGACAATCTATGATGGATTTGAAATCGAGTATAAAATTTGGCAGAGCTTCGTTTTGATTCTCGCTTGCTTGATTTTAGCTTCAAAGTGTCTTCAATATATAGACTCTGCGCAACCGGTCGACCACCTCCATTTTGGTTGATCGTTATTCGACCGTTGGAACTAGCCATTGCGTCATACAGATTGACCGGTCAACAGCCTTCTTCACATCGGTCGACCGCCTCTGCACATTTTAGAAACCCGCTTCGACTCTGTCCATTCTACGATCGATCAACCTATTCGCCGCTCGAGCACTTTCCTCGACCAGTAAAAATGCAAGCCTACTACCTTTAAAATTGGTCGACCACTTCTAAGTTGGTTGACCGCTTCCACGTTGTATTCGATAGATGAGCAATCTATCATTTTGGTCGGTCGACCACCTTTAAATTGCTCAACCGCCTCCACCACTTTTCCATAAATTTGGTCGACCACCACTTCTCTGAAGTCAATTTATACTCTGTGTTTTGCTATTTTTCAATCTTCTAAGTCCAAAGGATCAATATACTGTAGACCGATATGCGCCCATTGGGGGGGGGGGGGGGGAGTGAATTAGGCATTCTAACATTTTTGTATGATATTTATTTTTTTAATCCTATGTGATTTATCAATAATAAATAAACAAACAATCACAAATATAAGAGATGTAAGGGAAAGAAATACAACACCAAGTTTGTTCATGCTGTCTAGTAACCTTGACCTACGTCCGCACTCCAAGTTCTCGACTTGGAGATCCTTAATCACCCAACCTCCCCCATTAGTGATGATTAACTTCACAGGTGTCAATCAACCTTTACAATTGACTATTTCTAAGGGTGTCACCCTTTTCACTTGACTATATGGAGCATCACCCTTTTGATCACGGTTTACAAATAGAAATGTAAATTATAACAAATATTTCCAAACTCTTGGAATGTAAATTCTCAAGTGAAGGTTTGAGAGAATTAGGATTTGCACTCTTTTGTTGAGAGAACGCGAGTAGAAATTTCGGCAGCGTTTCGGTATGGTTCTCTTTCTTCTTGATCTTCAATTTGGAGTGCCACACTTTATAGAATTGCGCACCCGGTCGACCACTTCCATTTTGGTCGACTGCCTTTCTACCATTAGGACTAGCCGTTGCGTTATATAGATTGACCGGTTGACCGCCTTCTTCACATCGGTCAACCGCTTTTTCACATTTCAGAAACCCGCTTTGACTCTGTCCATTCCATGGTCGATCAACCTGTCTGCCGCTCAATCGCTTCCTCAGTCGCTAAACCTGTGACGACCCGGTTTTTCCTTTCCTCTATAAAAATATACAATAAATTTAAAACTTTTATAATAATAACTTAAATTGCTATTAAATGAAATCAAAGTTTTCTTCTAAAAACCGAACCGTCAAATTCTCTCTTATAATCGTTACTTAAACCATGAATATATATGAGTATAAATCATTTTCCTTGAAAACGTAGCGGAAGCTTAAATAAACCATTTTAGAAATAACTAAATTACATTTATAATTACAAAACTAATTGCTCTTTAGTCTTTTGCTCTTTACCATTAAGTCTTTAACATTTAGCTTTGAACTTTGCAAACCACGTTGCTCGACTGTGTAAATTCCTCATCAACCGCTTCTCTTTTAAATAAAGCATATTATCACGAACACCTACACCACAAGTAGACACCGTAAGCCTAAAAAGGCTTAGTAAGGAATTGGAAAACAAACAAAACACAACAAATGCCTCTAACTGGTTATGTCGGAAAGGAATCCATCCAACCATTCTTTACTCATTATTATATCTTATAACTCGTGGATCGAGTTGGGAGATTAGAGAACCCTAGCGGGCAATGGGGGGAAACTCGGTATCTAACACCCTAGAGTAGACAAGCTTTTCAATCCCATGGGCGGGAAGTTCTTACATTTGGTTTACCAAGTCTACTGATTAGATCCGAACCATTAACCCGGTTGCTAATTCCCTTACGTACTTTATTAATCATTTTCTTCTCACATCATGAATACCAACTCGGCCGTGGTATTTCCTAAGGGTTTCTAAGACCATGAACCCTTAACTTAGTGACTCTAGCAAGCAATCTGTGCAAATAAACACCCAAGATGCCATAGGATTCATCTATACAAACAATCACGAAATCAATCTCTACAAGCCATCGTTGAACTACAATCTAATTTATCAAGAACTGAACTATGGCAACCATCACGGAAATACAATCACGCTTCAACAACTAAATTAACGAACATCGAATTATGTGGAAGCTAACGGAAGAATAACAACATTCTAATAAATCAAACTACGGAACAACAGTGAAGTAATAGCAAATATTAAGCAATTAAAACGTGTTGAAAATGCTTCTAAATTGATAGAAATCGAACACGAAACTGCAGCGAATTCAACAACAATTTAAGCACTTAAAACATGCTTATCATGCTCCGGAATTGACGGAAAAGAACAACAAAAACAGCATCAATTATCAGCGAGTTTAAACAATTAAAACGTGCTGAATATGCTTTGGAATTTATGGGAAACAAACTACAGAACAGCAGCGAATTAAACATTAATTTATACATCTAAAATGTGCTAAGCATGCTTCTAAATTGACGAAAATAAAATACAGAACAGCAACTACTTCTACAGCGAATTCAACAATTAAAACGTGTTAAACATGCTTCGGAGTTGACGAAAACGAACTACGAAACAGAAGCGATTTAACAGCGAAATTAAGCAAGTAAAATGTGTTAAACATGCTTCGGAATGGACGAAATTTAAATACGAAACAGCAGCTTATTAAACAGCAAATTAACGTGATAACATGCTTCGAAATTGACAGAAAATAGCGACGGGACAGCAGCAAAACAACATCGAATTTAAGCAATTAAAAGAGTTTATCATGCTCAATTTAAAGCAGAAAATCTAAGCAAGCATTAGTGAATAAAAACGTGCATCATTTCTCTACTGATCGACAATAGAATAATGAAATCTAACAACAATTAAAACGTGCAATATGTTCAATTCTTGACGGAAATGTAAACAATAAAACTATAAAGAGTGAACGAACAACGTGCGAGATATGACATTCTTAAATCGAAATAAAGATTAATAACTAGATGGTCATTGACATGCTTGGAGTTTTAACAATGAATTTGGCACAATTAATTTAACAAGAAAAGAATTACATAACAATATGAGTATATATTACAAGATTCCTATCAAATCTTAACCAGAATCCCAAACTCCAAATGGAGTTACATGAAGTAAAACAATCAACAGAACGACTATAAAAGAATTCAACAAGATTATATCAAAAGTCACATCCACATTCAATCAAGGAAGTCAATCATGGAAATCAACAAAAGAAATAAACCTAATACTTGTGGGTAGGGCTTTTGAATGCCAAGACTCACAATTCCTTACCATTTGATGAACCAAAACCGGGACAAACCACCAGCTCCAGCAGCTTCACAATGGCTGGACAGCAGCACTCCTCTCCACGGACCACAGCCCACTCTTCACTTCCAGTTCTCTGTCTCGACCCTCCCCAAGAAAAGCACACAGCTCTACCATTTAATCTTCCTCCATGTCCGACAACCTGTTCAAGTTTCAACCGTCCACTGCCTTCTCATAAATTCTTCAACCATTTGTTGTCTCCCTCTTAATTCTGCCAGCCCCTCCAGCACATGTGCTCCCCCATAATGTATAGTGCGATGCCAGGCTGGAGGGATGGGAGGGAGTTGTCTACGTGGCAGACAACAACTCGGGTCAAACCGGGGTATATCGGATTCGGCCACTCCAGGGTCGGAGTACCCTGTTGGAGCCCAACCACGAACGACCCGAGACTGGAAAACCACAGCCTCTCCGTCGCCGGACTCAGTCGTCGCCATTCCATTGGCGTCGGCCATCGAACATCGACAGTGAATCAGGAAATCGTAACGTACCTTGTTCTGGCGCTGTCTCAATCCACCCGTGAAGCTCGGACATTCCCGAGCCCTAAATCGAAACCCACGCCGCTCCGCAATAGCTCGCCGGACGTCGCAGCAACTCACCGGTCAGCGCATCCCGAGCCCGAGCTCGCCGTCGCTCGATCTCTCAGTCTCCCTTTCTCTCGATTTTGCTCTCTCGGGAAGGAAGATGGCTGAAGGCCAATTTTTTTTTCTTTTCTTTTATTATTATTATTATTATTATTTTCTTTTATTTCTAATTTCTCCATTAATTATATCCCACTTAATTTCTAATCTCATTTTAATTAATCTACTCTTAATTATATTTTATCCTCTTAACTTTAATTAATTTCTTTCCATTTAATTCAAGAACCGGATTACTTAATTTAATTCAGACCGAGTCGAACCAAACCAGTTCAATTATTATTAGTTAATCAACTCCATAATTATTATGTTAAATTAAATATCAATTATTTTCCAATTACACTTATTTATCATATTACGAAAATTCGGGATATTACAAAACCAATAAGCCCATTGTCCACTTTCCGGTCAACCGCTTCTCCAGCTTTTTCAATCAGGGGGCAATTTGTCATTTTTACGGTCGATCAGCTGGTCGACTGTTTCTTTCTTTACAGAACATTTTTATCAACCTCCTAGCACCTTTAGTCGACCTCTTCGTCCTTTTTTGCATTTTCATGAAATCTCTAAGTCCCAATATTCACACTATAATCTAAATGGACTTAGGTAAACACGTTAGTAGGTAATAATACCTTTATTAAGGGTATTTTCAATGAATAATAATAATGAATTTACACGATTCATAATTAACAACTAAAACAACTTAATTACACAAATAAAACCGTTATCATCAAAACAAATAACCTAATGCCTATTAGGCCAACACATACAAGCTATAGGAACTTAGATAAATATAATAGCAAACATTAATACCTGTATTAAGGGTATTTTCAATTAAAATCAATATAATTATGAAGATAAAACAATTAAGCATAAACAATCAATAAACAACTTATAATCTAAATAAAAACATTCATCTTCAACACAAATAGGCCTAATGACACTTAGACCAACACAGACATCCCCTATCACTGAAGAACATCTATCGCCTAGCGTCAGACATCCACCATCACTGAAATATGTCTAACCCTGCTCATTCAACTACTATCAATTTGTGCACTCTTTCATGAGTCACATCCAACAGCCATCAATTCATCTACTATCTCATCCACCAGTCATCTCTTTATTCGCCCCCATTTAAAATATCACGTACTTTGCATGTGACCCCTTTAAATCTCTATTCGCGAGCACCTTTGGATGCCTCTCCTCTCATCTCATCCGTCCATCACACAACGTCGGACATCCCCTATCACTAAAGGACGTCCAGCTCATCCAAAGGCCATTAATTTGTCGCTCTCTCATCCAACGGTCATCAATTCATCCGCTCTCTCATTTAACTGTCATCCCCTCAACCGCCTCTGTTTAAAATATCGTGTACCTTGCATACGACCATTTTAAACTATTGTCCGCCAGCGCCTTTGGATGCCCCTTCTCTCATCCTATTTGTCCATTACCCAGTGTCGGACGTCTCACATCACTGAAAGACGTCCAATCCTGCTCATCCAACGACCAATGAACCAACGAATAAATGTTTGTTTTACTTTTCAATTATTTTTGTTAAATTTATATTAGTAAAAATTAAATTTATATTTATATATATAAATAAATAATATTATTTTACATAATGAGTAGAACCGGAACTGAACCAAAACTTTCCGTTCAATTATGGTTAGGTTTTTTGCCTTAACAACTCAAGTTTCACTTTTATTTTTTCCAAATCGAATAAAGTCAGTTTGGTTCCAGTTTGACCCTAAAATCGAACCAAACCGACTTTTGTGCATTCCTAGTTTTACTTTAATTTTACACTTTAATCTCACGTAGTGTATGTGTCACTCAGTCACTCATTTATATAATCAAACATTTTAAATATTTATATTATAATATAATAATTTTATCAATAAACGAAAGACACATAAGCAACGTATTAGAGGATGAAATCAATGTATATAATTAAAATGTAAACATAATATTATCCTAAAAATAATTATTATTTAAGAAGAAAAATTGCACTTAGATTACACAATTACTAGTGAGATAGTAATTGCAGTAGCTGAAATAAGTGCAAAAACATATGAATTCAATGCATTCATTAGTTAAGTTTCATTAGATTCTTAAAAATTATATATTGTTGAAATATCTAGCGTAGCACAACATTTTACCACTCACAGTCTCTCAATTGTCTTTAAGTCTAGTCAGTCTTCCTATTAAGACAGTCTAATCTTACTGTGTCCGAGATAAATCCACTAGCATAATAAACTATTTAACAACCATCTAATTTTTATCTTCATAATCTTTCATCAACTAAAGCAATTCAATGTAAGAGCTCGGCCTGCTATAGTAATTGAGCGGACTCAGCCCAGGCCTGCCTAGCAGGCCGAGTCGAGCCCGCCCAGCTCAGGCTCACGAGCCTGGCCCGCAAGCTGGCTAGCGAGCCTGGCAGGCTATCCCAAGTCCTGGCGTCTGACGTCTCGGCGAGGCGACAAAATCTCCGATTCACGCAGGCAAGGCTTACTTGTGTGAATCGGAGAATAGGCGATGGCGAACACAGTTTTCTGCGTGAATCGGTGAGGGCAATTCTGCAACGGCATTCAGCATTCAGCATTCGGCAACAGATCTGCCTTTTGCATGAATCGGAGGCCGACGATTCTGCGTTAATCGCCGAACGCGGGGGCGAGCTTTTCTGCGTTGAAGCCGGAGGTTTTCTGAGACTGCCGGAGAACTCCACTGTACAGTGGACAGTGTCCACTGTCTTCAGTTCATATTGGAGCTTAAAGAATGAGGGGAGCATCCCTCATTCTTCTCCCCCTAGCAACGGTCTTCAGACCATTGCCTGGTGCCTAGTGCAGCAGTGGGCAACGGTCTTCAGACCGTTGCTTGCAACGGTTTGAAGACCGTTGGCGACTTGGCGTTGGCAACGGTCCGTTGACCATTGCCCCCGACCCCACCGCCCCCACCCCCTCTTCAATCTTCCCCTTCCCCTTCCCTTTCCCATTCTTCATTTTCTATAAATACCTCTAAACTACCTACAAAATTCTTCACCAAATCTTTCTCTCAATCTCTACAAAAATTTTCACCAATATCTAAATCTTTCTCT
Organism: Begonia loranthoides; assembly: GCA_022433065.1. Classification (NCBI taxonomy): domain Eukaryota; kingdom Viridiplantae; phylum Streptophyta; class Magnoliopsida; order Cucurbitales; family Begoniaceae; genus Begonia; species Begonia loranthoides. The sequence continues at coordinate 44,384,695 of CM039468.1, read as the reverse complement.
CAATCTCTCAATTTCTTAATCTCTCAATCTTTCTCTCAATTTCAAAAGGTATATTTTATTTAATTTATTTTTATTATTTTTAATTTAAAGTGTATTACGAACTAACAAATTTTTTTTTTGTGATTTGTATAGGACTCTTATTCGTGAAGGTGATCACAATTGCATACCATTGTTGAGTAATTGGTGTGCGGTATCATTTTATTTTTTAATTGTTTCGTAATAGTCAATTTTTATAATTGTGGATTCACGTGATTTTTTGCTTAACACTTTTATTGACATTAATGATGATATTGATGAAATTAGGGGGAATAATCCTGCAATTTCAATAGGTCAATTATCTGCACTTGCATCCACATCTTCACCTAGAAAAAAAAGAAGCAAAACGTCGAATGTATGGAATCATTTTGAAATGAAAGATATTAAAATTGGTGGAAAAATAGAAAGTAGAGCACAATGCAAATATTGTATTAAACATTATGCATACGAATCTGATAGTTCTACTAGCACAATTGGTAGGCATTATACAAAATGTCACTTAAACGAGCACGTGAGAGACCCTACACAAACACTCATAACTGCTAGTGGCAGTGGCAATTTTATGTATTCAAATAATAAAATGAGAGAAGGAATAGCATCACAATCTGAGGTACCTTTATCTATGTTTGATAGCGAGTTATTTCAAAATTTTATGAAAGAGTATATTAATCCTAGTTTTAGATGAGTCCCTAGAAGTACGACGCGAAGTGATATTATTAAAATGTATAATAATATGAAAAATGAATTAATTGCGTTTTTTCCAAATGCTCCGTCCATGTCTATTTGTATTACTTCTGATTTATGGAGTGCACCTAATGCTTTAGGATATATTGTTATAACTTCCCATTTTATTGATGACTCTTGGCAATTAAATAAAAGAATATTAGGATTTCGTAGTTGTGAATATCCACATAGTGGCGTTACTATTTATAGATATATTGTTGGAATTTTGCAAGAATATGCTATTAGAGATAGAATTTTTAGTATTATGTTAGATAATGTTTCTGCTAACGATGTTGCAATTTTTGAATTTAAAAAGTTATTTCAATTAGATACGGCTCATAATACTCTTTTTCATATGAAATGTGTTTGTCATATTTTAAATTTAGTTGTTCGAGATGGAATGTCATTTATTTCGTATCATCTTGAATCTATTGGATCTGCAATATCTTATATTACTTCGTCTAATACACGACAACAAGAATATAAAAAATATTGTAAAGTTGTTCAACTTAAACCAAGAAAATTAAAAACCGATGTAGATACAAGGTGGAATTCGACATATTTAATGTTGGAAAATGCTCAGCCATATTGGTTAGTTATTTGTGCTTTTATTAGTGAAAAAACAAAATGTATTACTCTTGATCATAGTAGTTGCGATATTGCTAAATTATTTTTGATTTTCTAAAACCATTTTTTGAAGCTACAAATGAATGTTCGGGAATTTATTATCCCACTACTCATCTTGTTCTCCCAATTTTTATAAAATTAACGGGTACTTTTAAAAAATTTAGACAAATAAACAAATTTTGTGATATACTTGATAAAATGGAAACAAAATTTAAAAAATATTGGCTTAACATACCTAATATTTTTTGTTTTGCATGCATAATGCATCCTAAATTTAAATTAAAAGGAGTGCGTATAATGGTTGATAAAATTTCTTCTAATTTAGGTATTTCTTCTTTAATTACTTGTGCTCAATTAAAAAATGAAATTGATCATTTATATTCTTCTTATGAACTTAAATATTCTAATGATACTCGTTTCATTCCTTCTTCACATATTTATGTTAGCTCTAGTAGTGGTGCTCGTGGTGGAGTTCCATAAGATTTTATGGATGATATATTGGATGAAATAGATAGCAATATTCATTCTCATACTTCACAAAGAAATGAACTCGATATTTATCTTGACACCTACCATCCCATTTTTCGCGACGAGCATTTTGATATTTTGGCTTGGTGGAGAGGCAACTCTATTTCATTTCCTATTATTTCTAAAATGGCACGTGATCTACTAACACCTCCGGTCTCTACAATAGCATCGGAGTTTGCTTTTAGTGCAGGTGGACGTGTGTACGATGATAAACGGGGAAGACTTGCACCAAATATCGTTGGGGCACTCATTTGCATGAAGGATTGGAACGACGCTGTGACGAGAGATCAACAACGAGAGGACGACATATTAGAAGAATTCAAAAATTTGAATGTCGAAGACTAAATTTTTATTTAAATTTTAAATTGTAATTTTCATTTTGATATAATTTCTTTAACTTGTAAGTTGTATTTTGAAATTGTAATTTAATTTTTCATTTAAATTTGAAATTGTAATTTAAATTTTTCATTTTCATTTTGATATATTTTCTTTAACTTGTAAGTTGTATTTTTAAATTGTAATTTAAATTTTCATTTAAATTTGAAATTGTAATTTAAAATTTTCATTTTCATTTTGAACTTATAATTTTCATTTTGATGTATTTTTTTAAGCCAATTGAATAAAAGTATTTATTCAATTAAATTATTAATTATAGTATTTTTACATTATAATAATAAATATTTATTATAGTTTAAAATTGGGGAAAATGACAAATCAACCATCGTGGTTTGCGATCAATGACAAGTCAACCACTGTGGTATATTTTCTAACAAGTTAACCACTAACGTATGAAAAAATGACAAATCCAACATCGCACTGACATTTTCCATTAACAAAAAAGGGTGTCTAGGCAAAAATGGACCTGGACGCTGCAGGCAAAAATGGCCTGGACGCCGCGGCGTCCAAGCAAAAGAGCATGGACGCCACGGCGTCCACGTCTCTTTTGGCGTGGCGTCTCTAGAACTCTCTATTTTTCATTTATGGAAACTTTATAGTCTGCAAGGTTCTCGATCAATTGTGTTTCATGGTTACTTCGAATTCTTTATGTATATGTTTTACGAATGCAATGTTTTTATTGGTTTTTTGACCTCTGCACCTTCAAACGACCATAACTTTTGCTACGGATGTCGGAATTGGGCGCAGAAGGTATCAAATCGAAGCTCCCTCAGCTCATTTATTATAGGGTAAATCCCATGACCCCATTTCTCGGCCCCAAAATCAATCGTTTAAACCCTCAAATTTGCGATCAAACAATTTTTCAGACCAAACATTGTTTGATCAGAAAATATTTTTCAAAAAATATTTTCATATTACGCATTGAGATATAAGGCATAATTACTTGAATTTCGAGAACATAATGTTAATGTTCGTCCGAGTGTTTGGTATACCACACCTAAATAAGATGTTTTATCTTTAATATTTGGCTTAATTTTAACTTTGAGTTTCCTTCTATAGTTCAATTGATTCAATCTCATTGATTTATAATTGTTCCCATGTATATCAAAACTCAAGAGTCAAGAGAATAAGTCTGTCTTAGTTCAAATTTTGTGTGGTACAGAGTAGATTTCCGTCTGTTCGAGTCACCACGATCCTGTTTGATAAAAGTAAACACGAATTAAAGAAGTCAACTTAGTCAGAATCAAACCAAAAATATCAACTCGACTGGGTCATCTCAGACTATGTCAACTCAATGGGCTGGTTAACTTACTGAATTTGTAATTATGGGTTGGATTAACTTTTGGGTTGGGTCAATTTGTAGACTACCCGAGCTGACCTCCTTTGGACCGAGGTTTTGGGTCAATGCAAAACCTACAACGATGGAGTAATTAATCTTTGTTGTAAAAGTCTCTGTGCTTAATTTTTTTTTTTTAAATCTACAACTATGGAGTAATTATTTTGTATTGTTCTCTGCGTCAATGAACCATACTCTAAATTTCATTTTGGAATCGAGAAGTATATCATCAAGTATTTTTGGTGCACATCCTCGTCACGTTAACACCATGCCTCAACTATCATGCCATCATCCTCATGATATCATAGCATGTCTGTTAAGAATCAAGCAATATCACATAGTATATAGAATAAATATTATTGTCCATATTTAGAATTTCTTAATTATAGAAATATATAGTATGTAATATAATTACTTTTATTAAAATATATTATTGAAAGAATTATAATAATTCCCTATTGTGTATATATACAGTTATTTTTCAATAAAATAAACAAGTTAGAGTTTTCTCTCAATTCTCTTTTTACATGGTATCAGAGCAGTAACCATTTTTTCTCTTGCTTTTTTTTTCGTCATGGCTTCTACAGGAGATAAGTTAATTTCCAACGGCCCTTATTCTCTTCATCATTCCAATCATCCAGGAATGATTCTCGTTTCCAAAGCTCTTGATGGAGACAACTATTCAACATGGAGCTGAGCCATGAAAATTTCTCTGAATGCAAAATCCAAATTGTGTTTTGTTGATGGAACTCTTAAAGTGCCGCAGGACACAACCAATCTCAAAGAATACACTGCATGGAAAAAATGCAATGACATGGTACTCTCTTTGCTTTTAAATTCTTTGACATCTGATATTGCAGATAGTGTTATTTTCTACAATACTGCTCATGAAGTTTGGGAAGATTTACAAAGTCATTTCTCACAAAGTAATGCTCCACGAATTTTTCAAATTGAAAGAGATATTGCTTGTAGCGTTCAAGATCAAACATCTGTTGCAGTTTATTATACAAAGTTAAAGAAATTAGGGGATGAATTGGGTTCGTATAATGATGCTGTTTGCACTTGTGGAGCTGATAATATGAGACGCAAATTAATGCAATTTCTTATGGGATTACATGAATCTTATAATGCAATTTGTGGTCAGATCCTTTTGATGAATCCGTTGCCTAATGTTGTGCAAGCATATTCTTTGATTATTCAAGAAGAAAAACAACGAAATTTGATTTTTACACGTGATGGAACCGAAACTTTGGTAATGGTTGTTCGCAAAGATGAACCAGTTGCTCTTGCTGTTCGACAGAAATCTTACAACACTTCTCGTTCTAATTCATCTAATCGTAAGCCTCTTCATTGTTCCTATTGTAATAGAGACAATCATGTGAAAGAGACATGTTGGAAGTTACATGGCTATCCACTTGGACACTCTAAGAATGCAGCGAGCAAACATAATGGCAATAGCCAATCTTCTGTTAATAATGTGCGGGAGGAGATTCCTATGATGCAAAAAATTCAATCTGCTATGAACGGATTGACTGATTTACAATTGCAAAAAATGTTATCCATTATGAAAGGAGATGAGCCATCTAAGCGAGCTAATCCTAAAGCAAATAATGTCAACACTTCTACAGGTTTGTTAGTTCCTAAATTGATCATTGATAGCTGTGCGACAGACCATATTACTTCATCGCCCAAGCTTCTCATCAATAGTAAAAAAAATATTTCTTTGCCACCCGTGGTTATGCCAAATGGAGACCAGACTCCGATTATTTCTACTGGAAGTTTATCTTTAAGTCCTTTCATTTATTTTAAACATGTGCTTGGGGTACCCTCTTGCAAAGTGGATCTATTATATGTGAGTCGTATTACAAAAGATTTGAATTGTTCAGTAACTTTCTATCCTGATTGATGTATTTTTCAGGATTTGATGACGGGGAAGACGATTGGTTTGGGTAAACAACAAAATGGACTTTATTACTTGGTTACAACTGCAGCAAATAAACCACCTACAATTCATAATGCATCAGCTCATACCATCACACATTCATCTCCTCGAGACTCTATTCTATGGCATCGACGATTAGGTCATTTGTCCTCTTCTATATTAGAATTCATGGCTAAAACTTTATTGAAATTTCCTTTTGAATTACATAGTGTTTGTGATATTTGTGCTTTTGCAAAACAGACTAGATTACCTTTTCCTATTAGTTCAATTTCTTCTATTAGACCATTTGAATTAATTCATTGTGATATTTGGGGACCTTATAAAGTCTCTTCTCTTTCTGGTGCAAAGTATTTTTTGACTATTGTGGATGATTTCTCTCATTTCACTTGGATTTTTTTCATGCAACATAAAAGTGAAACATAACATCTTCTCACTAATTTTTTCTCATATGTGAAGAGCCAATTCAGTGCTAATATAGCAAATATTCGGACCGACAATGGAACAGAATTCCTTTCCTTGAACAATTATTTTTCACGACAAGGTACTATTCACCAACATTCTTGTATTTATACTCCTAAAAAAAATGGAGTTGTTGAGTGCAAACATAGACATATTCTTGAGTCAGCTAGAGCTTTTCGTTTTCAAGCTCACATTCCTTTACATTTATGGGCAGAATGTGTAGCTATTGCCGTGCATATAATCAACAGGTTACTCCAATTTTATCTTGCCAAACTCCTTTTGAGACACTTTATGGTAAAACACCTTCTTATTCTCATCTCAAAGTTTTTGGACACGTTATGTTTTTCTTGGATATCCCATTGGTCAAAAAGCATACAAATTATATAATATTGAAACTGGTCAAGTTTTCACTAGTCGAGATGTCATTTTTCATGAGGATATTTTTCCATATGCATCAATTACTCCTTCATTGTCCAATATAGATTCAGTAAGACCTGTTGCAATCCCAGATATTGAAATTTCTCCACCTATTCAACAAATACCTATGGAATCCACTTCTATTCCTTTTGCATCTTCACCACCACCGGCCACTTTACGTCGTTCTCAACGATCTCATGTCCCTTCTACAGTTTTACGTGACTACATTTGTAATCAAGTAATGTCTTCCGAATCAACGTCGCCCTCTTCATCTCTTCCACACCAAGGTACGAGATATCCTCTTTCTAATTTTATTTCTTATGATCGTTATTTGCCAAAACATCAGACTTTTATTGCTACTATTTCTAATGATGTTGAGCCTAAAAGCTATGAAGAAGCTGCATCACAACCTCATTGGCAAGAAGCAATGCATTATGAATTGGCTGCATTAGAAGCAAACAAAACTTGGTCTCTTACATCTTTTCTGCATGTAAAACAAGCTATTGGATATCATTGGGTGTACAAAATCAAGCGCAAGTCCGATGGCTCTCTTGACCACTACAAAGTGCGTTTGGTTGCTAAAGGATATACTCAACTTGAAGGTATCGATTATCATGAAACCTTTTCACCTACTGCAAAGATGGTTACAGTACGTTGCTTGATAGCTTTAGCTGCTACCAAAAATTGGTCTCTTTATCAATTAGATGTTCATAATGCCTTTCTTCATGGTGACCTCTCTGAAGAAATTTTAATGTCACTTCCTCCTAGTATTCAGCGACAGGGGGAGAATCTTGTATGTCGCCTCAACAAATCCTTGTATGGACTTAAACAAACATCACGTCAATGGTTTACCAAGTTCTCTACAGCTATTCAAGACGCTGGATTTGTTCAGTCCAAGGTCGATTACTCATTGTTCACATGTAAGAATGGAAAATCTTTTACAGCATTGTTGATCTATGTTGGTGATATTCTTATAACGGGTAATGATCTCGTTGCTATATCTGCTCTTAAACAACTTTTGCATAATTGTTTTCGGATCAAAGACGTAGGTGGCTTAAAATATTTTTTGGGCATTGAAGTCTCTCGATCAAAGAAGGGAATATTTCTCTCACAAAAGAAATATGCCTTAGAAATTATAAAGGACGGTGGATATTTGGGAGCTAAACCAGTAGATTTTCCCATGAAACAAAATTTGAAGCTAACAGATGAAGTTGAGCTATTAAAAGATCCATCTTTGTACAGGCGCTTTGTAGGACGCTTAATCTATTTGACTGTTACTCGCCCAGACATTACACATTCAATACATATATTGAGCAGGTTTATGCATGCTCCACGTAAACCTCATATGGAAGCTGCCATGAACATTTTACGATATTTGAAGAACAATCCAGGGCAGGGTTTGTTTTTTTCTTCACAAAATAATTTATCCTTACGAGCTTTTTGTGATTCAGATTGGGGAGGTTGTCCAGTGTCTCGAAAATCAACTACAGGTTATTGCATTTTATTGGGATCGTCACTTGTCTCTTGGAGAACAAAAAGACAAAAAAAAGTTTCTCTATCTTCGGCAAAAGCTGAATATAGAGCTATGGCTGGTACATGCTGCGAATTATCTTGGATACGATCATTATTGAAAGATTTGAGGATAATTCATCCAAAACCAGCATTATTACATTGCGACAATAAGACAGCTTTACACATAGCGGCAAATCCGGTATTTCATGAAAGAACCAGACATATAGAAATGGACTGTCATTTTATTCGAGACAAAATTCAAGATGGTTCAATAAGTACTGAATATGTCCCGTCAACCGAACAACTAGCTGATATATTTACTAAGCCACTTGGGAAGGAAGCTTTCACGATGTTGAGAAGCAAGTTGTGAGTTCTTGACATTCACTCTCCAACTTGAGGGGGAGTGTTAAGAATCAAGCAATATCACATAGTATATGGAATAAATATTATTGTCCATATTTAGAATTTCTTAATTATAGAAATATATAGTATGTAATATAATTATCTTTATTAAAATAGATTATTGAAGGAATTATAATAATTCCATGTTGTGTATATATACAGTTATTTTCAATGAAATAAACAAGTCAGAGTTTTCTCTCAATTCTCTTTTTACAATGTCATATAAGACTCTAGTTTTTACCATACAACACATTATGTGTATAATTTCAATTTAGTAATTTAAAATTTATATCTAACGGAAGTATAATATATCAATATGTAACACTTGACCACATTATGAATAATTGAAAATATATTTTTCTAGTTCTAATTGAATAAAGGTCTCACAATGAAAACCAAATTTATTTAGAATAAGAAAGGAAGTTAACTAAATAAGATCAGCTGTGTTTATTATCATTTACATTTTAAGCCTAAAATAAGTAAACAATTCAACTTATTAAATATTCGAGTGTTTGATTCATCATAAAAAAACAAAGGCTAAATTAAATAAATAATTAATAAATTATATAATTCTTATCACAAACGCCACTCACCAACTGCCACGTGGGATCGGAATATCCTTTTTTATTGTTTTTTTTTTTAAATTTTCAATGCCAGTCGTTTATTCTCAGAGGCAGCTGGACTTCCACTTTGGTTGCTTCCAGCCTGAACTTGCATATATTTTTTATTTTTTTATTTTTTTTATTTTTGGAGGATAATTATTGCTTCTCTCGTCCCATTTCCCTGCTCTTTCCACCACCCCGTTTTCTCTGTATTTAATATCCCTCTGACTTTCTCAATGATTCTTCAGCCTTAAGCTTCTTCTTCTCCCCGCTGTTGGTTTTCTTCTCCCTTGTGTTTCTCTTTCTGTTGACGGGAATTTCTGCATCTTCCATCGAATTTCTGAATCTTCCATCTGCCGCTGGTATCATTTCTCTTCCCTTCTGATTTGTTTTTCCTTTTATGGTGGGCTTGGTACCTTAGAATCTGAAATCATACTAGGAAATGATTATTAGAGGTCTTTTTTATTACATCACTGCCATGAAAAAGAAAATCGATTCTAGGTTGTACTTAATTTCTCCCTGTTTCGGATCTTAGAGAGGTAGATTCTACTTAATTGCTTCCTTTCTATTGGAAACCATAGAAATTCCGTTTAATCTCGGTATTCATTGTTTTTAATACCAATTCCATTCGTTTTGAACGACTTGAAATTTTGCTGTTGTCGCCGGCCGGGAAGACTCGATTTCTTTCATTTTCATTTTCATTTTCACACAATAGAACAACCTGTAATATTCTTTATATGTCATTTTAAATATATTTCAGATCTGTCGGAAAATTCTAATCACCTCGCTAAGATCGGGCTTTTTCATCGCTCAAATTGTAGAAGACGAAAAGGAATTGAATAGAAATGGCAGAAGAGCACAGATGCGAAGCGACCGAAGGCCACTGCCTCTGCGCAAACAACTGTGGCTTTTTTGGCAGCCCAGCGACGATGGACCTTTGCTCCAAATGTTACAGAGACTACCGTCTGAAAGAGCAACAAGAAGCCTCCACCAAATCCACCCTCGAAGCTGCTTTCTCAGCCTCCACAACGTCTCCTTCCTCTTCGCCGATCAAACCACTCTCCGATGAATCTGCTCCTCCTCCCTTAGCCCTCCCCGAGATAGCCGAAGACTTGAGAATCCAGTCGGTGATGGCAGACGTTCCGGAGGAGGCGAGCCGGCCGAACCGGTGCACGGTTTGCCAAAAAAGGGTCGGGTACACCGGATTCCGATGCAAATGTGGGACCACATATTGTGGGGTCCACAGATATCCGGAGAGGCACGGCTGTAAGTTCGATTTCAAGAAAGTGGGGAAGGAGGAGATAGCCCGTGCCAATCCTCTGGTGAAAGCTGATAAGTTGATGAGGATTTGATGGAAGGATCACAGCCGTTGAGCCTGGTGACTCAAGAACATGGTGGGGCCTTGCGGATCACCACCGTCCATTTTAATCCTATCGTCACGCGCAATGATGGAAGTAAAGAATCTACTCTACTTTGGGCCTGTCCCTCCTTGTAAAGAAAATATTAAAAAAAGAAAAAGAAAATTGAACGTTTGAGTAGGATTTGGTGTATATTAAATTATTTTATCACAAGTGGTTCGAGTATTCATTATTCGACGGCCGCCCTCATAAACTTGGTCTTTTCAACCATATGTAAATGCTTATGGGTAATTGAGAATTAGTTCACTGAATTTTCATTGAGCTGGAACAGACGAACTTTGCTTTGCAGGAGATGCTACCAAGGAGAGACAATAAGCTGATTCAGCTCAAACTTCTTCTCGACCAAGCCATTCAAGAGAACATTTTGCAAAAGCTGCTTCTAGAGACTGTTTATTCAGCAACTCCACCAAACTCCCACGAGAGGGAAGAAAGTAGGGGTGGGCAGAACCAAACCGGAACCAATGAACTGAACTAGAACCAATCAATTTGGTCTGGTTTGGATTTGTTTTGAAAATTTTAGATCTGATTTTCGATTCAATTGTGCTAAAACCAAAGTTTTCGGTTTGACTTTTGCAAAGCCAACCATAATCGCACTGAACCAATCAAAATTTGCAATTAAAAGAATCATATTAACTAAACTCGTGAACCGGCTAGGGAGAATCGATTTGCTCCCTGGCCCGGGCCTGAGCTCAGCGTGTGATTGCGTGGCTTAAGAATTGCAAAGCCAAGGTGTGAAACAGTCACTAAACTAAGTCAGAATTGAAACTCTCCCTTCCGCTTCCAGTTCCGCACTGCAGGTCGGTGCCGATTCACGCCCTCTCGCCTCTTGTCTTGCGTCACTCGCCGCTTGCCTCTCGGTGGTCAGTGCTCACGCGTCACGACTGCACGTCGCTCCAGATCAGTCTCAGCTCTTGCGTCGCTCAGTGGTCACTGCCCACTAGTCAGTGCTACTGCTCACGACTGCACGTCGCTGGTCGCTCCCTCTCGCCTCTTGGTCTCAGCTTTTGCGTCGCTTGCACTGTGGTCAATGGCTCAAACTCTCGGTCAGTCGGAGTGTCAGACTCTCGGTCTTGGGTATGGCCTCTTGGCCCTAAAATTGTTGAAAATAAATTGGTTTAATTGTTGATTCTGTTGAATTGAATTGAAATTGGTTTATCTCTATAGACAATATTAAACAATTTGTTCCACTTTTGCTTCAATGATGAAATTGGTTTATCCTGGTTCAGTGCTCACCCCTAGACATTAGACAATGATGTTTGTAGCTCAATTTATGTGTATTGTTAAGTGCTCCGCTATAGAAAGAAGGTTAAAGAATGATTTTATTTCTAGAAAACCTACATTCTGGTCTTTCAAATTGTTATCATTTTGTTGAAATGAAATTGTTGAAATAAAATTGTTCATTCTATTGAAATTGTTGAAACTTTCGAAATTGGTTTAATTGTTGAAGTGGAATTGTTGAAATGATATTGTTCATTTAGATGAAATTGTTGGAATGAAATTGTTGAAACTATTAAAATTGGTATAATTGTTGATTATGAATTTGGTTTAATTGTTGATTTTGCATTTGGTTTAATTGTTGATTTTGCATTTGGTTTAATGATTCTGCATTTGGTTAAATTGTTGATTCTGGATTTGGTTTAATGATTCTAAATTGTTGAAATTGTTCAATGAATAACGAAATTTAATGATTCTGCATTTTTTTAGCCTTCTAAGATGGAAACCATTAATGAAACTGTGGATGGTCCTATTGTTAACTCTCTTATTGGTCAAACTAAGAGAAAAAAATCAGAAATTTGGAATCATTTTACTAGGATTGAAAGCACTGATCATAACAATCCTAGAGCAAAATGTAATCATTGTTCATAGACATGCATGTCATGCATCGAAGAATGGAACATCAAACTTGAAAAAACACATCAGTAGTTGCAAAATATTGTTGGCAAGTGTAGATATGGTGCAAAAGATTTTGAGTATCCAAAATATAGATAATATGAGATCAAATCTGTCATGTTTTAGTGTTGCAACTTGTCGAGAATTACTTGCAAAAATAATTATTCTTGATGAATTGCCTTTGAAGTTTGTTGAATGAGAGGGTTTTAGAGCATATTTCCAATATGTGCAACTGAAATTTATTGTACCTTCTAGAACTACTATTGCACGAGATACTGTTAGTATTTATGAGAAAGAAAAAATGAAGTTGAAAGAATATTTTAGAAAGACATCTCAATGAGTATGCTTGACTACCGATACATGGACTACCATTCAAAATTTGAATGACATGGTATTAACTGCTCATTATATTGATAGTGATTGAACCACACATAAGAAGAATATTAATTTTTGTTTGATTTCGAATCATAAAGGTGAAACGATTGGTAGAGAAGTAGAAAAATACTTATTTGAATGGAGAATTGAAAATATTTTGACTATTACAGTTGATAATGCTTCTTTGAATGATGTTACAATTTCATATTTGATAAAAAAATGTTCGAAATTGGAATGGATTAGTTTTGAATGGAGAACACATGCAAATGCGATGTTTTGCACATATTTTGAATTTGATTCTATGTGATGGTTTAAAATGTCATCAATAATCTATCACGAAAGTACGTAGAGCTGTGAAATACGTTCGATCTTTACTTGTAAGACTGCAAAATTTTAGGAATTGTGTTGAAAATGTTAAGATCACGTGCAAAAGTATTATTTCTCTTGATGTGCCTATCAGATGAAATTCTATATATTTGATGTTAGAAAGCACTGAAAAATTTGAAAAAGTTTTTGAAAAGTTAAAAGAAACTGATAGTCATTATCTTGTTGACTTGGGTGGAGAAAAACTTTCCATAACAAAAGATTGAACTAATATTTGGGAACTTATCAAGTTTTTGAAGATATTTTATGATATGACTGTAATTATTTCTGTAGCGCCTTGCGCTATTAAACCATTTTCTTTCTTTCATTTTTAGCCATATAAAAAAATATTTCTTTTATTTATTTAAAAATGTGTATTAAGAAAGTAAATCAAAGTATTGAGCGGAATAAATTCAAAACATAGTTTTAATAATTTAAATGGCAGTCCATAGTTTACAAAACATTTATTGAAATTAAAACCATAATTAATTAGCAAAACCACAGATTTTATTTTTCCTTGAGCTATAACCCTTCATGTCAAATCCAGCTGATAACCCAAGATCTCGTTGGACAATGCCTCCTCTTCCACATTGATATTATTACTGTCATTTGCATTAAGGGTAAAACAATGAGCCTAACGCTCAGTAAGAAATAGTATGATATGTTTATGCTCATGCAGTTTGTTTAAGAGAAGAACTGATCTCCTTGGATTTTCATTTAAGTTTCACTTAACAGTCCAGACTCCAAATGTAGGGGATTTATCAGTCTAGAAAGATAGGATACATCACCTGTCTTGTGGCTTAACCGTCACTCCGACAATGAGATATATCCATCAAGGGTGTCATCACCAAGAATCGTCACCTACTCTCCGCAATCTCATACACCTATTTACGTTTATTGGTTCATTTATTAACATGTCATGCATATGTCAACAATTTTATAAATCCTATCGTGATGTATGAATGTCATATAATATCTAGTCCATAACAGTCTATAACAGTAGTCTATGGAATATATCAGGGAAAATATTAAAGCAATCATTATGATTTATGCTCAGCAAAATATTCCATTTTTATTTTCTAACATTTTATTCATTTATATTTTCTAACATTTTATTCGTAATTTTGTGCATTAATTAATTTCAACGAATTATTTCTTTCCAAGCAGATCCATTATTTCAGCAAGAAATTAGTAATTCCAATAATAAATTCGATAGTAAGAAAACAAATAAATCCCGTGATGTAGGGCTTCCATTGGCCATCGCATCCTATTTCTTACGTCTTAAAGAATTTTCTCACTATTGAATTCCAAAGTAGAATTCCTTTCTATTCCTCCTAATTCTTAGTAACACCTCTCTCACACACTTTCTCTCTAATTTTTCTCACAATTTTTTCTTCCTTCTTTTCTCCCTACTCCTTCACTCTTCCTTTCTTTCACTTTCCCTTCCTCTTCCTTCCTCTCCTGCCATATCTCCATGCCATCAACTCTATTTATAGAGCTGAAGGCCCTTATCAACAGTTGTCACGTTGAAGAAATTAGGCAGAAGTTAGGCAGAATTAGGTAAGGTAGGCAAAATAGTGGTGAAACTTACAAAAAATCACAATTTTCGCATATTCCTTTGGGACCAAGAGACATCTCGATTGACTGTAGGTATAAACCGCTGCTATGTTAAAAAAAAACAAAATTTCAGAAAAACACTCTGTACCGGTTGACATCTATAGTCGACCGGTGCTCACCTGTCGCCCACCCTCACTGCTTCGAGCTGTCACCCACCCTCACTGCATCGATCCTTCATCCAAACGTCGCAGTTCCTTAATTTTATTTCCAATTTATTTAATCCATTCTAATCCTTAATTCATTTAATCTATTCCAATTCTAATAATTTCCACAAAATAAATTTTCAATAAATATCCAAAAATATCCCTTATTCAAATTTACACCTAATTTATTTCCCAATTTTCTTTACTTAATTCTGTTAGGGGAAGTTGGGGTACATCCCATGAGAAAAGTATCTCAAAATCTTTAAAATTTATAAATTTTATTATTCATAATCCTAATTTAATTTCGGGATATTACAATCCTCCCTCTTTGTATAAATTTCGTTCTCGAAATTTGTTAACTAAATATCTCTGAATACTTGGCTATCATATCCTCATCTCTTTCCCACGTGGCTTTTTCTGCTAAATGATTCTGCCATAATACTTTAACCAACGGAATCTGCTTGTGTCGAAGCTCTTTTACTCTCGAGTCCAAAATCTGTACAGGTCTTTCTTCATAACTTAGGTTCTTCTGGATTTCCACATTGTTAGGAGGTATCACCTGAGTTGGGTCTCCAAGGCATTTCTTCAACATTGATACATGGAATACGTTGTGTACACCCATCCATAGAGGTTGGTAATTGTAACTAGTACGCCGCTTTCCCCATTCTTTTCGTGATCATAAAGGGACCAATACTATAATACCCCAAAAATGTATTTTCCTTTTTGATGATGTAATAATTCTGGATAATCTTAATATATGAATATTGCGTCAAATTATGCAACGTTGAGTGTAAGTTGTACAAGAAAAGTAGAGGGTTAATGTTGGAAAATGACCTAAATGTGGAAAACTTAGGAAAAAATGCACAAGTGTTGGGTTGCGGACGCCGACGGACACTGCGGACGACACAGGGCAGCGTCCATTTTGAATCTGTACAACTTTGGGACAATTCGGAAGATAGCGGACGACGGTGGACGAGGAAGAATAGTGTCTGATTGAATCTGTCCTAAATCCTGGACACTTTCGGATGATGCGGACGTCATTTCGCGTCCGCAAGGCACCTGCGGATGGTACGGACAAAGGCTGGGGACGCATTTTCTCGTCCCAAATCGACTTTCGGACGGTGCGGACGAGTACTGCGGACGACTCCACTTGTCCGCAATATCGGGGATTTCTGAGAAACCCATTTTAAATCGTCTCTCTCTTCCGATTTCTTGCAGAAATCAACCAGATCTTCTCTCTCCCTCTACTCCCTGCTATGACATCGAGTCTCCCCTGTGGATGTGGGAGGCTTTCCACGTGCCCCTTCCTCAATGAACCACCCTTCCATTGGTTTGCACAATGGTCAGTTTGCAGCTCCAGGTTATCCTCTGCTCAGCTCAGTCCTCTTACTTCCCTTCAGTCTACATCTATAAGAGGTATGTTGCCCTGAATATCTCAGCATTTGGCAACTGTGAATGTGTGAGTACTCTTGCTGTGAAGAAAATTGGTGTTGTATTACGAATAGGAGTGTCCTCTGGAAGATTTGAAGAAATTCCACCGTGAAGTAAAGGTAAGAATTTCTTGGAACATTGAGATAGTTAAGGACTTCTGTTAGGGCTTGAATTGATTTTTGAATGAAGGATTAATCTCCAATCTCCAATCTCTTAATTGTTAGGAACTGTTAAAGAGTTGGAAGGATTGTGGGTCTAATTAGGCTGCCATTTTGTTGAATTGAGCTGCTGAACGTTGAGGTAAGAATTTGAATTTGTATTGGCCAATGGTGGCCCTACATTACAGGTTTGGATTCTGGATTCTTGCTTGGATTATTTGAATTTGTGCTTGAGTTTGTTATTGGGAACTGCTATGAATTGTTTGAACTACCAAATATTTAGCCATTGATTTCAAGTGATAAGTCTAATGTGAATTGCTAATAGTTCAGCCATTGACAGTGTTAAGTCCGATCTATTGAATTGATTCTTGAAAAGCATGATGAAGTGAGATTTGAAGTGTGAATAATATCATCTTATACTACTAAACTGCTGTAATGAAAATGGAGAGTTTAGTAGAGGAGATTAGTGGTGCAAACTGTCCTTCAATAGTTCGTGAAAATTCTCAACTAGCATGATTAGTTGTTGTCAAATGCAGCTATTGTGATAACTCATATTTATCTAGACATCTGCTGATAGTTGTTAAAGTTGTTAAAGCTAGACCCGAACTTGTCTTTTCCTTGCTCTCAACAATTGAAACGCACACACTAAAGAAATACTTACCTGCATATTTTAATTGCTTTGAGAGTAGGAATATCGATAATACCACACTCTTACATAGTATGAAGCCTGTGGATTTAATATGGTGGTTATGTCTACTTATATGACTAGCGTAAGCATGAAAATCCTTAGTTTAATTGTTGTCTAGTGGTAGCATCGATAATGACTATGTTGAGTTGTGATTTTCTTGAATGTACGTATTGTGATTTATTTTCTAGCACTCATGCATCATCCTAGGGCTTATAAACTTGTTTACATTATGTATGTCATCCTAATATACGTAAATAGGCGTGTGGGGGTTCTGGTGAATTGTGACTGTCCATACGGTGATTCCTCCTCCGTAGGGAGTGGTAGGTTTAGAAGTTAGCTACGTGGATTCTAGAGTTCACAATTACCCCGTTCTGAAAGCCCCAACGTCTTCAACAAAAGTGAGGATACCTGCTTGTGGTAACACCCCCGATGGATATATCTCCCCGCCGGAGTGACTGGTTAGACCACATGACTCTAGGGAGTATTCCACCTTAACCATTCAGAAGAGAAACTGTTCTCTTCTGTAATGCATCGTATGATCATGCATCATAAGCATTGCATTTATTATTCTGATTCTTGCTGAGCTCTAGGCTCATTGTTTTTCCCGTAATGTAGGTAATGACTATAATGAAGATGATGTGCCAGTTGAGGAAGAGGCGTTCCAAGAAGATCCCTCGTGTTATCAATCAATTTGATATGTTGGGTGCGAATCACGTGTTTTGAGAGTTGATGATATTTTGAGTGAGGGGTATTTTGGTAATTTTTACTGTTAGTATTTTGGATATTTTCATATTGTAATAGGGACTTTAGTACTCTTGGTAAAACATTGAACTATGTTTTGAACCCTTCTATTATTATTTCGTAATATTTCCACAATTGATTACTCTAATTTTACGCTCTCTTAAAATGGATTTCAAATAATGAGTAAATAAATGGAACGAAAAATTTTATGACGTATTTTAAATCAAGGAAAATGGTTTTAAATTAACGGGGCATTACAAATATACCTTGGTCTTAGCTTTCTCTTCTTTCCAAAATCCATAATTCTCTTGAAATGTGATATTTTTAGAAAAACTAAGTCTCCTTCATTAAATTTCAAGTCCCGTCTATAATGATTTGCTTAGCTTTTCTGACGTCTCTGAACGGCCAACATTGTTTGTCTGATAATAGCAACAGATTCGACAGTTTGTTATACAATATCGGGACCGTAAAACTCAACTTCACCTGTTTCGCTTTAATATAAGGGAGATTTGCACTTTCTGTCATATAATGCCTCGTAAGGCGCCATTCCAATCGTGGCCTGAAAACTATTGTCGTAGGTGAATTCAACCAACGACGGTATTTTTTCCTCATCTAATTTGGAATGAAGCACACAGGCCCACAACATATCCTCAAGTGTCTGGATTGTCCTTTCACTCTGACCATCAGTCTGGGGATGAAAAGCAGTACTGAATTTTAATTCGATGTCAATGGCCTTATTCAAACTCTTCCAAAATGCTGAGGTGAATCGTGGATGCCGATCAGATACAATGGAGACCAGAACACGATGCAATTGCACAATTTCTTTAATATACAAGTCTGCAAATTGGTTCATTTTGTAGGTCATCTTCATTGGGAAGAAGTGGGCAACCTTCGACAATCTATCAACAATCACCCAGATAGCTTTGTGCCCTTTAGCAATCCTGGGTAAGCCAGTAACAAAATCCATAGTAATGTGTTCCCACTTCCATTCCAGTATCAGCATTGGCTGAAGCATTCCACCAGGTTTCTGATGTTCTGCTTTCACTTGCTGGCATATCTGGCTCAATGCCACATATTGAGCAATATCATATTTCATCACCGGCCAATAATAATGAATTTCGAGGTCTTTGTATATTTTATTACACCCTGGATGGATGGAGAAGCTTGAGGAGTGAGCCTCTTGCAAGATTGTTGACCTCAAGTGTGAGTCACTAGGCACATACCACCTGTTTTTATATTTTACTATTCCATCGACAGACAAAGAATAGTCCTGATATTTTGCCAGGGTCAGATTCAACTTAAAATCTTTGTATATGCTATCTTCTTGTTGGGTTTCTTTAATTTGTTCTAATATGGAAGGCTTCATGGTCAATTTTGACAAAACAATGTCCAACTGAACAGGAACCATTTGCACATCCAACTGAACAGGAACCATTTGCACGTCCAACTCTTGAATGTCTTTATGAAGTCCTACTGGCATTTCGTCGCACATTATACTCATGATTGAAACCTTTCGGCTTAGAGCATCGGCTACTATGTTAGTCTTTCCGAGATGGTACTTAATCTCGCAATCATAGTCTTTCAAAAATTCCAACTATAAAATCTAAGATTTTTAAATGATTTTAAAATGCCATATGTAAATTTTTTGCGAATTTTCAGTCAAATGTGGCAGAGTTGACCTGTTTTGTCGCGTAACGATGGCGTATACGCTTTTTCATAAAATGATCAGATTGGGTTTTTCGAGCTGAAATTTTGTTTTCGAAAGGGTTTGATAATTATTTTGGCTAAGGAAACTTATTCGAAAATGTTTTTACTAAATTATTTTGAATAAGAAATTATTTTTGGTTTGACATTTTAAATGAATCGGATTTTAAAACGGCATTTTAAAATCCGAGATGGTACTATGTTAGTTTGGATAATATATGGTTGTTGCTGAATGTTTTTGTTTTGTTACCCTGTTGATTTTAATTCGGTTCCTTATTTTGGTTCCTGCCCGATTTCATTTTGAGAGGATTATTGTCCTGCTAATTTGGGTATGCTCTTTGGTTTGTTTTCTGTCCGATAGACATTGATGAGAAATAATGTTCTGCTGAATTAGTTTTGTCATTTGTTATGGTTTTTGCTGATAGCCAATTGTTGAGAGCCATCATTCTATAGAAAAATGATTCTCTATGCTTGGACAGTTGGGTTTATTGTATGTTTTAGTTCTATATCTCATCATTGTTTAGAGAGGTGTTGTTGAGGACTTGTTATGTTGCTGACTGCTATTTGGTCTTGCATCTCGGTGCCTGCCTAGCAGACCATTGGGGAAATTTTCCCTTGTTGAATGAATTAGTCTTGCCCTCCTTTAGGGTGCTATGTTAATGGTCAATAATGAGGATGGTCAATAATGAGTATAGTCCTCTATTGGGCAAGTTTCTTGTTCTCCATATTGTGTGCTGCCTTGATAGTTTTGTTAAAACCTTGTTTAGGTTGTTGAGTGATAAGTTTAGGGATTTTGTTGGGATTCCTAGTTTCAGTTTTCGGGTTGGGATTCGGAGTTGACCCTAGAAACCATTTTGAATTCTCTTCTTGTCAAAGACTTGTCTGATATCTCTGTTATGTTTGTGGGATGTTGACACCGACCTTGCTGTAGGTTTTGGAGGTGTCAAATGTTCAAATTTTTAGCTTACGATAGCGCTTGGAGTGGGTTGGTCGATAAGCGTGTCGTGGTCGCCATCGAGGTAGAGATCTTTATACTTTCTACACTGCATTACATCATGGTTTTCAAAACTATTATTTTGTGGACTACCACACCTAAAAACCAGAGGGGACTGTTTGACAGCACGTCAGTTTTTACATATACGTATGTTAATTAAAAGAGTAGAATGTCAGCCTTTTCTTTTGGATTCCATGTCTTGTTAATTAATTCCTTTTTCTTGGTTGTTGTGTAGACGGTTGTTGGAGTTGAAGCCGAGTGGAGATTTCTATTGGTTAGTTGAGTGGGCATCACCGCTGGGTTAGGTCCATGTTGTCTATTAACTTGGAACATGGGTTGCACTTCTCAATGAATTAGTTAGCGCGTCCCTCGACCAGAAGGTTTGGTTTTGTTGTTGCTTACTTCTGACCTTTACTGTAACCTCTTTTGTGCTATATGGGAGGTTTGTGTTATTTTTGAGAATCTGGAATCCTAGTTGTAGGAGTTCTTTTGTATAAGGGTCATTCGCATGTTTGGGTCCTCGTAGTTTGCATTTTGTCTCATTCGTTTCCATTGACATTCCTGTGCTGTGGTAGATGATGTTGTCTCTTTAGGCTCTATTTCATTTTCTGTCAAAGCCTGTCACTTCTTTGTGTTGAGCTGGTGTGCTTTTCCTTGGAAGAGTGAATTTCTAAGTTGTTTGTTAAGCTTTGTTGCTCGTCCTCCTAAATTTTTGAATCGTTGTTCTGGTGAAGCCAGTCATTGGTTAACTAGAGATTTCCTTGGTGGTAGTTTTTTATTCTAGAGTTGGGCATCTCATTTCTCCAGTCTTACCCTTCGGTTTGACCAATGCCGACTACCATGGTGGATGTTAGTGTTAGGTTCTAGACTTGCAGTGTCTTGTCTAGTATCTTGGTTAAATCCTCTAGAGTTGCGTACTTGATAGTAGCAATTGTCTAGAGTTGTGCTAAAATTCGTGAACTTCTGAGCCTTGTCGGTTATCACGTTCTTATCGGTTGTCTGATTCCTTTTCCTTAAATAGTTCATTTCTTTGTGGGATTCATTGTTGATCATGTGGGACAGGTCACGGGTAAGGTTCGTGTTGGATGTTTTTGTCTAAGGTGTACTCTAAAAGTGTCGATTGTTGAGTGTACCATATCCGACAGTTCCTGACTTGTGTAGCATTAGACATTTTACACTGGTGTATCAAACATTTGGTTTTCAGTGGTGTTCTGCTGCATCGAGGCATAGTTGTTAACCATGAGTCTGTGAGAATTGGTTTTCGTTGGATGCTTGGTTACCCGACTTTGCCTTGGTTTTGTTGTGAAGTCTTGTTCCGTAACAAGAAGTTTTCTCTGTGACGCAAATCTCTAGTCATCTCTTGTTGTGCTTGGTTATTGGATAATATGAACGCAAAGAGTCTTGTGTAGTTGCGATCTCAGTTTAGAGTATTGCTCAAGCACGGAGAGCGTTTTGACTGACGCACTAAATCTAAGTCCAACTAATATTCCTCTCTGTCTAGTTTCGAACGTGTTTTTGATCGATTAAATTCGTTCAGTTGTGTCTCGGGTGTTATAGGGACTCCATATCATTTCGATGTTCTGTGGGTCACTATAACTAGTTGAATAACATTATTTGTCTTCCTTCAATTTGTGCAAGGTTCTTCCCATTCGGAAATCTATTCATTGTTGACTGATTGGTCGAGTCATCCACTTCATTTATGTTAGGGTAACATTTCCTTGTCCTTGTTGGATCGTCTTCACATCGTGAATTTGGTTTGTTTTTGCAGTGTTGGCTTTGGTGTCAATTCCGATTGCATTCTTAGGTCTTCGTCTTGTTTTAGGTGTGTCGAAAGCTTGGAACGTCATTATTCAAGTTCTTCCTTGGGAGATTGACTAGATTCGTGTGTTGAGGGTACCACAGTGGACATGGAGTTTCATAGGAGTTCATGTTTTAAGTACTCTCACTCGTTCGATGACCCATTGGTTTGTGTTACATTGCAGGGTTAAAATTTCTTAAAGGGGAGAAAGAAGTAAAATCTGTAATTTTTGGATTTTATATTTTTTTTGAATAAATTTTTTGCTTTAATCTAAGTCAATCTTGCCGCGTGTCATGGGTCTTTGGTCACGTGTGAAAATTCAATCAAACAGTCAAATAGGTGGATTTATGTGTTACTATATGGTTTGGACTGTGCGACCATGTTCGGTAAATTTAAATTAAGTCGTAGAACCGTTAGGATGGTGTGAATTATTTTCGTAAAATCAGTATTTATTTAATGTATATAATATATTTTATAGTTATTATATATATTAAATAATATCAAATTAATCCAAATTTCATTATTTTTATTAGGGAAAATGAAAAACCAACTTTCGTACTTTGTAATCAATAACAAATCAACCACTATACTATTTTTGCTTACAAATTAACCACTTAACTATGGAAAAAAAGTCGTCGCTAACATCGTTGTCATGTTTGCCATTAAACGCCTTGATTTTGTTCTGCGGTGCATTGACAACGATCTGCGACGGCTTGACCACAATATGCGACAGATTAATAAGAAGGAAATTCCTTTCTTTCACCTAGAGAAATAGTGAATCTTTGCAGATCGATAATTCTCTCTATTTTCAACAGTTTTGGACGCTTGAGGTCTGGTTTTCTATCGTTTTTTCCATGTACATGTAGGAGATATCTGTTTTGTCATTCGGTGCATATCAGAGTAGATTCGGGCAGAAAAAAAATGAGATCATTTACTTGAAAACTTTGGAAGGCCATAACTTTGTGCTCAGTTGACCGATTTGTACGAATTTTGTTTTATTTCACATAACTTTTCGAGATCTAAACGCTGGCAAGTTTCCAAAGGCAGCTTGTACCATTTACGAGGGCTAAAAATGCTTCTACGTCCTCCAATTTCCCTTACACAATTCAAAACGTAAAGCTCAACATGTTTTCCTGCCCGAATCTACTTTGATAAGCACCGAATGACAAAACAGATGTTTCCAACCTGTGCAATGCAAAAAGGCGAAGGAAAACGAGTCCTCAAGCGTCTAAAACCATTGAAAATGGAGAGAATTATCAATATACAAAGATTCACCGTTTCTCTAGGTGAAAGAAAGAAATTTCCTTCTTATCAATCCGCTGCGAATCGTGGTTAGGCCGCTGCAAAGCATCGTCAATCCACCGCGGATCATCGTCAAGTCACCGCGGATAGTCATCAATCCACGATGGATTACTACATGATCCGCCATGGATCAAAATCAAAGCGTTTAACAACAAATGTGACAACGATGTTAGCGGTGACTTTTTTCCATAGTTCAGTGGATGATTTGTTAGTAAAATAGTTTAGTGGTTGACTTGTCATTTTCATTTATCATTATTAATTTATTTTTATTTTCTTTTTTCTTATTCTTTATTTTCTCTTTTCTTTTTTCTCCCCATGCCTTTGTCTTTCTCTCAATAAAAAATCCTTTTTTTTCACACTCCAGCAGCGACTTTCAAAGTTTGCCAGAGTCACGTCAGGTGGAAGAACTGGACTATTGAAATCATCCAAAATGGCTACGCCATTTGGGAGAACGAGACTATCAAATTCTGGCCAAAACATTAAATGCTCATCAATGACGATCCCGACGTCCGATCACAACATTCGACCTACCATTGGACATCTCTCAGCAAGGAAAATCTTGTAGACCCAAAGATTGATCAAATCCGTGGTACGATGTGGTCTTACAACTTTGCTAGACAAATCACGATTGCGACTTTAATTGTAGTTCTCGGCCATTCCGGGCATCGTCTCAGAAAACTAATGCCAACATTGGATTCAAAAACTCGAAACCTTTAAAACCTGGTCCTTCTTGTTTCATTATGTTGCCCTTTGTTGTCATCATCACCGATCACCAAAGTGCTGATGTGGCACTGACATTAGCATGACATCATTTGATGATGTGACATTGACTGCTGACTGTTCGTTGACTGTTAACATGTTATGTGATGTAAGTGTTAACTTTGACTGTTGACCATTGTTTTTTACTTTTATGTTAATAATTTGACCACATTTTTAGACTAGATAATTATGTTAAAAAATTGAACGAACACTATTTTTTGACATGTTTCGATGTTCTAAATGCGTTGGTGACCTCCATTTGTTGAAATGTCATCCTCATCTTTTAGCACGTACTTTGAGGTGAAGACAAAACTTTACTTTTGAATGTTGAAATGAGTAAATCTTTATATTGAGTCTATAGGAGTTATTTTTTAGATAAATTTTGGAAATCTATTAATTAGATAATTTCAAAAGCTGTACGTATTCGATTTAAACTTTCAAATTTTATCGCTGATGCACGTATCACTCGCCTAGATTCGAGGTCATTTGTCGTTTCATATTGATTTGGGTTCCTAGTCTCAATTTAGAACCTATCTTTTATCCCTAGTGTGATGGTTGGGATTTTGATGTCAATTATGTCTTAGGTTTTAGAGATTTTCCTGATTTCGGTACCTGTGTTCGACAGTGTGTGTGGCTGGTCAACTAAGATTCTGTCGTCATCGAGGTAGGGATTTTTATATTTTATGTACTACATTGCATCATGGTTTTCAAACCATTATTATGTGGGTTTCCATGTATGAAAATTTGATGGGGACTGTTCGATAATACGTCTATTTTTATGTATATGTACGTATGTTTTCTCACTTTTAATTTATCATACATGATATTCTAATTTTTGTTATCTTTATGTCTAGGCAGATGAATCCTCTTGATGCTTTGGGCAGTCTTGGTATTAAAGCATCACGAGACTATCTCATGCATCTTCTACTGTACGAAGATTTCTTGTGTGCACGTACAAAATGGGTAATAAGGCATTGGTGACATGTCTTTGGATTTCAAATCCCTATAGTGGAAATGGGTAATAAGGCGGTGGTGACGTGCTCCTTGGGTTTCAAATCCCTAAACCTTGCTAGGGTATTTAGACATCTTTTTATTGATTATACATATGGTATTGTTGCCTGGTCTCCAGACTACAGGAAACTTTTTCTTCAGACTTATGAGGTGTTGCTATCGACGGATGACCGCCTTTCTATGTTGTGTGCCAGATGAGTCCTTATGTGATCCTCCTATTTCACTACGGACGTTTTTAAATGAAAGACAATGCAGAACTATTTTTGAAATATAGTTGTCTATGTATACAACATGTTTTACAAAAGCCTCATTGATGGCCTTAGGGCCTATTTTTGAATAAAATGATGGACAGATTTTAAAAGTTATTTAGAAATTCCATGTACGATAATAAGATATATTAAACCATGGTTTTTTGAAAAAGGTAAAACTAGTTTTCTCTTGCATTGCATTTACTATAAATTTTTTTACTGAGTTACTCACTCAACCCAACAACCTCTCCATCCCAGATTAGTTTGTGGTGGTTTGATATGGCGTTTGAGGTGTGGTTTCCTCCGATTTTGGTTTCCTCCTGGTCTTTCCCTGTTGTTCTCAGTGATGAATTTTCTTTCTTGTATTAGTTTTATTAAAATTGTCATGGTGTTGAATGACTTCATTTCCTACACAATATTTTTTTTTATTTGTTATCTTTACGCTATTTTTAACTCTTGTTGATCACTCTGTGGACCCTAGCCTATTTATTTTGCGTGTCAGACTTATTTTTCTATTAAGATTTTCGCTGACAACTTAACCTTGGGCTGAGCAATCGGGTCATCTCTAAGAATCAAATTGCTTGACCCGACATTTCTATTAGGCTTATCTTCCGGTCATGACAAAAACCAAACAACATAAATCAATAAAGAGTCATAATATAATAAAATAACACCCAACCCATAGATAATATGCAAGAATCTAATTACATACAAGGCTCTAACTCAAAATATATATAGACTTTAGGTCCAACTAAAATACAAACTATACAAATATAGAGTAAAATAAAATACATTCTAACCCTATGTTGTGCTAAGCTCAAATCTTAAATCATTTTGCCTTTACCTTTATTTCTCTGAGCTACTGAATCCTAAACCAGAAAATAGGGAGAAACTACATAATGAGCTTTCATAAATATATATATATACTCCTATTTTATTATCTACAAATATATATACTCCTATTTTATTATCTAGGTTATCACTTTTCTTAAACTTTTGGGTAAATAACACTGTAGACCCTATAGTTTGCGATCAACGACAAGTCAAACCCTGGAGATTATTTTTTAACAAGTAAAACCCTGAACTATGAGAAAATGTCGCCGGGACCTCGCAGTCACGATTTCCGTCCAGAGCCGTCGAGGTTAACGCCCCGTTTGTACCCTGTCTAGCGGCGTCAAACGGAGTCGAAGGGCGATGGCAGAGCCGACGGTCGAATCGTCTAGAGCCGACCGAAGTACGACATTCGCTGGCTGTTGGATCGTCTGGATCGACGGCCAGGATTGAATCTGGCGTCCCTGCCAGATGCGATGATGGACAAAGATCCTTGGCCGTTGGATCGAGCGAGGGACGTGCCTCGGATGGACGGCCAGGATTTAATCCGCTTGGCGAAGACGGACGTTGATCCTTGTCCGTTGGATCCTCGCCTGGATCGAACGGTCAGTAGTGACTCCAAATTAATTGGGTCACGTGCGATCCTAAATCGCCAGAATTCCCCATTATGACGGACGTCCGTCGTTATACCACGGACGTCCGTCTTTAAATAACACGTCATCAGCATCTGGACTGCGTCCGTCGGACCATGACGGACGTACGTATGAAAATGACGGGCATCCGTCACTCTCGGATTTTATACTAAAACCCTAACAGAGTCGAGCACAAAAAGTCCGACCATTGCCTTAGATATTCGAGAGAGAGAACTTGTTTCCCCTGACCAACTCCCTCAACGTAAGCGAACGAACAAGAGTGTTGCACATCACATGGAGTCATCAAGGTGTGCTTCTTCATCATACATGGTTGAAGAATCCATTGACTGTGGAATGGAGGTGGATCCTAATCCTAATCCTATTTCGGCAGTAGAGACCAATGAGAATCGGTGGTTCTACCACGAAGCTGGTATAGAATTGCGTTCAATCTCGGGATCCCTAGAATCGGAGCTACGTTCGATATGTGACTCAGAGGATGATGATTGGGCAGAGAGTATGCATCCCCAAATTGAATGTTCGTCCTCGGAGCTCTGTCTGGGTAAGAAGTATAGTGCGTTGAAGGATATTAGAGATGAAGTGGTTAATTATGCTTTGAAAAATGGGCACGAGATCAGGTTTGTTAAAAGCGAACGACATCGGATAACTGCTGTGTGCAGTGATGGATGCAATTGGCAGCTTCACGCTTCAAAAATGAAAGGTGAGCTGACCTTTCAAATTAAGAGCTATAATGAGGAGCACACATGTGCACGACAAATGGAAAGCCGACACGCTTCCTACAAATGGGTGGCAAACCAATATTTGGATAGATTAAAAAGTCAACCCAAGTGGGACCTTGCTTCTATAATTGATACTGTAAGGAAGGACTTTAATGTCAATATTTCTCTGAGTCTTGCTAGAAGGGCAAGGAATTTAGCACAGACTTTAAACGAAGGGGATGGTGATGAACAGTATAAGCTACTTTGGTCCTACGCAGAAGAGATTCGAAGATCCAATCTAGGTAACACACTGTTGTTGGTGGTAGATTTTCCAGATTTGGTGGCCCGTCCAAGTCCAATATTTAAAAGAATGTACATGTGTTTGGATGCGTGCAAGAGGGGTCTGAAGGAGTTTGGTAGACCCATTATTTGTCTTGATGGCTGTCACTTGAAGGGGTCGTGCCCAGGCCAATTGCTCACAGCTGTCAGCATTGATGCCAATGATGGGATTTATCCAGTTGCTGTGGCACTTGTTGAATCAGAATGCAGAGACTCCTAGACCTGGTTTTTGTGTTGCTTGCTGACGGACTTAGACAGTGACATAGGCAGAGGATGGACACTCATTTCCGATCGACAGAAGGGGTTGGTGTCTGCTATTGAACAATATCCACCAGCAGCTGAGCATCGATTTTGCCTAAGACATTTGTATGCCAATTTCAAAAAACATTTTCCAGGAATACAATACAAAGATATCATGTGGAAGGCAGCAAGGGCCACAATATCACCGAACTTTCAGAAAGAGATGAGTAAACTACTTGCGCTCGACCATACAGCGCATGCATATATGCAGAAAATTAACCCGAGGTGTTGGTCAAAACATGCATTCAGTCCTGTCCCAAAGTGCGACATGGGACTTAATAATTTGAGCGAGTGCTACAATGCCTGCCTCCTGCCAGCACGGGACAAACCAATCCTCACTATGTTCGAGATGATTAGAACGGGCATAATGACTAGGATCGTTAAGAAACATAAGCAGCTGGCTGAATCAACAGATCTTTTGTGTCCTAAGACCACAAAGAAGCTTGCCAAACTGAAACATGCAGCTCGGAATTGGTGTCCAACACCTTCAGGATGTAATCGGTTTGAGGTAAGCGATGGTAACGAACGGTACGCAGTCGATCTGGACATGCGTACCTGTAATTGTAACAAATGGGAGCTGACTGGAATCCCATGAGTGCATGTCATCCCTTGTATCAATTTTATGCGGACTTCAGCGGACGATTATGTGCATGCATGGTACTATGAGGACACATATATGAGGATGTATTCCCATTTTACCCGACCTGTCAGTGGCCACCACATGTGGCCTGCAACGAACCAGCCCCCAATTTTGCCACCACCAGTAAAAAGACTCCCGAGTCGGCCTCGAAAACGAAGAGTGCGAGATGCAGACGAGCCCCGTAGTAGCACGGTACTCAGCAGGAGACATATCCCTATGACATGTAGTCATTGTCATGGTGTAGGCCACAATGTCTGTTCTTGTCAAGGCGGAGGCTCAACAGGTGGCACCGCAAGTGGCAGTGTAAGAGCAGAACGCTCATACGACACCTTCATGGGGTTTAACATTGTTGCCGATACACAGGTGCTTAGATTGTTATGCTTTCTTACGCTGTTCTCACTATGAGCGTTTCGTCTGACATGAACTTCCTTTTGTGTTTTGCAGGAGTCCGTCGCCCCACACCCACATCCTTAATCATGGAGCTTCATCTATGTATTTGTTTTGTTCATGTATAATACACTAAAGTTTTCAATACATTGAAGTTTATTTGTTCATTTACGTAGTTGTTTGGATAATATTTGTTCATGTATAATACACTGCATGTGATGGACGTCCGTCATGTTAAGACGGAGGTCCGTCATGTTAAGACGGACGTCCATCACATTCAGACGGCCGTCCGTCACCTTGAGACGGACGTCCAACCCCTTCTGACGGACGTCCGTCACATGCAGACAGACAGCACTTGCCCTGTTTTGGGTGCCCCTCGCGCCAACACAAGCAGATTACAGCCTACAACAAACCACAAAGCAGTATGAAGAAAACCACAAAGCAGACTACAGACTACAACAAACAATTGAATTCAATTTCAATTGAGCCACTTGTTCAACGTTTTTTCTATTCTTTCAACTCTTTCACGTGCTGCACCTCTTGCACCTCTTGCACCTCTTGCACGTCCTGCGTTTCTTGTATATCTAGAATACGTTACAGGTGGTACCGTTGCAAGTGGCTGAACAGGTGGGGCCTCTGGGAGTGGTTGAATAGGAGGGGCCTCTGGGAGTGGCTGAACTGGGGCCTCTGGGCGTGGCTGAACAGGTGGTGCCTCATCAAATATGGAAGGCTCTGCGTCCCGGATGTCGATGATGTTGAAGTGCAAATCGAAGCTCATCTCCACACTCGTGCACTCCTCGTAGAGTTCATCTCGATCGTACGGATCGTGGAGATGGAAGCCCTACCCATTGCATTTGGACATCATCGACCACCCTACAGGGCGGGAGACTTGAAATATGCCGCGTTGGCTGCAATTGGAACTGCAAATTATTGGCTGCAATTGGAACTGCAAATTAGTTTGTCACGTCATTCAAAGCGCAGGTCATTCAAAAACATACCGTTTTTTGTCCACAGGTGCCATGACAATTGCAATTGAATCTGGCATCAATTGTTCGTACGCATACTGCGTGTGCATGTCAATCGATGGCATGAAACAATCCATCTCCGGGTGGCACTGTAGGAGGAAGAAATATTAAACCATGTATGATTTCATGAATGAATAGAAGTGGCTTACATGGATCCAGCCAATCGTCAACAAACCCTCCCTTATTTGAACAATGGCGGTGTCCTCCTCATTTGTCATCACGCACTGCATTTTAAGAACACGATTTATGTAGTTATTTTTAGTAACAATATAATATAAGTTGGTTAAACATTCTCACATAGTCAGGAGCGCCCGATTGCTTTGGCACAAGGAGAGTTGTGATTGAATATATCTTGTCACCCTGTAAATCAACAACACGACGCACAACATTAATTTTCTAATGACAACTGATAATAAATTTCAAATGACGTTGCTTCTTACCTTGGAGCCGCAAAGGAGAGCACACGTCTGTTTGTTATTCTTCATATTGACCCATGCAAGTGCCATGAACTCTTCCATCAAATTCACAGGCTGCAATGGAAATTCAGTGTAAGTGTAAATTCTACACATTGTATAAAACCAAATAGAAGACATACCACTTGCACTGTCATCCTCTGACGAGCGGTAGGACCCACCACTGAAGGACCTGGGGCCAAAATCTTTTGAACTTTAGCCAGGGTTGGAGGAGGGGACGGTTGCCTTATGATCGGAGACCTGCATAATTGTAACACATTGTTAATCAACGATACTAATGCATATAAGGAAATTACATGAAAATCAAAGACATACTGGCATCCGTCTGGACCGGCATCGGAAGATGTATGAGATGTTGATGGATGAGATGGCTGGGCGGTTGTGCGAGCAGTTTCCATATGCGTTTGTACTTCTTGCATCTGTAGTACAGTGGCTTGAAGCTGGCCAAGTTGACTCTCCTGTCTATCCAACTTGGCTTGAATCTCGCCAAGTTGGGTGACAAGCCACTGCCACCTCTCTTCGCTGCTGAGTACGGAGGGCGACGATGAGGACTGGGGTGGGGGAGGTGCATCATCCGCCATAGGACGCACAAAACCGTCATCCATAGGACGCACAAAATCGTCATCCACCTCCACGTGATATGTCGGTTGTGCGTTTACTGTCCACGGAATTATGGCAGTGCACATGGAAGGAGCAGGTGGAGCTGACGTAGATGGCGGTGGTGGAGCTGACGATGATGGCCGTGGTGGAGCTGACGTGGATGGCGGTGGAGCAGCTGAAGTGGAAGGACGAGGTGCAGGAGGTACAAGATGTGCAGGAGGTGCAGCTGCCACATCTCCTCTGAATACCCACTCCCCTCGTACTTTTTGCAACCCCATCCGAGCCAATGTAACTTCATTATACATATCAAGTGGTTTTTCGTCTGTTCGTCGCTCTGTGTGAGGGACAACCAACCTGTTGCTGTCAATAATGCGCTGAATGAGCCAATTATATGGGAGATTCTTCCTTGCACTATTCAGAGTTGCTTTTATTTGCTGCATAATGACGTATGCAAGGTTGAACCTCTTCCCATTGTATAGTTTCTCCATTACTTACAAATCCATGGCTGTGACAAGGTCTCTATGTCCATCACGAGGCATAAATGTGTGCGTGATCATGTGATGAATGACCCTTGCTTTCGCATCGAGGTCTTTTGATTTAGGCTGGAAGAAAGACTCAACGGCTGTAGGATTGCGAACCAATTGCTTCAGCAATGCAAGACCTTCTCCTTTTTGGACAAATTTGGGGTCCTTTGTCGCATGGTAATACTCCTCCAACGGCTCCTCCGTGGAGCATCCAATGAGCTCATTTAATTGTCCTAGAGTTATCCTAATCTGTTTTCCAAACAGAAAACTCCTCAACTCTCTATCACTTGATTTGTCCAACTCCAAATTGGCATAAAACAGTTTGACAGCTCTCTCATAGAAATAACCTCCCATTGTGCACAGTTTATCCAATCCAATTCGTTCAAACATTGCCTTCAATCCAAAATCAGCAAATGAATTGAAATTTACCTTCCTGGATATGATTATTGCACGGGGTACAATGTCCTTCTCGTACCGTACATGGGCGGAGGCTGAGCTGAACATCCCAGGTTCTACAGACTCCACTAGACCCGTCGTCTCTGTGGGAGCCACCACCTTACGCTTCTTCGACGCTTGACTATTCCTCGGCGCCATTTTCATATTCAAAACTCGGGGGTTCGGGAATTCATCGGGGGAAATCAGGAGTTCGAGAATTCGTCGGGGGAAATCGGGAATTCACTCGCGATTTGAAGTACAGGGCGATTTCTAGGGCTTGGACGCCCTTCGCGAGTATAAGCAGCGTTTTGTCATCCGTCAAGACGAAAACGCGGTCGTTTTGGTTATGACGGACGTCCGTCATGGTCCGACGGACGCAGTCCAGATGCTAATGACGTGTTATTTAAAGACGGACGTCCGTGGTATAACGACGGACGTCCGTCATAATGGGGAATTCTGGCGATTTAGGATCGCATGTGACCCGCACGTGACCCAATTAATTTGGAGTCACTACTGACCGTTCGATCCAGGCGAGGATCCAACGGACAAGGATCGACGTCCGTCTTCGCCAGACGGATTAAATCTTGGCCGTCGATCCGAGGCACATCCCTCGCTCGATCCAACGGCCAAGGATCTTTGTCCGTCATCGCATCTGGCAGGGACGCCAGATTCAATCTTGGCCGTCGATCCAGACGAGGGACGATCCTCGTCGATCCAACGGCCAGCGAATGTCGTACTTCGGTCGGCTCTGCCATCGCCCTTCGACTCCGTTCGACGCCGCTAGACAGGGTACAAACGGGGGGGTTAACCTCGACGGCTCTGGACGGAAATCGTGACTGCGAGGTCGCCGGTGACATTTTTTCATAGTTCAGAGTTTTAGTTGTTAAAAAATAATCTCCAAGATTTGACTTGTCGTTAATCGCAAACTATAGGGTCTACAGTATTACTTATCCTAAACTTTTCATTTATCCCTATATTTTTTTATTTATCTTATCTCATTCTCTTTCTTACATCATTATAAGATTAATTATTTATCTTATAATTTTTTCTTCTGACAAGTGCCAGTTGTATATCGATTAGCACTCGCATGTAATTGTCCCATTAGAATACCCTACAAGATTAGTTCTTACATTCTCAATGTCAGTGTTAAGTCAAATGGTCACTCATGTTAACACATTTCCACGACGATTGGTGTCAATGATACAATACACTTCTCTCTTGATCCAAAAGTATATAATGCATGTAATAAATACATGTTCAACATACATCTTAATGTTATGTATGATCAATCTATCTTGATGTTTGACTAATCTCATACACACCTATTTTTAACTTTGTCTGTTATTTTTCTAGCCCTAAATCGATTAGAATGTTTCTTTATCATTGTTTTCCATCTTTTGTTGGTGATGTAATTTACTCTGTTTGACTAGTTAAAATAATTTTTTTAAAGTAATTTATTTCTATTTTATCTTCTAAATTAGTCAAGAGACAGTCCAAAGACAAACTTGCAGTAATCTCATTGTTTTTAATAGTGAAAGATTTTATCGGAGTTGACTCGTGATTTTTTTCCATTTACATCAAGGATTTTCAAGTTAAATTTAGTGTTTTGCATTTATTTTCTTAATATGTGTGATATCTTTATTTGGTCTACTAACTGCACAATATATTTTCATAATGTGTGTGATATCTTTATTTGTGACTCATAAATATCTAAATATATTTAATTATCTCAATTATTTAGGTGACTATCTGAAAATGGCTCACGATAGAAATGAGGAATAATTCTACTTGTGAGAGGAATGAACTGTTTAACCCTCTATAGAATTTAATAAACTTGTGTTGTGATACTTAAATAGTGAAACATAAAACTTAGAGTCAGAGACCTAAAATCATTGCGTTAAACCTAGGTTTAACAGTGAATATCAGATAAAGTAATAGCAATGATCTAAAATATAAATTTTTGTGCAATAAGATTACACCAAGATAAAAAAAAAAATTTAAAGAGCTGTTGTGCATAAACAATACACTATCTAAGTGCACGTGTCACAATCAAATGAAAAGGATAAGTAAAAGTCGATCCTATGATAACAAGATTATCAGAATTTAAATTTAAGTAAAACAAGTTGATTAAAAGAAGAAATTAAATTAGAATGGCGAATTGGATGTTAATCAAATAATTAAATCAAAGCACAAACAATCAAACGAGAAATTTGAATAATAGAAACATGGCTTAGATTTGATTTCCTTTTTTATGTGAAATTATAAAAAATGTTGTGAATATGCTTCAGCAAAACAAATTAGATGACATAGAATTTTCATAGAGTTAGTTGATTAATTCTTATAATATTTTCTTTATGCTTATAGAAGACAAATATCATATATGATTCAAACAAAACAATACATAAATGTTTGAAATTAACAATATAGCATATATGAAGTCATTTTTTTTACACAATTCAATATCGGTCTTAAATCCTTTTAAGTGTAATAAGAATCTAAATATTTATTCATGCCTTACGAACAATGAATAAAATAAAAATTAAAAACATATTGTATATCTAATTTGTTCAAGTAACAAAACATAACAAAAGTAAGAGTTTCACAAAATAAAGTACTCTCTTTTCTTAACCACTCAAAACTTAGCTTATAAAAAAGAAAAGATTATCACATTCATCAATCGAAAACAAAAATATATATAAATAATTTTCTCTTTCGATATAATATTATTTTGTGCTGCAACAAATTTTATCACTAAAATGATTGTTGTGAAGAACTTGAAAAAAAGAACTTTAAACGATGCCCTGAAACTGAGGAATAAACAACCCCATCATTGAATTTCCTCTGCTGGCTACAGTGGGAAGAACAAGCTCCTTTCCTATTTTGAACCCTCATTGGACGGGTGTCCTCTTTTTATCGTTTCCTTCTCTAGAATATATTTTCTCTCTATTTTTTTTGGCTCTTTGGCCTCTGTTTGGCTCCCTCCTTCTGAAGCTCCTCATCCTCCTTTTTAAGTCAAGAGTTTTGCCTTCGGTTTTATTTTCTCTCTCTTATCCAACCCAACATTTGAAAATCAAATCAGGTCTTCTGTTTTTCTCCAATATCGCACCTACTTCTAGATTTTCCACCAATTTTCTAACCATTTCTCTTCTCTCTTTTATAGAATCCTTCTTCAAATGATCATGACCCACCTTTTTTTTATTAGAAATATTCAGTTTTCATATTTGTTATTTTTTATTTCTTTTCATTATTAATCTGCATAAAATATAATTATGTATAAGATTTTTCTTAAAAATATATGAGAGCATATTATTTTATAATTGAGTAGATGTTGTAGTGTCTTGTAGCATTCTAGAGCCAAAAAAAAAATTTTATATATTAAATTATCGATTTCAAACAATACTCATAATAAAATAAATGCATGTTATAATTCATTTTCAAGAGTTATCAAGAGCTCCAATTGAAGTAATAGAAATAAAATAATATCTCACCAACAAATACCCTCAAGGAAAAAAAATGAAAACTAATAAATAGTGTCAATTTCTACTTACGTTTGGTTGTCCCAATTCTCCCTTACCATAACCTAAACGGAGGAGACAATTGAGGTGAATTAATTAAACTCAATAAATAGTCTAAGGACTATATCCATTGTCTTAGAACCATTAGTAGGACAAATTTCAAAACAGTTCACTATATTGTGGTAAATAATAAAAATATATTATTGTTGTTATATATAAAACATCACTGAAAAAGGAGTTACTCATGGTCTTTAAACACTCTATACAATACGCATATGAGAAAGACAATACTCGGTAATCAAAATATACAATAAGATTAGGTTTAAAAATTTTCACTCAGAAACACGACACATTCAGCTATTTCATTACACAATTTACAAACAAACAAACACCTTCTTCTTGAACTGTGGAAGATATGAAAAAAAACAAAAACTCTCATTCATGTCAATCAAACCTAATGCACATCATCATGAAAAAAAATAAGAATGTATGCTCAGAGTAAACATAATCGTGGAAATATATACATATGGTAAAAACTAACACATTAAAAAGACAAGATATGTCATAAACAAGTATGAGATATCATCTCAAAATAATTTTGTATAATAATGATACGTCAATTGAACATAATAAATTAATCTCTACCTCGACTGTAGCGTACCACAATACCGCTAAAATCTCATAAATCCAATAGTGCATTAAACCTCAACACCTGTCATAAACTCGTCATCATTAGGCTTATAAAACTCTCAAAATAATTATTGAAATCCACAGCGACGTAGAAAGCAACTCTGAAATTTACAAAAATAACCCCACTAAAACACAGTCAGAAACTGGGTTGAAAGCACCTAGTCGTCAACCACAAGTAAGGGTCTGGTCAACCACATAAATGGTCAACCAACAGGCAACCAATCAATCGACTGCACCATGGTTTGCTCCTACTAGTTCAATTCTCCGATCGACCATTTTGACGGTTGCACAAACGGTTTTTGCTGACAAACTTTTATCTCTTCCTGTTTTCAATTCCAAATGACAATAAACCCAATCTAGACTTGTTCTAAATCGATATCGTGCATAAAACTTCAACTTTTATCGACCGATTCCAACTTATAATTCAAAAATTCAAACTTTTTTCAACAAAACCCTAATTTATTTGAGACAAAATAATGAACCAAGATTAGATTGAAACTTACCCTTGTAGAAATCTTGAAGAATTGCACCTCGC
The DNA here is from genome assembly GCA_022433065.1 of Begonia loranthoides. Taxonomy (NCBI): domain Eukaryota; kingdom Viridiplantae; phylum Streptophyta; class Magnoliopsida; order Cucurbitales; family Begoniaceae; genus Begonia; species Begonia loranthoides. The sequence continues at coordinate 44,347,433 of CM039468.1, read as the reverse complement.
AGATTAAATCAATCAGAATTCAGATCTAAATTAAATTTCCAATATCAAAATTCTTAATTTTAATAAGGAATAAAATCAGGCTCACCCACTGTCTTTCGAAAGATGAAATAAATTAGCACACTAAAACAATGGATGATGGTTCGATTTGTTGAGAAAAAGAACCCAAAAATACAAAGCAGAATAAAATACATTTTTTTTTTCTCTTTGTGCAATTAAATAGGTAAAACATACCAACAAAAATAGCGAGATCAACAATACCAATTTTTAGCGTAGAAAATCCTTAAAAGTGTGAGAGTAAAAAACTAAGGGACCCGTAGACCACTTAATAGAATCTTCCACTATAACAGAAATAATAGGTACACTAAAGTTCTCTTTAGCTCAACAAACTAGAGGCACACAATATTCATCAAGATTGAACACTAATCTTGGAAGATAATAAAACGTAAGAGAGGATAAATATAGGTTTACCAAATTGCATTCTCGTTGTTACCCCAATAGACTGTCTTAGAAAATGTAGACAACGATATTTACCGTTCAGAATATACCTCTTGATGTCGCAAAACTACGGTTCAAATTTCACAACGAGCCAACGCTAGAAACTTGAGAAAACACAATTCTCGTCTCACTATTTCTGAAAATTCGAAAATCTTTTTTCTTCTTATCTTTTTTTCTACCTCTCTTTTATTATTACTCTAGGGTTTCATTAACCATAAAATCTCATTTTATACTCAGTTCAAAAAATATAGGTCGAGCTCAACAAATTTATCATTATCACATTTACAAATCTCCATTCTCCCTCACGACGGCCGCTGCTTTCTTGCCTAAGGGAATTAGATTTGAGTAGATAAAAATGACTTAAATATAAGCTCTCGAGCCGCTTGACAAGAGCCCAACGACCATGACTTGGTAAATGTACATACACATAAGGCAAAGAAATAAAAACGAACCGACCCTTTTAAAAAAATTAATTTAATGGGCGGTAATCACAAGCTATTTGTCGTACTGTAGATTTAGACAATAATAGACAATTTGAAAAATGACAAGGACGATACATGACATTGACTCGCGAATGGTTTCAATGAATGAGCATGACTTGCTCTCAGTATCTTCATATGTCTAGTCCTCATTACTTATATTCTTATCAATGTGAATTCTTGCATAAATGAGGGGCCTTAATTTTAAATTTAATGATATAGATACAACAATATTAAGATAAGTGATTTTTCTTATATAATTAATTAATCAATTTAAAGCATTAAAATTGAAATAAATGAGTGTAGATAGCGCTAAGAAATTAGAGAAAAAAACAAGAAAAATATCTTTTTTTTTAAGTGACATTATTAAGAAATAAACTGTTTAATTAAAATCATAAACCCTAACAAAAACATTAAAAATTAAATAAACTCCAAAAACATGTTTAAAGTGACTGTCACAAGGGAGCAACCAACAATAACATGTTTATTGTTCTAACAAGAATTAATAAAAATGATAGTAAGAAATTTTAAGAAGAGTTTTAAAGCAACTTTCAGACGTCTACCGGTTACAGTTCCAGTTGGCTCTATTTAGAATTAAATACCGAAACTTATATTTGATCATTCTTCTTTACATCATCTGTCATATTTTTAAGTGGATTACACATTTTAATATTTTACGATGATCTCATTCAAATAACTATAAATCTATTATTTTGTAGCGATTTTTTTTTTCGTTCATGTTTTCGGAAAGAGCCACTAAATTGATGTCTCGTATTGTTGGCAGAAGTTCGATCACCTGAATAATGATTGAGACCTAACTGAAAGGATGTTTCAGTTTGTGTTCATACTAATATCATTTTCATTTCAAGTCCCAAATTTAACATCTATGAGAGTTGAAATCACAAAACTCAGCGGGTAAGTTATGGTAGGAGTTGATTTAGGAAGATGAATAAACTAGAGGGAATATTCTTAAACATTGCCATAAGTATGACCATAAGTGTCCAAAAATTTCTTGACTTGTAAAATCTTACACATTGGGCGTAATTGTTAGCATATTTTCCATTCTACTTTCAGACTTTAATCCCATTTTTTTTTATTTACTTTACATGCTTGCAATACTTTGATTCCCATAAACGTATATGATTTAACCATTCTTTATTAAATGAAATCTACCAACCTTGGTCCATGATATAAATTGCTTTTGTAGAAGATGTTGAGATCCGTATATCAGCCTTAAGACCTTTCTCTTAATTCGTTTCTTCGATGATTCAGAAACGAGTATAGAGTACCGTAATTGTAGAGAGAATTTTCGAGAGAGAGAGAGTTCGTTCGTTGGTTCGAATGAATCTGTAATCTTTCCTCTAGGTGATTGAAGGAGACACCTTTACAAAAGACACCTTTTCATTCATGCCTTTCAATCATATCTCTTCAAACTATACTTTATACAATTAATAAGGTTAAGGTGAGGGAATTAAAACCCAATTAACTTAATGTCTTTAATGCTTAACAACCATCACATTAAGCACATTAATATTAAGTCAATGTAACATTAATTAACATGGACCACATTTATATAGATTATAATTAAATAATCTAACAATCTCCCATTTGGGCCATGTTATAAACTTTAATATCAATTGATATTCCAGCTAGTACATTTCAGCTGCTTCAGCTCATTCCAGCTGTCATAACTCGAATTCACAATTAATTAATATAGTGTACTTTAATGTGAATTATTTCAAGTTATCTTTTCATAATGAATTGCATAATCGAATCATGGTAGGCACATGTGAATTATGTCAACATGATTCTTTCCATGTATCACAAACTATACAATTCATTAATTCTGTAATTGAGGAACACTATAAACCCTTCACATATTATTCATAACCAATCATTGTACATAGCCATAATATGAATAATAAATAGACACACAAAAACATTTTCTTTCATTGAATTCATAAGTGTTATAAGATACAAGCTACGCTTTTACAATCACATAGACTTGTCACCTAAACCCATCTTTACAACATGTTCTTTAAAGGTTTTAGGTGGCAATCCTTTTGTTAACGGATCAGCTATCATTGAGCTTGTACTTATATGCTCAATGCACACCCTTTGTTTTTGTATTTCTTCTTTGACTGCCAAGTACTTTAAGTCCATATGTTTTGCTCCTTTCGAGTACTTGTCATTCTTCGAGAAAAATACAGCTGCGGAGTTATCACAATACAATTTCAGCGGTCTTTCTATACTTTCGACCATGCTTAGACCCTGAATAAAGTTTCGCAACCACAATGCTTGAATTGTAGCTTCAAAACAAGCTACAAATTCAGCTTCCATAGTGGAAGTGGCAATCTTAGATTGCTTTCCACTTTTCCATGATACGGCTCCTCCAGCTAACAGAAACACATAGCCAAATGTAGATTTCCTCGAGTCTACACAACTGGCATAATCCGAATCTGAATATCCAAGCACTTCGAGTTGACTTGATTTTCTATACATGAGCATGAAGTCCTTTGTTCCTTGTAAGTACCTAAGTACTTTTTAGCAGCTTTCCAATGATCCAATCCTGGATTACTTTGATAACGGCCAAACATCCCTACTGCAAAACTTATATCTGGCCGTGTACATGTCTGGGCATACATTAAGCTTCCTACTGCTGATGCATATGGAACAAGTTCCATTTCCTTACGTTCCAAATAATTTTTCGGACATTGCATCAAACTGAATTTGTCCCCTTTCTGAATTGGAACAACACCAGCGGAACACTTATCCATTCTAAATCTCTCAAGAATTTTCTCGATATAACATTTCTGAGACAATCCTAACAATCCTTCCTTTCTATCACGGAATATTTCTATTCCAATAACATAGAATGCCTCACCCATATCTTTCATTTCGAAATTCTTTGAGAGAAAATCCTTAACATCACGTAACATCCCTTTATTGTTTGCAACAAGCAGAATATCGTCAACGTACAATACTAGGATACAAAACTTACTCCCACTAACCTTCATATAGATACACCGATCAACGGTGTTCTCTATAAAATCGTATGACAAAATGGTATCATTAAACTTAATGTACCACTGTCGGGAAGCTTGTTTCAATCCATAGATTGACTTATTCAGCTTACATACCATCTTTTCATTTCCGAAAAGGAAAATCCCAAAGGTTGATCTATATAAACCTCTTCCTCTAAGTCACCGTTAAGAAAGGCGGTCTTTATGTCCATTTGGTGAAGCGCTAAATCATAATGAGCCTCCAAAGCCATAACTATTCTCAAAAAGTCTTTCTTCGAAACTGGAGAGAAAGTCTCTTTATAGTCAATGCCGTCTTTCTGAGTGTAACCTTTCGCGACAAGTCTGGCTTTATACCTTTCGATGTTACCTTTCGAATCGCGTTTGGTTTTGCAAATCCATTTACAACCAACGCATTTCTTTCCTTCAGGTAACTCTACAAGTTCCCAAACTTTGTTGTCATCCATAGATTTCAACTCTTCCTCCATAGCATTAAACCATTTTTCGGAATCATTACATTCCATGGCTTTATTGAATGATTCTGGATCCTTATCGATGCTCAAGTCACATTCTTCTTCTAGTGAATAAACCACATAGTCATCAGAAATTGCTGGTCTTCTCTCCCTTATAGACCTTTGCAATTCTATTACTTGTGGTTGATCACTTATGACTTGATCAACGTTAACATGCTCATCATTTGCTCGTTCACCTTGCATGGGTTGAATATCCATTTGTTGTTCCGGTATGTTGTTAGACTGTGATACAACATATGGCACAATAACTTGATGAGAATTATTGGGTGTCGTTTCCGTCACCCGATTCTCTTAGATATTCACATTTCGTGAATCATCACTCCCACTGAACATATCATTCTCAATGAATCGAGCATTTCCAGATTCTACAATCCTTGTACTATGCTTTGGACAATAGAAAATATACCCTTTAGATTTTTCCGGATAACCGATGAAGAAACCACTAATGGTTCTTGCATCGAGTTTCTTTTCATATGGGTTATAAATCCTAACTTCTGCTGGACATCCCCAAATGTGTAGATGTCTCATACTAGGTTTCCTTCCCTCCACAGTTCATAAGGAGTCTTAGGAATTGCCTTACTAGGAACCCTATTCAGCAGATATGCAGCGGTCTTTAAACCGTGCATCCACAATGATATAGGTACATTACTATTATTAATCATACTTCTTACCATTTCGATAAGAGTACGATTCCGCCTTTCAGCTACACCATTTTGTTGTGGTGTACCCGGCATTGTGTATTGTGCACAAATGCCATGACTTTCGAGAAACCTTGCAAATGGACCTTTGTTTTGTCCACTTTCATCGAATTTTCCATAGTATTCACCACCTCTATCCGATCTCACTACTTTTACTTTTCTATCAAGCTGTCTTTCCACCTCATTGATGAACACTTTTATAACGTTCATCGCTTGAGATTTTTCTTGCAATAGATATACATAACTGTAACGTAAGAAATCTTCTATAAAGGTGATAAAATACTTTTCTCCATTCCACGAAGGAATGTAGAATAGACCACAAATATCGGTATGTATTAATTCTAAAAGTTCTTTGCTTCTTGTGGTAGGATACTTTGATGTGTGTTTAGTTTGCTTTCCTTTAATGCAATCTATACACACGTCCCAGTCATTAAAATCTAATTGAGGTAAAATTTCATTTTTCGTTAACCTCATTAACCTTTCTTTAGATATATGACCTAGACGTTTATGCCATAAGAAAGCTGAACTTTCGTTCGTTGCACCTCGCTTTAAGCCAATTATGTGATCAACGTTAAACAGAGATTCCTTAAATTTCTTATCAAGATTAAAGCAATACAAACCATCATTCAAAATACCATAACCATAACAGTAATTTTGTTTGTACATTGCAAAACTACCATCACCAATCTTGAAAGAAAAACTTTTACAATCCAACCTAGCAATAGAAATTAAATTCATAGCACACTCAGAAACATAAAGACACTCTTCTAGATCAAGGTGGTATCCAGTATCCAGGATCAGTCTATACGTTCCAATTCCTTCAATGCGTGCCTTCATTCTATTCCCCATATACAGGAACTTTTCAGTTCCGTTTATGGGATGGATCGAAAGAAATCCCTGCGTAACATGAGAAACATGAGTAGTAGCACCAGAATCTAACCACCAAGTATTATTAGGTACTTCTATAATATTTGATTCAAAACATACTGAAACAAATAATGTACCTTTCTTTTCGAACCAAGCCTTTCTTTTAGGACAATCTTTCTTTACATGTCCGGCTTTGTTGCAGAAGAAACATTTAATCTCTTTACGGATTTGACCATCATTAATCTTTAATTGGTCCTTTCCCTTCTTCTTGTTCTTTTTACTCGGCGGCTTTGATGTGCTCCCTTTGGCATCCTTCTGCATAGCTAAGTTGACGGTATGAGACTTTAACTTCTTCAATCTCCCTTCCTCTTGAATGAGCATGGCCTTTATCTCTTGAAAGTTCCATTTTTCCTTAATGGTGTTATAGTTCACCTGGAACTGGCCAAACTCAACTGGAAGTGAGTTGATGATGAATTGAACAAAGAATGATTCATTCACATCTATACCCAACGTCTTAAGCTTTGCAGGCAAATTAGCCATGCTCGTTACGTGGTCATGAATGGGTTGAGACCAATCAAACTTCTTGGTCGTCAACTCACTCATTAAGCTTCCCACAACAGACTTATCAGTAATGTCTGATTGGGAGTATGTCTTAATCTTTGACATGAATTCCTTTGCATCATTCACTTTAGGCATCGATGGCTTAACATTTTCAGCCATCGTCATCCTCATCAAGCCCAAACACAGCCTATTAGACCGCTCCCAAGCCTCATAATAAGACTTGTCAGCTTCCGAAGTGGTCTCAGTAATAGCTGGTGGTCTATCATTAACTAGTGCTAGGTCCAAATCCAATACACCCAGTTGAAACTGGATTTGTTCGGACCAGTCAGCATAGTTAAAACCATTGAACTTAATGGACGAATTACCAGAAGCAAACAAATTCATAGTAGCTGCAAATGACAAACATGCTCATATATCAATACATTGAATAATCTATCCGAACCAGATCTCAAATAAAGCATATAAAAATTTCATTAAGTTTACCTTTGGGTAATACTTAAAGAAATACACAATTCATGATATTATAATCTTTAATTGACTTATAAACATATTTAACACAACATGTTTAACATCTTTGGATGTTTTAAACACATCAATTAACTATTTAAACACGTCACTTTAATGTTAGCAGTTATAAACAATGGTCCACATTTGGGTGATCTAATAGTTTATAACTAATAAACACATTTCAATAACATCATAATAATTAAATGAATAAATTATACAATTTAATATTGATCCTTTCAAACTAGGTCACTTTGGTGACTACATAGTTTCTATATAACAATATATTAATTGTATAAACATTCATTCACTCAATTTCTTTAATTGAACTATATAATCAGGCGTTGCGGACGACTATGCGGACGTTGTAATGGCTTCCACAATCTTTTACTGTCGTCTGAAACTGCCTATAGCGGACGCTAACCTTACCGTCCGCTGCGTCCGTGTGATGCGTCCTCATGAATCAAAATTACAGATTCAAATCGGACGCATGGTTTTAGTGTCCGCAGCGTCCGTGTGATGCGTCCGCATGAATCAAAACAGATTCAAATCGGACGCACATTTTCTCGTCCGTACAGTCCGCATCAATCATCCGGATGAGTTTCTTTACAGATTCATATCGGATGCAAATTGTAGCATCTGCAACGTCCGCATTATATCGTCCGGATGAATCTTTTTACAGATTCAATGCGGACGAAACTTGCATGCATTCGCGTTGTCCGCACCCTTTCATATATGCGTCCGCATACACATTTTAAACATGAATCTTGCGTCCGACCACACTTCAGGTCGACCGCACCTTAATACCCATCGTCTGCACGACGAACAGTCTGATGAATATTCAACAGAAAACATAATTATCCATCATCCTATTCTTGATTTCATCTATACATCCATACATGCATGATATTACGAAATATAAACTATCATTTCTCATGCATATTACTTCGTTTTCATGGTAAATCAAATCGTATTTCTAACCGTGCTCTGATACCAATTGTTAGCATATTTTCCATTCTACTTTCAGACTTTAATCCCTTTTTTTTTATTTACTTTACATGCTTGCAATACTGTGATTCCCATAAACGTATATGATTTAACCATTCTTTATTAAATGAAATCTACCAACCTTGGTCCATGATATAAATTGCTTTTGTAGAAGATGTTGAGATCCATTTATCAGCCTTAAGACCTTTCCCTTAATTCGTTTCTTCGATGATTCGGAAACGAGTATAGAGTACCGTAATTGTAGAGAGAATTTTCGAGAGAGAGAGTTCGTTCGTTGGTTCGAATGAATCTGTAATATTTCCTCTAGGTGATTGAAGGAGACACTTTTACAAAAGATACCTTTTCATTCATGCCTTTTCAATCATATCTCTTCAAACTATACTTTATACAATTAATAAGGTTAAGGTGAGGGAATTAAAACCCAATTAACTTAATGTCTTTAATGCTTAACAACCATCACATTAAGCACATTAATAT
>CM039468.1:44129677-44338403 GCA_022433065.1 Begonia loranthoides | reverse complement strand
TGTTTACTTTGATTGATTTATATACGATAGACTATTTGCGTAAATACTATTATACTGACTTATGACATTTCGTTGGGTTATTATACTGCAGGTTGGCGAATTACTCAGGGAGCACAATGGACCGAGATAGGAAATTCATGGAGAAGCGTGGGAGGAGAAAGGGGAGGCTAGTGAAAGACGAGCAACCGAGGCGGTGGAAGCCGCGTGGGGTGAATATGTTCAACACGAGGCGGTTGAAGAAGTTGAACAAGCAACGACGGTGGAGGACGAAGACACCGCCGAGCCTAAACAAGGAGAAACAGAGTTATTATTCAATACAAACGATGCCAGAAGACGGTATGAAGAAGATGTTGAACACTGTGGCATTATTGTTTCCAAAGTAGTCGATTTTGACTCTTTCACGGAAATGGGCATTCAACATATGCTGGAAAATGCTGGATTACTCGGGTTGTGTCGGATGGGGGCACTTATTGCGAGAGAGTCATTAAGATGTTTTACGCAAATTTCCAACTTTCTGAGGAGCCAGTTGAGGTGCTAACCTATATTTTTGGACGGGAGTTGAGATTCACTCCCGACCATATCAATACAATACTTGAATGTTATGGGGCAAGCGAGGAATATTATGGCATAGCTAAGACGAAGCCATCATTTATCAAGGAAGGAGATGGGCTAGCCGTTCTTAGATTGTTGCACAAGGATCCTGAGATTGTCCATTACAAGAGGCCAAAGGCTAATGAGTTAAATGTAATGGCCCGAGTAATCCACATGATATTGACGTACACAATTTTGCCTAGGATTGGGCATCGAGACCATGTTACAAGCATGGATCTGTATATTTTAGAGAAGGTGTTCAGGGAAAAAAAAGTGAACATTGGATATATCATAGCGAAGCACATGGAAGAGGTCGTCAACAACCCATCAATGAGCCTACCGTACAATTGGCTTATCCAGACTATAGTTGAGTAGTTTGGGGTTCCCATTTCTGCGAATGAGCCAAGAATTGACGCGACGACCACTGACACCTACAAAAGAGCCAACTTGGATCAATTGGGCATCACCCAAGTTGATGGCGGATGGTTCCGCAAGTCCAAACAGAAGGCAGCACCTCCACCCGTTACAGAGCCTCAGTATGCAGGCACCTCTTATGATATGCCGCCTCCTCCCCACTTAGAGCTTGAGTATGCGTATACAGCCCCCGAATATGAAATGCCACCTCCTCCACAATCATCACACTTTACTGCGATGCCTGAGCAGTCGTCTGCCTGGATGAGCAGAATGGAGGAGCTCCATCATGCGTCGATGACCAGAATGCAAATGATGGAGGAGCACATGCAAAGGCAACAAATCGAGCTACAAAGAGCTAACGAGCTCGCAACAAAGAGGTGGGCCATTGCCCAACAGTGGCAGGTGGAAGCATCAGAGAGCAGACGCGCCGCAGAGCAGTGGCGTATGCAAGAGGCGGAGCTCGCTGAAGCGAGGCATAGAGAAGTTGAACAGTGGCATCTTCAAGAGGCGGACCTCGCAGCAGAGAGGTATCGCCAATCCGAGCAATGGCATGTTAGAGAAGAGGAGCGACATGTTCGAGAAGAGCAGCGACACCGTGAGGTGTTGGCTGCACTCAAGAGACGTGGGAGGCGATTAGCCCGATCATCATCCTCGTCATCGCCCAATGACACACTTGATGCCACGTTCCGCCTGTAAGTTATTTATGTTTTACGCAAAGTCCAGGTTTTTATTTTATTTTTGTTTCACGTGATGATGTGTTGTTGATTTGCAGTGACCCTGTCAGTCGCCGCCAAGGATCACCTGGAGCTGCGGCGCTCCAACCTCTGCCCAGAAGAGTTGTGCACGTAGTACGTCTTTCATTTCATTATATGTGTGTTCAATCATGTTCATGCAAATGTTAGGATCTCGGCGTTGTTTGCAGCCTGTGTCGGTCATGTCCTCGTTCAAGATATATGTCCAGACAAATACCCGTTACAACAAGGAGACGTGCGCAATTCTTGGGGGAAAGTTGGAGGGCGAACATTACGTTGTCTCACATCTCATCTTTCCAGAACAAGAAGTGACGCCAAATACGGTGCAAACCTATCTTTGTATGTTAGTGTATAATCTATTATCATACTACTCATCCGAACTTATATGCAGTGTATTGCGAGCAATGAAGAAGCCATATTGGCATTTCATCAGTCAAAGAATCTATTGCAATAAGGGTTGATTCACGTAAGTCACCATCTCGTTTCTCCGAGTTATCATGCATGTTCTCTTGAGATGATCTTATGACTTGTTTACATTGCAGACACACCCAAAGCAAGGGTTGTTTATGTCCTCCATTGACTTGCACACCCAATATGGGTACCAGCGATTGTTGTGGGAGTCCATTTCTATCATTGTAACTCCATCAGACAAAAAGACGTATGTACTGTCTCTTGTGTAAATTCTTAATCTTGCTTTCCACGTCACTGACAAACAATTATTAACTTTGCATTGTAGGCCGTACGGCGTCTTCCGGCTTACGAAAGAAGGGATGTTGGTGCTGTCCAGCTGTAGAAATGAAAAACACTTCCACGAGCACGACCGTGAAATCTTTAAGTATAAGGGTGAGTTGTACAGTGCTGCAGACGGGGTTCTATTAGACCCGAACGGAAGTTGTCTTTTAGAGGATTTGCGCCCGCCTCAGCCATGGCCACCGCCCCGGTCCAGAAAGAAGGCGCCATAATATAGTTCATTCAGTACTTTTGTAGTTTATGTTTAGTTTAATTTGTGTACATTTTCTTTTTCGTTGTAAATTATGTGTAGTTTAAGGATTTCTGTGGTTGATTATGTTTACTTTAATGTTTCTACATTCTAGAATTGCTGTGGAGTTTTGTGCAGGATGTATGAAAATGGCGTTGTGGGAGTAAAGTAATAGAGGAGGTTCTGGCAAAAATTTTTTTGGACACCTTGCATATAAACACTCATGACACAGAAATAACTTCAGGAACTAAACTCTCTCGTTACAGAAATAACGTCACGCAAGTCACCCTCGCTCGCAAGAGGCCCGCAAAAATGCGATCTGTTTGCAAGACACCGCGTAGAACGCGGTGTCTCGCAAAAATGTGATCTGTTTGCAAGACACCGCGTAGAACGCGGTGTGTCGAATGCGAGACACAGCTAAGAACGCGGTGTCTCGCGTTCGAGACACCGCGTTTTTGGCAGTGTCTTGCAAGACACTGTGTTCTTACGCGGTGTCTTCTCTGAAGACACCTACTCTACTCTTTTTAACTCTGTCTTCTCCAGTCAAATTGGCATATTCGAACGCATTTCGGAGTCTATTAAGTAACCCTAAAAATTCTTGAGAGCTTCAAAGAGAGATTAGCGAAGGTGAAAAATTTGTTCAGAAGCAAATGGCGAGTGAAGAGCCTGTTATCAACCGTCAACTTGAAGTGGGACCCACAATCACTTGTGCGCTCAATGAAAATGAGGTACGTCTAATTGGAAATGAAGATGCGATTGTTTTGCATTCCGTATCAGTAACTCTACATGAGGAGGACAATGACGACCTCCGTTCTTTATGTGAATCAACTAGTGATGAAGACATGGACATGGCCGAGAGTAGACCTAGACGTCCAACACAAGTAGAAGACAGATTCCCTGGATTGGGCCTAGGTAAAAAGTACAGTTCATTGAAGAAGATTAGAGAAGAAATTGTTGAGCGTGCATTGACGAACGGGTATGGAATTAAATTCCCCCATAGTGATGCACATCGACTGAGGGTTGCTTGCCAGGAAGGCTGCCCATGGCGGTTGCACGCCTCACAACTTTAAGATGAGATGACCTTCCAAATAAAATTTTACAATGACATTCACACATGCTCTAGAAAGATGGAAAGTCGTCTTGCTACTGCCAAATGGGTTGCAACTCATTACTCAGATAGATTTAAAATTCAGGCAGATTAGGACCTTCCGAACATAATTGAGACAGTGAAGAAGGACTTTAATGTCAATGTCTCACCCAGTCTTGCTAGAAGGGCAAGAAGTGCAGCCAAAAAAATTAACGAAGGTGATGGAAATGAGCAATATAAACTCATATGGTCGTATGCAGCGGAGATTCGGAGGTCTAATCCGAGGAGCTCCGTGCGTGTGGACCTCGATATGAGTGTATTTAAAAGAATGTACATGTGTTTGGCTGCATGCAAGACGACTATGCTAACTTGTGGTAGACGACTTATTTGTTTGGACGGTTGCCATTTGAAGGGAGCCACTCCAGGCCAGTTCCTCACAGCTGTGACCATCGACGGGAATGATGACATGTATCCAATTGCTGTAGCAATGGTCGAAGCAGAAAATAGGAATTCATGGAGCTGGTTTCTAGAATTGTTGCTCGATGATCTAAACACCTCATCTGGCAATGGATGGACAATCATTTTCGACCGTCAAAAGGTGCGGTTCATTGCTTTTGCCTTATGTGTAAAAGTTATGCATTTTGTAGGAATATGACTAATATTATCAATGTTTACAGGGTCTAGTACCAACTGTGAGCGCGGTGGCAGGGCAAGCTGACCATCGATTTTGCATCTGACACCTGTATGCTAATTTCCAAAAACAATTTAAAGGCAAGTTGTTAAAGGATGCAATGTGGGCCGCATCTCGAGCCACTACTGTGAGACAATTTGAGAGAGAGATGGGTAAGTTATTTATGCTTGACAAGGCGGCCCACGAATACTTACGTGGAATAGTTGTGACATCCTGGGCCAAACATGCCTTCAGCTCCATCCCGAAGTGCAACATAAGCCTTAACAATCTGAGTGAGTCATTCAATGCCTGCCTCCTACCAGCCCGGGACAAACCAATTCTTAGTATGTTCGAGATCATCCGGAAGGGCATCATGGGTAGGATTGTGAAAAAAAATGAAAAGATGGCTCACTTGACAGACCTTTTGTGTCCAAAGATCAGCACTCGGCTCGCCAAACTACAACTTCCCGGGCGAAATTGGAGCCCCCAGTTTGCAGGAGCTGCCCAGTTTGAGGTCACCAATGGTAACGAACAGTACTCTGTCGATTTGGACAGGTGTACTTGTACATGTTACCGGTGGGAGTTGACCGGCATCCCATGTGTCCATGCAGTCCCGTGCATTCACTTCATGAGGAGATCCCCTGAGGAGTTTGTGCATGCGTGCTATCATCGGGAAACATACATGGCGATATACTCCCACTTTATCCAGCCCGTCAATGGAACGATCGAGTGGCAGCCGGTGACGAATCTTGATCCTATTATCCCACTGCCATTTAAAAAGCTTCCAGGAAGACCGCGCAAACGTAGAATACGGGATGTGGATGAGGCTCCAAGCCGGACAGTGCTGAGTAGAAGAAATGTGAACGTCACTTGTGGTCGGTGTGGGCGTGTTGGGCACAATTCTCGCACATGCGATGGTGGAGGTGAGTCAAGTGCCGGGCCTTGCAGAGGGCGAGGCAGAGGCAGGGGTGGCAGATGCAGGTCAGAGGGAACATTTATGGGGTTCAGAGTTCTTGAGACAGCCCCCGAGACAATTCCTGACCTAGTTCCTAAGACAGCTCTCGACAGAGTTCCTGACACGCAGGTGAGCCCTTTACCACATTTTCATTTTCAATTGATGTTTGAAATATGCTAATTTCATGTGAATTGTATTGTGCAGGAGTCTGATGCGCAAGGTCCACACACACAAACGTACACAAACGTGGACCTTAACCTTCCGTGACACAGAGGGAACACAATTGTTTTACAATTTCAGTTGATGGATAATTGCATGTTATTTAATACTTGTCTACTTGTAATGATATTACGGTGAATAATAATGCACTGATGTTGATTGGGTTGAGTTTAAGGTGATTGGTAAGTTTTATGTTATGTAATTTCTAGGTATGGGTGTGGTTCTGGTAGGCTATTGTAAGGTTAAATTAGTTAAGTGTAAGATGTGTTAGTATGAAAATGTTTCTCTGTTACTTTACTCCCCCAACGCAATTCTCATACATTCAGTATCTTCACAAACATTTTTTATCAAGTATAAACTACAACGGACATCATTGAACTATAGATCAATTACAACGGGTGTGTTTTTTTATGCGGGGTTTGTTCGTCGAGTCGCGGGATCTGTTCGTCGCGGGTTCCTGGAATTTCAAGTGTTCTGGTCTTTTGCAAAAAAGACAGTGTCTGGTGCGAGACACCGCGTAAAAACGCGGTGCCTCGCGTAAAAACGCGGTGACACCGCGTAAAAACGCGGTGACACCGCGTTTTAACTTGTTAACGGAGAACGAAAAACGTAACTGCGATGTTTGTTTTGTTATTTTCCCATACGTCAGTGGTTAATTTGTTAAAAAAAATACCCTAGTGTTTGACTTGTCATTGATCACAAACCACGATGGTTGATTTGTCATTTACCCTTGATTTATCATTTACCCTAAAATGAATGATATATGATTGAGTTCCTGAAACGTAGGTATTACACGTGGAGGGACGGAATTTGTAACCGACGTTGAGAGTCAGGACCAATTTGGTATAAAATCGGACAATATTATCGTATTATGGCGGATACGCATTTCAAGGAAGTGATTGCTGCTAATTCTCCCAGATTTTTGTTGTCGTTTGAGCTTGTGTTTCCATTTACGGAATTGTCGTTTATATCTTCTTCTCCGGCTGGTTTCTCACTGTGTTTTATCAGTAACTCAGAGCAATGGCTTTGCAAAGACGAAGCCAGTTTCTCGTGCTTTCATTAATGTCGTCCTTTTACTTTGCCGGATTCTTTGACGCCGTTCTTTCCTATCAGCGTCCGCCCTCCCGGAGAAACATCTTCGTCCGCCGGTTGGAAGATTCCGACTCAGACTCTCCAGAACAGGTAATTTATCTCTCTCTCTCTTCTCTCTAGTTTCGGAATGATTATAATCCACAAAACCCACATTTTTTTTCGTTGACTATGAGAGAATTTAAACCTGAATCATTGTGAAATAATTAGCTAAAGGGACGAACAAAGAGTGCATCCCAAAATGACTGCTCGTAATAAACCACTCAACTAGATTCAAATTTTATTATCATTTTAAAAGAACAAGATTCTGATTCAGCATAAGCAAGAAAACTCTTTCAGCTGTTTTTGTTTTTTGTTTGGGTAAATGACAAATCAACCAGGTTTGAGATCAATGATAAGTTAACCACTGTGATATTTTTTTTAACAAGTTAACCACTCACGTATGTTAAAATAATAAATCCAACATCACGTAGACGTTTAACATTAAAATGCCAACATCTGAACGTCGGAACGACGCACTCCGGCGTTTTGAAGAATTCAGAACGCCCGTCGCGGGGCGTTCTGAATTTCTGAAGAATTCAGAACGATTTCACGGCGTCTCATCCTCGCAGTCTGTCCATTTCTGTTTTCAGACATAGCGAATTTCGCGGTCTCTTATGGCTGGAGACTGCGAGAAATCGCAGTCGCTGGAGCAAGGGATCGCGAAATTCGTGGTCCTCGCTGTCCCTGGAGCAACGAGAGACTGCGAATTTTGTGGTCCCTGGGGAAACGACGGACCTCGAAATTCGCAGTCCCTGGAGAAACGAGGGACTGCGAAATCCAAGGACCGCGATTTCGCCGTCCCTGGAGAAACCAGGGACCGCGAATAACTCCAGGGACTGTGATTTCTCGCGGTCTCTAGCCATAAGAGACCGTGAAATTCGCAATGTCTGAAAACAGAAATGGACAGACCGCGAAGATGAGACACCGCGAAATCATTCTGAATTCTTCAGAAATTCAGAACGCCCCGCGTTGGGCGTTCTGAATTCTTCAAAACGTCGGAGCTCGTCGTTCCGGCGTTCGGACGTTGCCATTTTAACGTTAAACGTCTACGTAATGTTGGATTTGTCATTTTAACATACGTGAGTGGTTAACTTGTTAAAAAAATACCATAGTGGTTGACTTGTCATTGACGTCAAACCAAAATGGTTGATTTGTCATTTACCCTTTTTGTTTTATTATCCTTAAAGTTATTCAGGGTCAAGGATGTAGCAACGATTTATCGATCTAAACTGTTGAGAGAATCTATAAATCTTCATATGATTTGGGTATTTTGTTTCAGGTCCACATTTCTTTAGTTGGTTCAGACAAGATGAGAATATCATGGATGACCGCCGATCGCTCGGCTGGCATGGGGACGGTCCAATACGGCACATCTCCGGGAATTTACAGCAATAATTCCACCATCGGAACATCGTCTTCTTATAAATACCTTCTCTATGAATCCGGCCAAATTTATAATATCGTAATTGGTCCGTTGGAACCCAACACCGTTTACTACTATCGTTGCATTGTCGGAAACTCGGCTCGAGAATTCAGTCTCAAAACCCCTCCTTCTCAACTCCCCATCAAATTTGCCGTAGTTGGTAAGTCGTAAGATTTATTTTAGACCTCAAATCTTGAATGAAGTTTTGTCATCACCGATTGTTGATCCTTTTTTAGCATATTTTAAGGTGATTTTGGACAGACGGAATGGACGAAAACCACTCTTGATCACGTCGCCAAGTCGAACTACGATGTGTTGTTACTTCCAGGAGACTTGGCTTACGCTGATTTTTACCAACCTCTGTGGGACTCTTTTGGAAGGCTGGTGGAGCCATTAGCCGGCCAAAGGCCATGGATGGTGACTGTAGGAAACCACGAGGTCGAGAGAATTCCCATAATCCACTCTCAGCGTTTCACAGCCTACAACGCCCGTTGGCAAATGCCGTTCGAAGAAAGCTCATCGGACTCAAATCTTTACTACTCGTTCGAAGTCGACGGAGTTCATGTCATCATGTTGGGATCTTACACCAATTTCGACCCAGAATCGGCACAGTATAAATGGCTGCAGTCAGATTTGAAAAAGATCGATCGAGAGAAAACTCCGTGGATTGTGGCGCTCATCCATGCGCCGTGGTATAGTTCAAACACGGCTCATCAAGGGGAAAGTGAGTCTGTCGACATGAAGGCGGCCATGGAAGGACTGCTTTATGCAGCTCGTGTAGATGTTGTTTACGCCGGACATGTTCATGCCTATGAGCGATTCGTAAGCGCTTTGTTTTCATTTTTTTTTACAGTATTCTCATAGTTTATGATCAGTAATTCTTGAACTATACGTTACAGACTCGTGTTTACGATGGGAAAGAAAACAATTGCGGCCCAGTTCATATCACGATCGGCGATGGTGGCAACAGAGAAGGCCTAGCGACGAAGTACTGTTATCTAGTTTCCCTTTTCAACGCGGTAAAATTGGATTTGATCACTTAAAATGAATGTTTTTTTTATAGGTACATGGATCCGCAGCCTGCAATATCGATGTTCAGGGAGGCTAGCTTTGGGCATGGACAATTGGAGGTGATGAATGGAACACATGCGCTATGGACATGGCATAGGAATGATGATGATGTTGCAGTGGCTAGTGACTCTTTCTGGTTTACGAGTCTCTCCTCTGATCCTGCTTGTAAAATTTGAAATTTCAGTCAAGGGAAAAGAATAATGACGAATGATACACACACACACACATAAAAAGATTATTTATTATTATTATTATTGTTTGAAATGAAAGATTCCTACAATTCCAATGTTGGTATTTTCTGGTTATCCTTTGTTGAATTTGTACAGCTGCAAGTTTTTAATTAACGTAAGGAATTATTTTGAATAAAAAATATTCTCTCTTTATGGGGGAGGTTATGCAGATTTTTCTCTATAAATAACCCTTTCTCTTTTTTTACTCTTCTCGGCGTATTTCTGCTTCCCAAACGTCCAAATTTGTGAAGTGTCAGGTTCAGGCGGAGAACCATTGTGCAATGTGATCAGAAACGTGGAGTTCTCGATAAGTGTAGTTTTTCACGTTGTGAAAAATTTTGTAAGAAGATCAAAACTTTAATTCCCATTTCGTTTTAGACTTTGCTCTGTCAATCGATTGAGTTACTGCGATTTGGAACTCGAGAAGTTTGGAGAGATTCGCACGTCTTCGTTAGGTAGTGTCGCGACATGAAGACGGGTCTGATAGAAACGTCGGGTCGAACGACTTAATCCTCGAAGATGACCCGATTACTCATCGTAAGGCTATGTTCGCAGCGTGAGACTTGAACATTAACTAAAGTCATAGCCTACACAAAACGGGGGCCCAAGTTCACATAATGATTACAAGAGATAATAGTGCGACAATATAAATTAAATCCAAGCATGCGTACAAATTCGAAATATCTAGAATATATCCAAAATGGTATACAAACATCCAACCAAATTCCTTACAAATGGTTATAAATACAACTCAAGGAAATGAAAGGAAATAAAATAAAGCTCCTCAGCTCGAACGCCCACAATCCTAAGCACTTTTGTCTTTACGTCGAGTGGAGGAATCGTTGGGGTGAGTGATTAACTTAGTAGAAAACTCATACTAAATGCAATGTGCATGTAAAAATTTGGTTTACCTTTTCTCATCAAAACTATGACCTTGGGAAAACATGCATCTATTGAAAACGATTTCAAAATCATTTCCATCTTTTAAGGAAAACCGGCCTTGAGGGCCCCGATGAGATATCAATTTAAAATATGGTTGTATACATAGACAACTATAATCAAAACACTCTTGTCGTATTTTATACTAAAATCATTCATCAGTAAAAAGGGAGGATCACTCAAGGACTCCTCCGATCAAACGCATGGAAAGGCGGTGATTGTTTTTGAGCAAAACCTCATGATCCTGAAGGAAGAAAATGACGGTGTCTGAAGAGCTGGTTCATCATCCGAGTTGCTGGCAAGCAAGGCTCCGCGACGACACTACCCTATTACCCATTTTTCCACACAACGCGCAAACAACCATCTTCATACATCAGAAGATGCATCAATGATAGCCTCGTGATACTTTGACACTGAGACCGTCCAAAGTATCAAGATGATTCATTTTTCCATATCAGAACAAAAGTATACCATGAAATAGCATGCACGTAAAGTAAACATGTAAAACTTGCGTATATACGTAGTATAACAACTAATGTGCTGTTGAACAGTCCCCTTTGTGTTTTTCTATTTGGCAACCCACAAAATAGAGTTTTGAAAACCGCAATGCAATGCAACTAAGTAGAGAATCTCTACATCAACGATGGTTTCTCCTTTTATTCGAAGGAGCAACAACCTCAGGTACCTGCTGGAAGTCCACAAACTCATATGAACCTAAAAATATGTCAAATGACAAGAATTGCCATCAATGAATCACAAGGGAAAAGAGAAAAGGGTCCTATACCGAGACTAGGAACCCAATCGACATGAAAACGACTCAACAACATTAAAATATGCATTGTACAATGGACCTCGAACTTCCTGCTATAGACTAGACCCTGTCCTAGTCAACTAGGGTCTAGTTTTGTTCGACTAGGTACCTATTCTAGTTGATCAGAGGTCTGGTCTGCAAGTCGACCTGGGTGCTGCAAAGGTCGACTTGGGTCTTGTTCTACTGGATCAAGGATCAAACAGGTAGACCTGGATCCTATTCTAGTTGACCAAGGGCTCACACGGGTTAACCATAATTTGACCCGTGTGAATCACACCTCCTTGGTCGACCAAGCCCTTTGATTGGTCAACCGGTGACAATTTTCTAGCATAAAAACATGAGGAAAAAAAGTCGTTTCATCTATTTTTCACCACCAATTGACATAAACTCTTGCATAAACTTTAAATTTACCATCATAGTCTAGAATTATCTCTCGGATTTGAGTTTCCAAACTCGAATTCAAAGCCAACAATATTTTCAAACTTTAACCCTAAAAATGAAGAGGAGAGGCTTACCAACGAAACCACTTCACAAAAGTTGATGGCCAACCTCTTGCGGATGTTTCCCACACCTCAAACTTGTCGGATGTGCGATTTTGCACTCCCTCTTCTCTCCCACTTTCTCTTGTGCACAGCGGCTGAGTGAAGGAAGAATGAACGTTTCTCATTCTTCTCTCTTTTTTTTTTAAAAAAATAATTTATTTAATAGTAATAATATATATATCAAATATATTTTATATATTAAATAATTTCATTCCAAATCCCGATTCATTTTGAACGTCACCCAACAACTATTATCGAGGCAATGTTGTTTACTAAATTCATTACTTCAATTTATTTACGACTCGGTAATACCCAACTTTTACCGATTTGACTATTTGACCAAGAATTCTCATGTGGCCGTTACACGACAAATCTAATTAACTTTTCAACACAATACTCAAATATTACGGAAAAATTTACACATAGAATTTAATATTATAAAATTCACGATTTTTACAGATAAACTTGATTCTATATTAGCAATTATCCATAAAATTTAGATTTTTTTTATGGTTGAAAAATTAAAGCTTGGAATTTGAACCTTGGATGCTTAGCTTAAGCTGTTGATTTTGGATGAAATAAAATTAGATTATATTCTCTTATGCATTGATTGTTTAAAATTTGGAGTTTTGCCAAAAAGTTGGAAATTTTTGGACTGTCAAAAGTGATCTGTAATGAAGCGGCCGACTGAGGTTGGAAACCAGTTGACGGAAGAAATAGTAGTGAGAACAACATTTGAGGAGTGGGCATTGAAATTATAATTAATCAACTGAACAAAGAGTAGTCGACTAGACTCAGTCTGTGATCAATTGGATTTATGGCAGAGTTGACGATGCTCCAAGAGTGGACGTCCTGTAAAATCCGGTAGAAAGAAAAAAAAACTTACATGGGGACTATTGTCGATAATGGGAGGAAGGATCCTGTTATATCTATGTGTGTGGGAAACTGAGATACGAAAACCATTCCTCCCGACTTTCTCTTCTTTTCTTCTTCTTCTCAGTGGAGGAAGGGAGAAGCAAAGGAAATTCATTCTACAGTCCGAGGTAAGCATCAGTCGAAAAGTGGGTTTCTCTTCTATCGGTTCCATTATTTGTTTTCTGCAATTGGAGTCTGACAGATGGCTTGCTTTGGTCAGATGACCTATAAATCATCACGGAGGAAGGAAGAAAAATTAGTGGAAGTGGTTGAACTCTATGTGGTAAGAAAAACTTGGAAATTTTCTTCTTGAGTGTTCAAAATCAATTATATTTCTTGCATAAAATTTATTTCTCTATTTTGACATACAGAATCGACCTTTTAGAGGAAAAATTGGGTGCAAATTTTTGGCTTATTCCCGAGTTTAAAGAACTATGCTGGAGTTGGATTTTTTTTTTGGGCTTGTTTCTATAATAAAGTGGTGATCTTTAGATAGAAATCATGTTGTTAGTGATTAAAAATCATGCTTTGATTGTTTCTAAGGTTTTACAATGTTCGGGTGGCAATCCTAGCAATCGGGAAGATGTTTTGGTCAGAAAAAAAGGGAGTTTTGGCATAACTCAGGCCATCTAGCGACTTGGCGGAGTCGCTAGGCCACAGCCCAAACTATCATGAGTGAAGGCCCAGACCATTCTGGTCCACACCCCAGACCATTCTGTGTTGCGGCCCAGACCTAATTTTTGACCGAATTTAAATTTTGATCCAATCATTTTTGGTCTTTCGGGTTGTGTTTTGGACCATATTGGACTTCCAATCCTATCATTCTTAGGTCATCCTTCGGTAGCCTAGAAATTCAAATTTTTAATTTTAGAGTTTGAATTCTGATTTGGTAAAAATATTATGAATATATTCCAAGACTTAGGGAATTCTTTGAACTTGTCTGCTATTTGATTCATTGGTTCATACTTTTGGGCTTGGTATTGGTAGGCTCAAATTCGAGGTAGAAGTTATTTTATATCCAACATACATTATTTTCTAAAACAATATTTTTAGATATATTCTCTTATTAAATAATGTGTTCCTATTTGGCTCGTAAGATTTTATATTACATATAATTTTTTCACTGAACATATTTAAAATTCATGAATGCATATTTAATTTATTGTTCAATTCAGTTATATTTACATTTACATTTATGAACTGTTGTTGTTAAATAGAGTAATGAGACAGTTATATATATCGTGTTCGTGGGCGCAAAACTTTAAACCCGATCATAATCATTTTGGCTATTGTGATCGTCTGAGTATTGTTGTTGTTTATTTTTCGTTATTTGATCTATTGCTTTATTTTAACTCTTTCATATATAGTTTGTTTTTTTTTTCAAATAAATTTTGTCATGGTCATATATATCTTTATAACTAAATGTCAAATATAAAATCTAATCTTTACTGAGTTTAGTTGACTCACCCCAATTTGACTTCCCTATTTTAGGAAATAATCAAAGTGAGTCTCAATTGCCACCGCAAGAGTAGAATTAAAAAATTCTCTGACAACATTGTTTTTCTTTGAGAGTTCGAAATATTTTCGTGAGATTTGCACTTCAAAATTAATTTATTTTTAATTTTATTTCCGCATAGTTGTGGACCTTGTTTATTTTACACTATCTTAATGTTACTATTTGATCTTTGTTTTGGGCTTGGTTTGTAAGTAAATTTTAAGTCTTCTGATGCTAATTAATAGTTTAAAATAAGGGTCAAACTGTTCAGCTCATTTTGGGTTGAGTTGTTCCATGTTTTGTCTCGAATCCCCTTTGGGGTGTGACACATCTGGACTAGAAAGGGTTGATCGGATGCTCAAAGAGCGATCGAGCAAACCTAGTATGTGGTCAACCGGACGCTCAAAGAGTGGTCAACTAGGTTGCTTTCTAGGACAACTAGTCTAGGCGACCAGGCTTTTATGTGGTCATCCAAACAGGATTTAAAAAGTTGAAAATCTTTAGGGATTGTTTTATGAGTTTCCCAAATTGGTTTCCATCTCGGTTATGGGTAGAGATGACAAACAAGTCGATCGAGTCAAGCCTGAAAAAGTCTAGCTCACTGAGCCTACCTAGTTAAAAAAGTTGAGCCTAATGAGCAAGCCCAAAAAAAAAATCAACTCATACTGGCTCGTGAGCCACATGTTAAACGAGCTGAGCTGAGCCAAGCCAGCTGAACGAGCCTAACAAGTCATAACAACCCGAGCCAAACATATAATACATAAATATTTCAATTTTATATTAATATAATTACTATTTTTTTAATTAGCTATTAAAATTATATAAGTATTTATTATTATAATGTCAAATTCAAGATATATAATAGTTCAGTTAACTGTTAGTCGTTTAATTAAAAATATATATTTTATTAAGGATAATTTACAAAAAAATATTGAATTATGAGGTCAGTGACAAGTCAAATTTTGGTTAATCTAAGTTCACAAACAACTAAAACTTTGCATTATGGAAATGAACAACGCAAATCTCACAGTCATATTTTTTTGTTAAAAAACATCTCTCAAACATCCGTGCTACCTGCAGACGTCTGATTATACCCCCTTAGATAAAGAAAAATATTTGCTTATGTTGTCCACCAATCATAATCCGCCACGTATCTCATTTTGAGGATTCCACCTCATATCTGAGGACACCAACGCTTCTGCTGCGGATATCTGCTTATATTGTCCGCCAATCACAATCCGCCACATATCTCACTTTGCGGATCCCACCTCATATCCACGGATGTCAACGCTTCCATTGTAGATATCCGCTCACATTGTTTGTCAATCACAATCCACCACGAACCTCATTTCACATATTTCACCCGCAAACACCAACGCTTCTGCAACATATATGAGATAACTGCTCACATTGTTGGTCAATCAATGTAATATCCCAAAATTTCGTTATGCTAAGCATACAACTTAAGTAATAATTATGGGTATTTGGAGCTAAAATAGACGATTAAGGTAATGACCAAGAGAAACATATTTGGATAAAGTGAACTATGATACCCGAATTTGATGATATTTGGAGTTAAATAGAACGATATCAACTAGATTGACAATCAATGGTTCTCACCCAATCCGGAGCTCCATTTTGCTTTGGCACGAGAAGGGTTGTTATTGAGCATATATTTTCACCCTGCAAATGGACAACACGATGCAAAACATACATTTTCAGATCACAACTGAGAATAATTTTCAAATCACATTACTTACCTTGGAGCCGCAAAGTAGAGCACACGTCTCCTTGTTTTTCTTCGTATTTACTCATGCAAGTGCCATGAACTCGTCCATCAATTTCACCGTCTGCAATGGCAAATCAGTGTAAGTGTAAATTCAACACATTGTACAAAACCAAATTGAAAACATACTACTTGCACTGTTATCCTTCGACCCGCTGTAGGACCTATCAGTAGAGTACCCGTTCCCAAAATCTTCTGAACTTTGGCAAGGGTTGGAAGAGGGGACGGTTGCCTAATGATAGAAGACCTACACAATTGTAACATATTGTTAATCAACAGTACTAATGCATATAAGGAAAGTGCATGTAAACTCAAAGACATACTTGCATCCATCCGGACTAGCATCAGAAGATGCAGGAGAAGCTGATGGAGGAGCTAGCTAGGCTACTAGAGGAGTGGCCACCATATGCATCTGTACTTCTTTCATTTGTAGTACAGTGGCTTGAAGCTCGCCAAGTTGACTATCCTGTCTATCCAACTTAGCTTGAATCTCCCCAAGTTAGGTGACAAGTCACTGCCATCTCTCCTCACTGATGAGTACGGATGGCGAGGACTGGGAAGGGAGAGGTGCATCGTCTGTCGTAGGATGCACAAAATTGTCCTCCACCTCCACGTGATATGACTGTTATGCATCTACCATCTATGGAATTAGTGCAGTGGATGTGGAAAGAGGAGGTGCAACTAACGTGGAAGGCGAAGGTGCAACTAGCGTGGAAGGACGAGCTGCAGGATGTGCAGCTGCCACCTCTCCTCTAAATAGCCACTCCCCTCATACTTTTTGCAGCCCCATCCAAGCCAATGTCACTTGATTGTACACGTCAAGTGGTTTTTCATTGGTTCGTCACTCCATGTGAGGGGCAGCCAACCCACTGTTGTCAACAATGCTTTAAATGAGCCACTTATATGGGAGATTCTTCCTTACACTATTCAAACTTGCCTTCATTTGCTGCATGATGACATATGCAAGGTTGAACATCTTCACATTGTAGAGCTTCTCCATCACATAGAGATCCATGGTGGTGACAAGGTCTCTATGTCCATCATGAGCCACAACTGTGTGGGTGATCATGTGATAGATGACTCTTGCTGTAGCATCGAGATCCTTTGATTTGGGCCGGAAGAAAGATTCAACGGCTGTAGGATTGCGAACCAATCGCTTTAGCATTGCAAAACCTTCTCCTTGTTTTACAAAATCGAGGTCCTTCGACACATGGAAATACTCCTCCAACGGCTCGTCTGTGGAGCATCCAATAAGCTCATTTAACTATCCTAGAGTTATCCTAATCTATTTTCCATATAGAAAAGTCCTCGACTCTTTGTCACTGAAGATGTCCAATTCCAAATTTGCATAAAACAGTTTTATAGCCCTCTCACAGTAATAACCCCCCATTGTGCACAATTTATCGCTCAAACATATCCTTCAATCCAAAATCAGCGAACGAATTGAAATCTACCTTCTTAGATATGATTATTGCATGAGGTACAATGTCATTATCATACCATTCTTTGGAGGAGGTTGAGCTGAACAACCCAGGTCTTGCAGACACGTGCATTGGACCCGCGGTCTCGGAGGGAGCCACCACCTTATGCTTCTTCGACACTTGACCTACCATCGGCACCATTTTCCGCTTCAAAACTCAGGAGTTAATCTGGAGCTAATCGAGAGTTCAGAAATCCGTCGGGGGAATTTTGTCAAAAATTCTCTCTACAATATTTAGGGCAAGGGACGCCCATCACGATTATAAGGTAACTTTTCGTCGTCAATCGAGAGGAAAACACTGTCATTTAGCATTCAGAGAATTAAATATGAGAGGAACGAATGTTCATCGTATTAAGATGGACGTCCGTCATGGCTTAGACGATGCCGTCTAAAGACAGGTTTGAATGAAATCCGAGGGGACGGACATCCGTTGTATTAAGACGGACGTCCGTTATGGCCTAGACGATGCCATCTAAAGGCGAGAGGCATCCATTGAGGGTAGAACGACATAGTATTGGCCTACAGACATCCGTTTCATGCCGAGGGACGTCCGTCTTAATTGAGGGAATTTGCGCATTTTAAAATCGCGTGTGCCTTGTACGTGACAGTTAATTTGGATTCAATTCTGGACATCAATCCAAAGGAGGGATGTCCGTTGCTAGTCCCACGGCTAGGGAGGGACGTCTGTCCATCGAATCTGGAAGATGCCATATTCAATCCTAGCCGTTGGCTTGAGAGACGGACTTCTATTTCTAGATCCAATGGCTAGGGAGGGACGTCCATCCCTCATCTCTAGACGACACCAGATTCAATTCTGGCCATCGATCCAGACGAGGGACGTCCCTCGCTCTATCCAATGGCCAGGATTGTCGTATGTCCGTCGCCTTTGGGAATTGCCAGATTCAATCATGGCCGTACATTCTACGATCCAACGGCCCACGAGCTTGACAGAGATGAAACTGCCATCGTCCGCCAACTCCCGCCATCATCCATCTTCTTCAAACTTCCAGGAGGGATAGGACTTGACGTCCTTCATCTCCGTTCGACGGTGCTTGACAGAGACGAAACCAAGGCATTAAAGTCGACGGTCCTGGACGGGAATCATGACTGCAAGGTCGCCGGCGAGAATTTCTCATAGGTCAGGGTTATAGTTGTTAAAAAAATTCTCCAAGGTTTGACTTGTCATTGATCACGAACTATAGGGTCTGCGGTGTTAATTTTTCATTCAAAAATTTCCAATTCCACTGATTTGACTAATTGACCAAAATTTCACACGTGGCCGCTATGAGACAATTTGGGTCAACTTTTCAACATTATGACCAATTTTAACGCGAAAAATTTACACGTGGAATTTATTATGTTGAAAATTTCTCGGGTTTCAAATGTTGTGAAATCAAAGAAGAAGAAATCTGATTTTTCTCGGATTTCGCCAACAGTTTCAGCAAGGGATTACCTTGTCTGCTTGAACAAATGGAATAGACCAGTTCAACATCTCAGCGAACCAAAGGGACCAGTGCGGTCGAATGTGGAACGCACAGACTCGGCTTTTCCACACGATTTGTCCCTGCCAATTTACCTCCATCGCCAATTCTTTCAATGGTAATCGAAATGCAGAATACAATCAACGGAGCAGAGTTCAACCACAGAGCTTACCTCGAATCAGCGATGTGACGTTCTAATTTGCAGTCATTCGCTCACACAGCTCAGACACAGGTACCCAGAGCCATAGCCCCTGTAGTAGAGCCCGCTAGACAGCGACCACCACACACACGCCAACACATGACCCGTCAACTAAATGCTTATACGCCGAACACCAGCTTCGCGAGGGAGGTCGTCGCCACTCGCTGTCACAAAGCCTCACCCAATCTCCACTCTCTCTCTCTGCAATTTTTCTGTCAAAATAAACTGCAGCCTCCTTTTGTTTTACCCCTTTTAAAATGTGTTCAGCCTGACCAAACCGGTTCAGGGGTGAACTGGTTCACAGAACCGATTTATCCACCTCTTTCAATCATCAATCATTTCAACTTATTTTAATTTCCTTTACTTATTTTAATTTCGATTTAAAATATTATTTCCTTAATCTAATTAACCCCCTTTTACCTTCAATTTCTCTTTTACTCAATTAAATCTTTTAATTAATCCCCCTTTAATTTATTCCCAAATACATCCTTACCCAAAATTCTCACCTAATCAATTCCAATAATTTTCATATAATAAATCTCCAATAATTATTCTATCAAATAAATCCTCAATAATTATCTAAATAATCTCAATACACCCAATTAATTTCTCAATTATCTTTACTTAATTCCATCACGGGAAAATTGGGGTATTACAGTACGATTCTTGTTTCTCATTCTTTTGCACGAGTGGTGTTTGATATCGGGTCGACACACTCCTTTGATTCTTCTATTTTTGCTTCCATTTTTGGTCTTTCAGTGGAGGAGATGGAATCTTTGTTAATGCTTAGTACTCTCTTGGGTGTCCAGGGTGGAGTAGCTTCTGTGTTCAAAGTAGTCTGGGTGGTGATCGATGATTGCAAGTTTTGTGCAAATATGGTTATTTTATCCATGAGTCAGTTTGATGTGATTCTAGATATAGATTTGTTGAGAAAATATAGAGCAACTATGGAATGTCATTTGAAATGAGTCATAGTTATTTTGAAACAAGGGCAAGTTGTCGTTTATCGCAACGGTCCTAGTTCGGAGCTGACCAATTCTATTATGCGGCCATGTCTAGGTGGTCGTAGTGGACTAGGGTAGTATGAAAGTCTTTGGTCGGTCAATGTTGAGGGTGTGATCACTAGCCAGAATCTAGATGTTTCCGTTGTGAGGGAGTTCTCATATGTGTTTCCTGCTAAGTTACTATGGTTGCCTTCGGACCATGATATCAAGTTCAATATTGATTTAGTTCCAAGCGCTACCCCAAATTCTATTCTTGCATATAAAATGTCTCCTGCAGGATTCATTGAGTTAAGAAAGCAGTTGGATGAGTTGAGAGGTCTAGGATTCAACCAGGAGAATATCTCGCTGTGGGGTGCTCTAGTGTTGTTTGCCAAGAAAGCGGATGGTTTTCTAAGACTCTGCATTGATTACCGGATGTTGAACTAGGTTACCGTGAAGAACAAGTATACAGTGCTTAGGATTGATGAGTTATTTGATTAGCTTGGAGGTTCACGATACTTCTCTAACATTGATTTGAGATCCGGGTATCATCAAATAAAAATTCAAGACAAGGATATTCTGAATACAGCTTTTAGGATAAGGTATGGGCATTTCGAGTTTCTAGTCTTACCTTTCGGTTTGATTAATGTCCCAGCCACCTTCATGGATCTCATGAACCAGGTTTTCAAACCCTACTTAGATCGGTTTGTCGTGGTGTTTATCGATGATATCTTAGTATATTCAAAGTCTCGGGGTCAGCATCGGGAAAATCTTCGAAGTTTTCTACAGACTCTAAGAGAGCATCAATTGAATGCCAAGATGAGTAAGTGTGACTTCTAGATGTCAGAGGTCAAATTTTTTAGGCATGTAATTTCACGAGATGGAATCTCGGTAGATCATGCAAAGATCGAAGCAGTTATACAGTGGCAACCTTCAAAAAATGTGTCAGAGATTCGCAGTTTTCTTGGTCTTGCTAGTTACTATCGGCGGTTTGTAAAAAAAATTTCTTCATTGGCAATGCCATTAACGAAGTTAACCAAAAAGGAGGCATGGTTTAAATGGAATGACCAATGTCAAAGCACATTTGAGGAATTGAAGAATAGACTAACAAGTGCACCTATTTAGACAATGCCTGACAATGAGCAACCTCATGCAGTTTATACTGATGCAACGAGAGTCGGGCTTGGATGTGTCTTGATGCAACAAGGCAAAGTTGTAGCTTACTCGTCCTGACAGTTGAAGCCTCGTGAAAAGAATTATCCAACGCATGACCTAAAGTTAGCTGCTATAATCTTTGCCTTGAAGATCAAGAGGAGTTATTTGTATGGTTCAGATTTCCAGGTGTATTTTGATCACAAGAGTCAAAAGTACCTTTTCACTCAGAGATATTTGAATTTGAGATAGTGTAGGTGAATACAATACCTGGAGGACTACGATTTAAGCCTAGCGTAACATTGATGCACCACAGGGTCCTATCACCCGAGTCCAAGCCAAAAGACTCCCTGCTTATCTCACTAGTTGTTATTTTGCAGGGAACACGCTATTCGATGACATGGAATGGGAACCTAAGCATGCAGACAGAGGCTCCATTTTATCTAGTCACTTGGATTGTTGAAGTACCACTTCAGGTTGTCAATAACATTCACGGCCAACTTGGAAATTAAAGACTCGGGGCTAAGTTGAGTCTTTTAGATGGATTTTTGTTATTTTTATGTTTTGTTTAGATAGTTTCACTTATATTTTGTGGAGTCACTGAATGCTTGGCTTGTTTGGTTTTAGTTTTGGTCATATCAAATCAGTTGTATTAAGGATGCTCGACTAGCATGTTAGCCAAGCATCCATGCCCGAATTTTGTCTCTTCAAGGGCATTTTTGTAATTTGGCTTTAGGGTTTCTTTAGAGGAGTTCTTAAACTCTCTAAGGCAGCCCTAATCTGCACTTTTAGTCAATCAAAGATCTAAAGCTTCTTGTGTTTTTGAAATTCTCTCCCAAGCACCCAAAACCAGACTCTTGCCAAGGTGATCCGCAGCTAGTTTTCAAGAACTTCCTTCCTCAGGTTTGTCCACTTTTTGAGGCTAGATTTTATGCTATGATTCTCCCAATAGCTTGCCCTAGCTGCTCATCCAAAGAGAAGGTCTAGAAGAGTTGACAGAAAACAAGTTGGAGAGGCTTCTTTCAAGGAGTCCGCTGATGTAACACTCCGTTGTTTTGAAAACATTTTTCTCAATTTAAAATACGTCATAAAATTTTTCGCTTAATTTATGTAATATTTCAAATGCATTAGAAATGAAATCAGAGTAAATAGTGCGGAATAATAATAGGATTTCAAAACATAGTTTCCAAATGTTCTCAACAAAAACCCCAAAGTCCCTATTACAATGTTTAAAAACATTCAAAATACTAATAATGGAAATTACCAAAATACCCATTCCTAATCAAAACACCAATACCAAAATACCAACAATTTCTAAATCATGCGAGCCACACCCAGCAGGTCAAATTGGATGATAACACGAGGGGTCATCCTTGAATGCCTCCTCCTCAACTGGAATGTCATCATCAAAGTAATCACCTACATTACGGGGAAAACAATGAGCCTATTGCCCATCAAGAATCAGAATTAATGCAATGCAAATTATGCGTGACCACACAATGCATTACAGAAGAAAACCGTTTCTCTTCTGGAAGTTAAGGTGGAATATTCCCTAGAGTCATGTGGCCTAACCAGTCACTCCAACGAGAAGATATATCCATCAGGGGGTGTTACCACAAGCAGGTATCCTCACTTTTATTGAAGACGTTGGGGGTTTCAGAACGGGGTAATTGTGTACCCTAGAATCCACATGGCCAATCTACTAAACCTACCACTCCCTATGTGGGAGGAATCCACCGTATGGAAATCACAATTCACCTGAACCCCCACACGCCTATTTATGTATATTAGGATGACCTAAAAAATGTAAACAATTTCATAAGCCCTAGGATGATGCATGAGTGCTAGAAATTAAATCATAGAAATAAAGTGCAAGAGAGCATCCAAGATATGATTGCACA
Source organism: Begonia loranthoides (assembly GCA_022433065.1). Taxonomy (NCBI): domain Eukaryota; kingdom Viridiplantae; phylum Streptophyta; class Magnoliopsida; order Cucurbitales; family Begoniaceae; genus Begonia; species Begonia loranthoides. Next base: position 44,315,197 of record CM039468.1, on the reverse strand, counting down.
AAAGAAAACACAATCATTAATTCGCAGGTGAAATCCATTGTAGTTATTATCATCATCATTATTAGCAAAACAATTGAAATTAATGTAGGCCTTTTCACATTTATGTACGACAAGAGCAATGTCAGTTATCAATTTATTTGTTGACAGTCATGAGCAGAACAACAACTCTAAATCCATTCACAAGGCTCAACATCAACTATATTTCCACTAATCATACGCAGATTCTCCATTAATTCAAGTAACCAAGTTACTAGTCATGTTTCCGATTCAATGATTCTAAACATGAGAGGATAACCATTTACATTACTTAAAGTCCATGCTTAACGACATTCATGCTAGATCCATGCTCAAATAATAACACTTGCAAGAACTTCAACTATAGAATTTAGGTAAACAGAACATCATTAATAGCACACCTAGGTCTATTCCCTTGTACTTCCCATTTATTTACTCCCACAATTTACAGTGACGATAATGATATTCAATTCATCATCAAGCAGTTCATACTTTATATCCAGTTTAAGATCATGCTTCTCACATTGGGTAATAAACCAAACGATTGAAAATCCAAATCGATAGTTTAACAAGCAAAAACCCGTAATGTAGGGCCTCCTTTGGCCATCACAATATCCGAATTCTTACCTCAAGTTTTTCCAGCTCAATACCCAGTAGCTAAAACAGCAACAAATCAACAGTTACAAGGAGTTCTCTAATTTTTCAACCTCCAATATTCCTAAGCAAAATAGAATGAACGGTTAATTCAATTCCTATAGTCAAACTTGACTGGAGGTCCATAGTTAATCTAATGAAATCCCAAAAATCAAACCTTACCTTCCAATCTTCACGGACGGATAACAAGAAATTCGGATAGAGTAACACCTCAATATCCTTTTTACTCACAACACAATGTACCTTGTAAACACAAGGCACGCTCCCAATATTTCATGTACACTTCTAAAATGGAAATGGAATAGAGGAGAGGGGACTCACCTTTCCTTTGTAGACCAGAGAGAAGGTGACCTGTTGCAGGGGATAAATTGCAGAAAGAAAGCTGAGTAGCAGCTGGAGGGATCAGCTTCTAGAAGAGTCAGGGCACAACACACACTTCAAGAGGTGGAGGTCCATTGGGGAAAACCCACGTGGAAAAGCTTCCATATTGATGGGAGAGGCTGGACGTCGCAGTGGTAGGCTGGAGAGAGAGAGAATTTGACTAATGCAGCAAGAAATCAGAAGAAAGAGAATAAATTTAAATGGGTTTCTAGAATTTCCCTCAACATTCGGACCAGTCGAGTCGTCTTTGACTTCGTCTGCATTGTCCGAAAGTCAATTTGGGACGAGAAAACAGGTCCTAGTACCTCGTCCGTATCATCTGCAAGCAACATTCGGACGCAATTACGCATCCGCATGTAGCATCCGAATGTGTCAAAAAATTGTCTAGAGTCAAATTGGACGCGATCCATCCTCGTCCGCTTCATCCGCAAGTCATCTGAATGTGTCCCAAAATTGAACAGATTCAATGCAGATGTAAACCTTCTTCGTCCGCTTCGTCCGACAATCGTCCGAATTGAGTTTAGGATGAAAAGTCTTATTCCCATGTAGTCCGAAAGTACAGGGGTAAAATTCAGTATGATAACAGATGCCACCTCACGTCCTCATGCCGTCCGCATCCGTCCGAAACTCCGCAATACATATTTTTTCTTAAGTTTTCCATACTTAGATTATTTTTCAATATTAACCATATACTTTCAATGCACGACTTAACACTTACTGTCGCATAATATGTTGCACTATTCATTAACATTACATGGATTTAATACATCATCAAAGGAAATATATTTTCGGGATATTACATCCTATCCACCTTACAAAAATTTTGTCCTCAAAATTTAAATAAGCAAACAATTCTGGATATTTTGCTAACATATCATCGCGTCTTTCCCATGTAGCCTCTCCATGGTTGAACTGATTCTACCACAATGCTTTCACAAGAGTGACATCCTTGTTGCGCAATCTCTTAACACTGGTGTCCAGGATTCTGAGCAGTTTCTCTTCGTAACTCAGGTTAGTACGTACCCAGATATGCTCCTCAGGTCTCACTTGAGTGGCTTCACTAAGACATTTTTGAAGAATCGATACGTGAAATACATTATGTACTCTCGACATAACTTCTGGCAGGAGTAATCGATATGCCACAGAACCGATTCTTTCAATAATCTCAAAAGGGCCAATATAGCGTGAATTGAGTTTTCCTTTGCGCCCAAAACACATAACACCCTTGAATAGTGATAACTTCAAATAAACACGATCCCCAACGGTGAACTCCAAGTCTCGACGATAATTATCTGCATAACCTTTCTGACGACTTTGTGCAGCTTGCATCCTTTGTCGAACAACATCTATGTTCTCAGCAGTTTCTTGTATCATCATAGGACCATAATATTTATTTTCACCGACTTCACTCCAATATAGGGGAGATCTGCATTTTCTGCCTTAAAGCGCTTCATAAGGTGTCATGCCAATAGTAGCCTGAAAGCTGTTATTATAGGAAAATTCTGCCAATGGGAGGACCTTTTCCCATTTAACTTGATACTCAAGAATGCAAGCACGTAACATATCTTCCAATGTCTGAATAGTCCGTTCACTCTAACCATCAATTTGTGGGTGGAAAGCAGTGCTAAACTTCTATTCGGTACCCATCGCCCTGTGTAAACTCTTCCAGAACATCGATGTGAAACATGGATCCCTATCCGATAAAATGGATACAGGGACCCCATGAAATTGAACAATTTCTTTAACATATAATTCTGCAAATTGGTCCATTTTATATGTCATCTGTAACGGTAAGAAGTGGGCAACCTTCGTCAGTCTGTCAACAATAACCCATATTGCGTCATGTCCCTTCCTTATCCTGGGTAATGCGGTAACAAAGTCCATAGTAATATGCTCCTATTTCCATATAGGTATAGGCAGCAGTTGAAGCATACCCCCAGGTCGTTGATGCTCTGCTTTCACCTGTTGACATACATCGCAATGAGTAACATAGAAGGCAATATTACGCTTCATTCTCGGCCAATAATAATGCTTCTTCAAGTCTTTATACATCTTGTTACATCCCAGGTGGATAGAAAAACTGAAAGAATGCGCCTCTTTCATTATGACAATCTGTAATAATGTCTCAGGTACATACCACCGGTTCTTATACTTTACAATCCCATTAGCAGATAGAGAGTAGCCCTGAAACTCCAAAAGAATTGGATCGAATTTAAAATCTTCACATAGAGCATCTGTCGTTTGTACTTCCTTAATTCTTTCCAATATTGAAGGTTTAAGAGTCAAAGCTGATAAAAATTTTGTCATCTGCTCAGGAACTAACTGCACATCTAATTCCTACATATCTTTCAATAAGTCTGTTGGCATTTCTTCGCACGTTATGCTCATCAAAGCAACCTTTCGACTCAAAACATCGGCAACAACATTTGCTTTTCCCGGATGATACTTAATTTCGCAATCATAGTCTTTCACAAACTCTAGCCAGCGTCGTTGCCGCATATTCAAATCTTTCTGTGTAAAAATATATTTCAGGCTCTTATGATCAGTGAAAATCTCACATCGTTGTCCGTAAAGATAATGCCTCAAAATCTTCAACGTAAAGACCACAACAGCTAGCTCGAGGTCATGTGTGGAATAATTAGTTTCGTGTGGCTTAAGCTGTCTTGAAGCATAAGCAATCACCTTCCCATTTTCCATTAGAACACCGACAAGTCCACATTTGGATGCATCACAGTATATACAGAAATTTCCGTCCTCAATAGGTAAAACCAACACTGGTGCAGAAGTTAAACGATGCTTCAATTCCTGGAAGCTTTCTTCGCACTTATCGAACCACCAAAATCTCACATTTTTCTTGGTCAGACTGGTAAGAGGCATAGCGATCTTAGAAAATTCATTGATGAATCGTCGATAATAACCAGACATTCCGAGAAAACTCCGAACATCGCTTACATTTTTTGGCTGCACCCATTCTACAACCGCTTGAATCTTCGTAGGATCCACAACAATACCTTCTTTAGAAACAACGTGGCCAAGGAAACTGACCTCTTTCAACCAAAATTCACACTTGGAGAATTTTGCATAGAGCTGATGTTGCTTCAAAATAGATAGCAATTCTTAAATGTTCAATATGTTCTTCCTCCGATTTAGAGTACACTAGAATATCGTCAATAAAGACAATGATGAATTTACCCAGATAATCCTTAAATATGCGATTCATCAAATCCATAAAAGCTGCAGGAGCATTAGTTAGCCCAAAAGACATCACGAGAAATTTTTAGTGTCCATATCTGGTTCGAAATGCAGTCTTCGGTACATCTTCTTGCTTAACCCTTAACTGATAATACCCCGAACGCAGATCGATCTTTGAAAATACACAGGCTCCGTGCAACTGATCGAACAAATCATCGATCTGAGGTAAAGGGTATCTATTCTTAATAGTTACCTTGTTCAACTCACGATAATCAACACACATTCGTAAGAATCCGTCCTTCTTTTTCACAAATGAGACGGGAGCTCCCCAAGGTGAGAAACTCGGTCAAATGAACCCCTTTACAATTAATTCTTCAAGCTGAACTTTCAATTTGAGTAATTCAGCGGGCGCCATCCGGTACGGATTTTTTGAAATTGGTTCCGTACCAGAAAGTAGATCTATAACAAATTCAATTTCTCTAGCAGGAGGAAATCTAGGAAGATCATCCAGAAAAACCTCCGGAAAGTCACGGACCACCATTACATCCTCAACATTTGCTTCCAACTTGATCATGGTGTTTATAACATTGACGAGAAATCCTTCACATCTGTGCTTCATTAGTTGAGCTGCCTTTAGTGCAGAGACAATTGCTAGTTTGCCTTTCTCCTTAATTCCTCAAAAAACGTTCGATTCGCCATTAATAGGATAAAAGCGAACCTCTCGTCTAGCACAATTCACAACGGCACGGTTTAAGGTCAACCAATCCATGCCAATAATAATGTCGAACCCTTGAATATCCATAACAATTAGAGTTACACCAAATTTTCGGTCATTGATATGGACTGCATAATCTTCAAGAATACCCTTAGCAGTCATATATTCACCAGAAGGTATGAGTACTTGATATCCGTTCTTAGAAATACTAGGTGTACATTTTGCTTTCGTACATAATTGTGTCAAAATAAAGGAGTGAGTGGCGCCCGTATCGCATGAAGAATACGCGGCCACATTATTAATATAAATTGTACTTAAGGTGTTCAGAGATATCATTTATTTAAGTACGAAACTTTCTAAAACTAATGGGGAACACATCAGTATATCAGGCGTATGTATAATATTTGAATAAAAATTGTGTACCTGATATGACCGCTGGTAGTTCCTCCTCTTCAACATCCTCTCCTTGCATCAAAAATACCGGCGGAGAAACATTAACTGCCTGATTTGGGTAGCTCCTTGTTATGTGTTCAGTCTTTCCCCATTTGAAGCACCCATTAGTATTCACCTTGCACTGTCCAGGGTGACTTTTTCGACATACAAGGCACGGTTTAGGTGCCACAGGTGCTGCAACAGCTACTTCAATCAAAGGGCGCTTGTCACGCCCCTGTTGTGTCTCAGGTCAAGGTGGCCTTCTCATGCCACGGTTCACTGATGGAGTCCCACGCTGCTGGAGACTCTGATTATTTCTCTCAATTCTCTAAACAAACTCTCTCTGTCTGGTGGCAATCCCTTCTACGTCTTCAACATCCAGTGCTCTAGCCACGATCTGTGAGTAAGGAACCCCCCGGATACCAGACATCCGCACACACCTCAAAATCTTAACCTTCAATCCTTGTACGAAATGTTGCACTTTAGACCCATTATCACTGACCAGGCATAGGGCATACTGGGATAGCACTTCAAACCTCCGAATATAATCAGACACAGTCCTCGTCTAATGTAGTCGTGTAAACTCTGCAAACTTCAGATTTTGAACGGTGAAACTGAAATACTTCTCATTGAATAATTCCTTAAAACCCTTCCAAGTGAGAGTCTGCATCTCCAGAGTCGGTTGTATAGCTTCCCATATTGTGCGTCGTGAGTCAGCAGATAAACAGCACACTTCACTTTTTCACTTTCTCAAATGTCAGCATAGGCAAACATCTTCTCAATTGAATGGATCCATGTCTTAGCTGCCAAAATATCAGAAATATTGCCTTCAAAAGTTGGCGGTTTAAGTCCCAGAAACCACTCCCAACCGACCTCCGCAGGTACCACTAAAGCATGGTGATTTCCGTTACCATTGCCATTCTCATGCCCATTGCCATTACCACGCTCCACAAGCCTTTCTATCACTTGGGCCTACTACGCCATAAATTGAGCCTGACGCTCAACCACTTCTGCTATACAGTTAAGGGCTTCGTCTCGCTCATTAGGTACTAGTATGTCATTCCTTGCTCTTTGTGCCATTTTAGTAATTTCTCTACATTTTAAATTTAGGACTAATAAGTTATTGGGCATAATTAAAATTTAAGATTTGAATTCTACTTATAATAGGAGGAGTGTACCACGACGATTCCTTGTGTTATAAACAGTCTATAGAACCGATTTTTGACTTGGTTGCGCTCCGATACCAACTATAACACCCCGTTGTTTTGTAAACATTTTTCTCAATTTAAAATACGTCATAAAATTTTTCTCTTAATTTATGTAATATTTGAAATGTATTAGAAATGAAATCAGAGTAAATAGTGCGAAATAATAATAGGATTTCAAAACACAGTTTCCAAATGTTCTCAACAAAAGTCCCAAAGTCCATATTACAATATTTAAAAACATTCAAAATACTAATAATGGCAATTACCAAAATACCCCTTCGTAATCAAAACACCAATACCAAAATACCAACAATTTCTAAATCATGCGAGCCACACCCAGCAGGTCAAATCTGCTGATAACACGAGGGGTCATCCTTGAACGCCTCCTCCGCAACTGGAATGTCATATAAAAGTAATCCCCTACATTATGGGGGAAACAATGAGACTATTGCCCAACAAGAATAAGAATTAATGCAATGCAAATGACGCGTGACCACACAATGCATTACAGAAGAGAACCGTTTCTCTTCTAGAAGTTAAGGTGGAATACTCCCTATAGTCATGTGGCCTAACCAGTCACTCCGACGAGGAGATATATCCATCGGGGGTGTTACCACAAGCAGGTATCCTCACTTTTGTTGAAGACGTTGGGGGTTTCAGAACGGGGTAATTTTGAACCCTAGAATCCACATAGCCAATCTACTAAACCTATCACTCCCTATGTGGGAGGAATCTACCATATGGAAAGTCACAATTCACCCGAACCCCCACACTCTTATTTATGTATATTAGGATGATATACAAAATGTAAACAATTTCATAAGCCCTTGGATGATACATGAGTGCAAGAAAATAAATCATAGAAATAACGTGCAAGAGAGCATCCAAGATATGAGTGCACGAAGAAAACACAATCATTAATTTGCAGGTGAAATCCATTGTAGTTATTACCATCATCACTATTAGCAAAATAATTGAAATTAACGTAGGGATTTTCACATTTATTTACGACGAGAGCAATGTCAGTTATCAATGTCAGATTCCCCATTAATTCAAGTAACCAAGTTACTAGTCATGCTTTCAATTCAATGATTCTAAACATGAGAGGATAACCGTTTACATTACTTAAAGTCCATGCTTAACGACATTCATGCTAGATCCATGCTCAAACAATAACACTTGCAAGAACTTCAACTATAGAATTTAGGTAAACAGAACATCATTAATAGCACACCTAGGTCTATTCCCTTGTACTTCCCATTTATTTACTCCCACAATTTACAGTAACGATAATGATATTCAATTCATCATCAAGCAGTTCATACTTTATATCCAGTTTAAGATCATGCTTCTCACATTGGATAATAAATCAAACGATTGAAAATCCAAATCGATAGTTTAACAAGCAAAAACCCGTAATGTAGGGCCTCCTTTGGCCATCACAATATCCGAATTCTTACCTCAAGTTTTTCCAGCTCAATACCCAGTAGCTAAACCAGCAACAAATCAACAGTTACAAGGAGTTCTCTAATTTTTCAACCTCCAATATTCCTAAGCAAAACAACATGAATGATTAATTCAATTCCTATAGTCAAACTTGACTGGAGGTCCATAGTTAATCTAATGAAATCCCAAAAATCAAACCTTACCTTCCAATCTTCACGAACGGACAACAAGAAATTTGGACAGAGTAACACCTCAATATCCTTTTTACTCACAACACAATGTACCTTGTAAACACAAAGCACACTCCCAATATTTCATGTACACTTCTAAAATGGAATACAAGAGAGGGGACTCACCTTTCCTTTATAGACCAGAGAGAAGGTGATCTATTGCAGGGGATAAATTGCAGAAAGAAAGCTGAGTAGCAACTGTAGGGATCAGCTTCTAGAAGAGTCAGGGCACAACACACACTTCAAGAGGTGGAGGTCCATTGGGGAAAACCCACATGGAAAAGCTTCCATATTGATGGGAGAGGCTGGACGTCACAGTGGTAGGCTGGAGAGAGAGAGAATTTGACGAATGCAGCAAGAAATCGGATGAAAGAGAATAAATTTAAATGGGTTTCTCAAATTTCCCCGAACATTCGGACCAGTCGAGTCGTCCGTGACTTTGTCCGCATCATCTAAAAGTCGTTGTGGGACGAGAAAACATGTCCTAATGCCTCGTCTGTATCATCCGTAAGCAACATTCGGACGCAATTACGCGTCCACATGTAGCGTCTGAATGTGTCCAAAAATTGTCCAGAGTACAATCAAACACGACCCATCCTCGTCCGCTTCGTCTGCAAGTTGTCTTAAGGTGTCCCAGAATTGTACAGATTCAATGCGGATACAAACCTTCTTCGTCCACTAATCGTCCGAATTGAGTTTAGGATGAAAAGTCCCATCCCCATGTCGTCCCAAAGTACAGGAGCGAAATTCAATATGATCACGGACGCCACCTCACGTTCGCATGCTTCCGAAACTTCGCAATACACATTTTTTCTTAAGTTTTCCATACTTAGATTATTTTTCAATGTTAACCAGTATACTTTCCATGCACGTAGGGGTGGGCAATTCGAGTTTCGGGTCCGATTCTGGACCGTCCAGAATCGAATAGTCGGTTCTCGGTTCTGAGAAGTCAGTACCAAACCCGGAACCGATGGGAACCGGACCCGAACCCGGAACCGACCTCGGTTCTGGGTCTGGAACCATCGGTTCTCGGTTCCTCTCCCCGCTACTTTCCTGCCTAAATACACACTCCATCCTGGGCCCCCTCTCTTCTCACAGCACTACATTGCCTAAATGCAAATCTGTAATGTCTTTTACAGATTTGCAATCTGTAATTGCAATCTGTTGCAACAGATTTGCAAATCTGTAAGAAGCTGTTACAGATTGCAACGAAACCAACGAAAGTCTTAATATTTCTCCAAACCAACGAAAGTCTTAATCACAACAAAAATCTACCTCAAATCGTTGTCGCACGCAGCTCCTATCCTCGTCACACGCAGCTCCTGTCCTCATCGCACTGCACCTTAGCAGATTGTGTCGTCTTCGTTGCAAATTAGTCGCCTTCTGTCGTCGTCGCAAATCTGTCGCCTCCTGTCGCCTTCTCTGTTCCTTCCAGATTCGGGGATGGGGTTAGGGCAGAGTAGATTCGGGGATGGGATTAGCAGATAGGGTTAGATAATTAGGATTTTTACATTTATCGATTCTCGGTTATTCCCATAACTACCCGAGAACTGAACTGGTTTTTTTCCCCCTACCCAAGAACCGATAAGGAGATGGTTTTGGGAACCGATTATGGGAACCAAACCAGAACCGACTGTCAGTTCTGGTTCGGTTCCCGGTTCCTATCGGGTATTGCCCAGGCCTACATGCACGAATTAACACTTACCATCACATAATACGTTGTACTATTCATTAACATTACATGGATTTAATACATCATCAAAGAAAATATATTTTTGGGGTATTACAGCTGAAGTCGTTGTTCTCGGCTATGGAGAATCTGCGGACCACTAGTGAGATTTGTTCCTGTTTTGTTCTGATTTGCAGCCCTATGGATTGTGGTTAATTGAAGATAGATTTGGTTTAATTTGGATTGAAATTCGCGACTTTGTGCGTCGTTCTTTGGAGGTCGCCAGAACTATTTTGGAGAAAACTAGTTTAGGGTAGAGACTTATTTTGCGCATAATTCATGTTCCATAACGCTTTTGACCATGACTTTTAAAGTGGATTGGTTTCTTTAATACTTCTTAGTACCCTGTAAACTTGAATGCATTTGGCTACATGTAATAGAAGATACACATGTTTGAAGTTGACTGCTCTGTTTTGATACTAGCCGATTGTGCTACTTGTCAACCTTGCACTTTGAAGTGCATCATTTGGTATCAAAATCTATTTGGCGTATTTGTGCAGCCATGTGACCTTAATTTGTGTTGAGAATGAGTACAAGAAGTAGAGTTAATTATAATCAAAGTAAAGGGACAATACCTAGTTCAAGCTCACCACCTACCGAGAATGAGCAAGAACAAGCTGAAAATAGTTTACAACGCCAAGTTAATGAATTAAAGCAGATGTTTCTAAAATTCCAGCAAAATCAAGAGGAGCCCTCTAGTAGACATGTGAGAGGACTAAGGACCCCAAGACCAAGAGACCATAGTGGTAAAAAAAGGGAAAGATTAAACCGTGACAAAGTTGAAGAAGAGGTTTCTTGTAAAAGCTCTCATAGTTGTGTTTGCCATTGCTCAAGGTATAATCAAAATTTTTTTGATGATGTGAAGCATGTAAAATTATCTATCCCACCATTTAGAGGATTCAACAATGATATGGAGTTTTTCAATTAGTTGGAAAAAGTAGAGAAAATATTTGATGGTTATGAATTTTTGGATAAAGCAAAAGTTAGGTTGGTTTCCTCAGAATTTATGGGCTATGCAAGATCTTGGTGGAAATATTTGAGAGCTCAGAGACAACATGATGGTGAAGATGAAGTTATTATGTGGAATATGATGAAAAGGATGATGAGAGAAATGTTTGACACCTCTAGTTCAAGGGCTGGAGACATCAATTGCTCCAAGTGCCTTGCATTTGGGCACTATGCTACAAAATGTCCAAATCAAAAGAGCAATTTGCTAAAGGAATGTGCGGATTATAAGGGAAGCCAAGATGACTCCTGGGCAGCAACTATTAAAGAAGAAGATTTAAAAGTAGAAATTATATATGCTCATGACCGTCCATTGCTAACAATGGATGAAGAAAATTGTCCAGAAAAAGAAATCCTCCAAGAAACTCATAATGAGGGAGAAGAGTTAAAGGTGGAGATTTTCTCTTCTCATGGAAGTACACTAACCACAAAGAATTCGGAGTCTACATCAAGCCAAGAGAAAGAAGAAATAAATGTAGAGAGTGTTTCTTTGACAACATCATCTTTAAATGCGAAGGATATCAACTTGTCTTCACACACACTTCAAGTAAAGGAGAATGAAACAGGCATTAAGTATCATGCAATTGCTAAGAAAGAGCCATTAGTTTTGACAAGGCTTCGAAGGGAGATTGACGAAGGGAAAGTGCAATCAAAACCATGGGAAAACTCAGTGAACATTGTTAGTTTTGAGCAAGTGCCTCCTTGCCTAACGTTCTTGGGAATAAACTATGTAAAGGCATTGCTTTCAAATCTGAAATTTCAAGATCAAATTTGTAGTTTTGTATACTCGGCGGGAGGGGAACTTTGATATTTGTCCTTACATCCAAAACTACAAGAAGAACTAGGAGGAAAATGCTACTTTACTTATGTTTGGAAGCGAGATAATAAACTATCATCCATATGTGATCAAGCACAAGAGAAAGAAGACGACATTATTGATCAGTGCACTAAAACCAAGGTACTTCCTCTTGTCCGAGTTGAATGCTAAGATTTTTGGATTTTGTTGGATTAAAGGGCTGCATATTGATGATAAAGGCTCTAGTCCTTGGGATGATTTATACGCTAAGGAGCTCAAGGATGGATATGATACCATGGAAGACCTTTTTTTTTAAAGATGGCAATCCTAGTGTACCAATGGCTGGGCTCCTAAAATCCATGGTTGATGTAGTTCAAGGTGGGGACCTAACACGCTATTTTGGAGAAAAGAAGTTATGAGAAACTTGGTGGGAATTTTCCTTTTGGTCACACATACATAAAGAATTACTTACAGTTGAAGAGAGTTGCATCTATTTTGGGTGGTCCGAGAAAGCAAGGCCTATTCATAAAATTAGTAGAAATTCAATGGCCGAGGGAAATGAAGTTCAAGCTAAAGATATATATTTTAGAGTGAATAAGCAAGTTTATGTGAAGAAATTGTTCCATGGAGTAAATCAACTTTTTCCATTTAATCCTGGTGGGAAGATTTTTTGAAAGGCAAAAGAAAAAGGAGGTGATCAAGCCTTGGATTTGAGGTCAAATCCTCAATCACCAAGGGAGGATAATGCATCATGGGGTCCTATCACCCGGGTTCAAGCCAAAATGCTCCTTGCTTATCTCACTAGTTAATATGTAACAACCCGGATTTTCTTAATTTCTTGAAAATGCGTGAAATTTTGAATTTTCTTTTTAAAACAAATCAGAGCGCGACATTAATCAAATTGCTACCGACCATTCATAAAACTCAATATAATATCCCATTTAGTAAAGATTTATGCAGAAGCGTAAATAAAATCATCGTTTGTAAAACATAGCGGAAGCGTTATAAAATCGTATATTTAAAACTTGGCGGAAGCGTAAATAACTAGTTGAAAGAAGAAATACTAAGCCATTGAAATACCACTTTTATACGATTTACTACGTGACTTAATTACAACATTTAAAACTTAACTTAATTAACACGTTTCTCTTTTACCCATTTCATATGTCTGGCCAGCCACGATCTCCCTCGCGCGTGCAAACCCATCATCCCTGCTTGCTATTGTTTGTCCTTTATCTTTCGCTACTCCTAGTCCATGCATTCCTCATAGAGTACTAGTACCTACATCTACACCACAAGCAACTGTAAGCCCAAAGGGCTTAGTAAGGAAAAAGGTTAATGCAATATGCTTATGACTCTCTTTAGTTCATTCGGAATGGAGGCCACCCAAACTAATTGTTTTCTTACGTTTCTTCTTTATTTTTTTCTTTCTTTCTTAACTCGTACTTCGAGCTGGAGATTGGAAGAACCCGTATGGGATGGTATAGTGGGTCGGACCTAACCTCCTATGGACAACTAGGTCCCGTTCCCGATATGGTATGGGCATTTCCTAATTATCAGGCTAGAACCGCTACCCATCCGCCTCCCAACTCTCTTTTCTTTTCATTCCTTTCCTTAGTCTTTTCTTAACATTTTTCCTTCCTTACCATGCATGTGAGTACCACCTCGTGGGAGCACTCCCTACTTTGTCTCTATTACATGATGCATGAACATACATTCTCAACCTAACATGATGCATGATGCATGATGCATATAACTTAACATTCATAAATGAGGTGCACATAAGGAAAGTATTTGTAATTAAAATTGCGCATAGCATAAAAGTAAAGCAATAACTATAATTGAAAGTGAAGCTGAACTGAAATAGAAAGCGTACATAGAGAACAATTATAATATAGAATTGTAAACAACGAAGTACAGAAAGAGAATCTATCCTAATTTATTTCCTAGTCATTTTACATGCTTCCTAAGTGGATTTCATGCTTTTATTCTACTTAACTAGTCATGCTTTGGTTAATCGGGAAATAACATACTAAAACACAAAGTCATAATTGAGATTGTAAGCAATGCCAAGAAGACAATATCAAAACAATTACAAAACATTCATTCACTTAGTCATTGAACCCTTATCTCAGTCACGTTTACTTCGTTCTCTTTTCATCCTCTTTATCATTCTATTCTTTAGAAGAGTAAAACATTGATTATGTATTTGAAGTACGCATTGAATGAAAGTGAAAGCGCATATTAAGAAAGGTAAATAATACTTGCATTGAAAGTAAAGCAGCATTAAATCGAAACAGTGAATGCATACAAGTACATCAAACATGCAAGGAATTCATTAAATCTAACATGCTTAGTAATTAAACATACTCACTGATTAATCCTAGATAATTAACATACTTGCTAATTATAATTAATATGCTCACTAGTATTCACGTTCAGTTAATTAGCCTAGTCAATTAACATGCTAACATTATCAATTATCATTAAGTTATTAGCCGGCTTGCATGCTTAGATAATATGATTAGTTAAATTATCCTAAACGTGTTTGCTAGACTAATTAACATGCTCAGTTAATTATTTTTAACATGCTGCTTAATGTTAATTAATTAATGTGCTACTCCTAACGTATTCAAGGGTTGAGGACTACTTACAACTAGTTAATTAGTCATACATGCAAACTAGTAAATTAGGTATAGCATGACCTAGTCGATTTAACATGCTAACTAAAATAAACATATCAACCATAATTTACATATTAATTATTTAACATGCTTAACTAGTAATCATGTTTAGTTAAATTAACCTAGTTAACTAACATGCTATCAATTAAACATGAAATTTAACATGCTAATTACACACTATGATTCACTAGTCAATTTACATGCTCAACAAGTAATTATCAGAACTAACATGCTTATCGAAGTAATTAACAACTATGAATCGAACCTCTAGCAAACATGCTTACGTAAGTTATTTACCCTAGTTAAATAATTACAGGTTAGGTTGAACATGCTTGGCTTCATTATTTAATAACTAATTAAGTGATTAAACTAATTAGTCGGTGTACTCACACCAAACAACAGGTAAGAAAAATAAACAACAGTTGTAAAAGAAATTTCGATTTGTTCATGCTTATCTCATCCTCACTCATTTCTCTCTTCACTTTCTCATTATCTATTTCTCATCTTAACTAACAATACCCATCATAAATAACAATACCACTTAGAGGCAAAGGAAATCACACGCTTAACAAAGAATCGCAAAACATTCTAACTCTACAGAGCATTAGCAACATTATCAAGGCAACAACATAATAACAAAACATACAACTAGCAATAAACTTCACTAACATTAAGCTAACATTAAGCTAACATGCATTTAACTAATATTAAGCTAACATTAACACTAACTCACCCACCCATACTTGTGGTGTAGGGCCTCAATGGCCAAAACACCCCTTAATCCTTACCTCGAAACTTTAATGCGCATTAGCATTCTGTCGTTATCCTTCTTCTCTTCTTCTTGTACCTAACATCACCCAACCAAGGAGTTTATAGAACACTTAATCAGATCAATAGAGCATCATCCAACAACCTCTTTTGTCAAACTACCATAACCAGCATCCAGAGATCCATACACAACAGAGAAATAAATCCAAACAATAACCAACAGCTTATCATACCTAATCAGATCATCCAGCCACGACATATAACTAAACACTTCTTATTATTACAGGTCATATATTTCAGAATAAAACTAAACAGCAGCTTATCGTCCATCCACTAAGCATTTTAGATTATAATTTTGAGCAACAAAGTATTGATCTAAAGATACATCCAATGTACTTAAATCTTTTCTTCACAAAATCAAACAATACTCCAGAACTCAAAACCAAATCCAACATAATGTTCCAACAGGTTTCATAGAATATCAACTAAGTCATCATCCAAATAATAGAAAATATGTCCAGAACCAAAATCACAAAACAAAGCTACATCCAACACGTTCACAGATTCAGAATCAAATCATCAGAACATTGACAAGAGCAGAACATCTCAAAGTTCAACTACAGCTTCCCCAAAATACTACTCAATACCAAAGTGGGGTTTTAACATCCAAAAACAAAACCAAATGGTTAAACAGCAGAGGGGAAAGCTCACCAACAATGCAGACCCGAAGCTCAGCCCTCCAATCTTCATCCATTTTTCTTCTCTGCATTTAATAACTTCCCCCCACATTCGGCCAAGTGCAATTCTAGCTAGAAGGAGTCCAACGTGGAAAAATTCACTCAAGGTAGCAAATGGCTCAACCCGAATCGCCAGACTGGGTTCCAGACGGATCTGGATCGGAGCATTCGATTCGTGGTAACCGGCAGCAATCCGAACGACGCCGGAGATAGCCCAGCCACCCTGAAAATCGCTGCTGCCATCACACCCTGTCAACTTTCGATCAATAACACGTAAAGAGAGGGGAATCGACCAAGCTTACTCCAAAATCATCGCTGGAAAAAATGGCCCGCGGAAGAGCTCTGAATTCGAGCTCAATCCCGACGTTCGCTCGCCGTTCGCCTGCTGTACACTCGTCGTCGTCCGTGGAAGTCGCCACCACTCCGGACAGCACCGCCTGAAGCCTCCCGCCGTTCACCCTCGCTCGTGACTCGTCTCTCCCGATCGCCTCTCTTCCTTGGCCGAAGGAGCTCTCGGCTCCCCCTTTCTCTTTCCCTCTCTTTCTTTCATTCTTTTCTAAAAAAAAATAACCTAATTTCACTTCTCCCTCTTAAATCATTCCAACTGAGACAATTGGCCTGAACCAGTTCAAGGAAATAATCAAACCGGTTCAACCTATATCCCCTTATTTTATTTTTATAACTCTTTAATTTTAATTAATAAATTTACATTTCTTTTTAACTTAAATCCTCTCTTTTACCCAATTACATTCATCTTTAATAATTTAATTAAACCTTTCCTTTAATTAAATTAGTTCTCAACCTGAGTCCAAATCTAGATTTATTCTAAATATTGCTCGAGAATAATGATTGTCGACCACGTCTTTGGTAATACCCCAATAATTATCCACTTAAAAATATCGGGGTATTACATAATATTTTGTAGGGAACACGCTATTAGATGACTTGGAATAGGAACCTAAGCATGAAAACAAAGAGGCTTCATTTCATCTAGTCACTTGGATTGTTGAAGCACCACTTCGGTTGTCAACAACACTCATGGCAACTTGGTAATTAAAGACCCGAGGCTAAGTTGAGTCTTTTAGATGAATTTTTGTTATTTTTATGTTTTGTTTAGATAGTTGCACTTATATTTTGTAGAGTTACTGAATGTTTGGCTAGTTTGGTTTTATTTTTTGTCATTTCAAATCGGTTGTATTAAGGATGCTCGGCTAGCATGTTAGCCAAACATCCATGCCTGAATTTTGTCTCTTCAATGGCATTTTTATAATTTGGCTTTAGGGTTTCTTTAGAGGGGTTCTTAAACTCTCTAAGGCAGCCCTAATATGCACTTTTAGTCAATCAAAGAGCTGAAGCTTCTTGTGTTTTTGGAGTTCTCTCCTAAGCACCCAAAACTGGACTCTTGCCAAGGTGATCTGCGACTAAGTTCTTCCTCAGGTTTGTCCACTTATTGAGGCTGAAATTTATGCTGTGATTCTCCTAGTAGCTTGCCCTAGCTGCTCATTCATAGAGGAGGTTCAGAAGAGTGGAAAGAAAATGAGTTGGAGAGGTTTCTTTCAAGGAGTCTGCTGAAGTCGTTGTTCTCGGCTGTGGAGAATCTGTAATACCCCAAATTTTTATATTGAAATTTAATCAGAATAATTGAAAAGTAATTATGGATATTTTGATTAACTGAAAAATTATCGGGGTATTACCAAAGACGTAATTATTATCGAGCGATATTTGAAATAAATCAAAATTTTAAATTGAATTGAGAATAATTTAATTAAATGAAAGATTTAATTAAATTAATAAAGAGTAAATTATTGGATAATAATTAGGGTTTATTTAATGGGGTTAATTGGAAATTGGGTCAAATAATATACGAAATGTATATTTAATAATTATAGATTTATTGAATAAATTAAAATAAATAAATAGAATTATAATTTACAAAGGGAGAAATATAGATTTAACCGGTTTGGTTCGACTCAGTTCGAAACCATTATGTGGTTCGGTTTTAGTTAAATTAAGAAGAATAAATTAAGATTTATTGGATTTGTTGGAATTAATAATTTGGAGGATAATTAAATAAATGATTAAAGTGTGAGAAGACGAGGGCTGAACCGGTTTAGTTGAACCAGTTTATGCTAATTGTTGGTCCGGTTCAAATATTAAAGAGGGGAAATTTAATTTGGGCTATGGTTTGTTGAAGAACAAATAGAGAGAGAGAACTGAGAGGGACAGAGGGCACGACGCAGAGGGAGACGACGAGTGAGGGACGACTGCATCGAAGATGGACTCGAGCTCGGGCTTGGGGGAGCGTCGTCCAATGAACGGCGAACGAACGGTGAGCGAACTGCGGGCAAATGATGGGCTAGGGCTCGGAAGCTGCAATTTGCAGGGGCTGGTTGGACCAATCGGAACCTCAAAGCTATGATTTTCTGAAACGAGGTTAGTCACGGTTGATTCCCTGTCAATTGTTGCTGTTGCGTTTGGAATTGTAGCGGTGAGTTGCAGGGGATGGAAAATCGGCAGTGGCGATTTGCATTGGACAAGGACGACTACGACTTGGTGAAGGCAGCTACTGGTTTAGTTTACTCGTGATTAGACTGAGCCGGCTCACGGTTCTTGCTTTGGTGAATACGGCAGAGTGTGGCTCAAGGTGTTGGCCTGGGTGATGAAGATTTTGCCAAAAAATCTGGAGATGTGGCCGAAGAATCTGCTTCCATAGCTAAAAACGTGGGATAGGTTCTTATACATTTCAAATTTACCATCTGTGTTTATAAACAGTGAGAGATGGAGATTTTGAAGAGGATGGCAAATTGAAGAGCAGAGGAGGACTGCGGTGAACTCGGGTGTTTGGATTTTATCTGGTGAAGCTTCAGTGTGAGACAGAACCTCCAGAAGCAATCTCTGTTGGGGCAGCGCCTTCTCTGTGAGGTAAGGCTTCTGCGAAATTTGGATTCCTTAGCCTTTATTGACGAGCAGTACGAATTGATTTGGATTTTGATATGGTTTCTTCTTTGTATGTCTCTGATTGAGGTAAATAGCTGCGGTGTTGGGGTAACATCTCGATATTTTTAACCATCGGGATATTACAGAACGTGAAGTCTAAGCGTATTTTCCACTTGTACATGCGATGTAATGGTGATGATAGGGTAGTTAGGATATTATATTTCACATGGTTACATGTTATTTAATGACATGTAATAGGGAGAAGTGTTACGGGATAGAAGTTAGGTGAGAAAATGTGAGGAAAATGCTAACTGTGCACTTTGGGATGACTAGGAACGCCGTTTTCACATCCTCAAAGTCGTCCCCTTCCTTTATTGAAGCTTCGGAAGAGACTGCGGATGCAGCCCAGTCCTTGCAGATGTGAGTGGTCCTGTCCAAATTGAGTCTGTCTAGGAGTGGACAAATTCGGACGATCGTGGACGAACGCAGATGAGGAATAGCCTCGTCTGCATTGAATCTGTCCATTTTAGACGATCGCGGACGACACGTGCGGACGTCATACCGCGTCTGAAAGTAGCCTGCGGACAGTACGGACACTAGACGGGGACGCCATCCCTCGTCCTAAATCCCTTTTTAGCCTGCGAGAAATGGTCTTGCGGACGAGTGCCGACGAGACCAAGTCGTCCGCACCCGTCCGAATCAGCCCAGATCAGCGACTGTACAGATTTTAAACAGAAAGAGAAGGACCCGTAACCAATAGAGCGCGATCCCCCGACACCATATCCGCTCTCAAACCACGCGTGGCCGACCTGCTCTGCTGCCACTCGTGTGGTTGACATGTAATAGGGTAGTTAGGATATTATATTTCACATGGTTACATGTTATTTAATGACATGTAATAGGGAGAAGTGTTACGGGATAGAAGTTAGGTGAGAAAATGTGAGGAAAATGCTAACTGTGCACTTTGGGATGACTAGGAACGCCGTTTTCACATCCTCAAAGTCGTCCCCTTCCTTTATTGAAGCTTCGGAAGAGACTGCGGATGCAGCCCAGTCCTTGCAGATGTGAGTGGTCCCGTCCAAATTGAGTCTGTCTAGGAGTGGACAAATTCGGACGATCGTGGACGAACGCAGATGAGGAATAGCCTCGTCTGCATTGAATCTGTCCATTTTAGACGATCGCGGACGACACGTGCGGACGTCATACCGCGTCTGAAAGTAGCCTGCGGACAGTACGGACACTAGACGGGGACGCCATCCCTCGTCCTAAATCCCTTTTTAGCCTGCGAGAAATGGTCTTGCGGACGAGTGCCGACGAGTCCAAGTCGTCCGCACCCGTCCGAATCAGCCTAGATCAGCGACTGTACAGATTTTAAACAGAAAGAGAAGGACCCGTAACCAATAGAGCGCGATCCCCCGACACCATATCCGCTCTCAAACCACGCGTGGCCGACCTGCTCTGCTGCCACTCCCCCCCCCCTTCTAGTAAAGACTTCCCTCTTCCTCTTTTCTGTTCTGTCTAGCCCTCCTATTCTGCCCTAGAGTCTTCCAACGATAGAAACATCCCAGAGAGCGTAAGGGAACGTTGTGAGAAGTGAGGGTCTGAGAGAAGGAGTGTATGGGTGTCCTCTTGTGAGTTATGTGTGAATGTCTGAGTGTATGAGGGAGCTGTGAGGTGCAAGCCAAACCGTGAAGCTTGAAGCTATCCAGGAGCTAGTGTTGAAGTTGCTCCGTCTCTGTTATGGGTTCATCAAAATGGTAAGAAACTTGGGTGTGTCGTTGGCCAAGTGGAGGCCCTACACCGCAAGTAATGGGTGCGTGAGTGAGCCTTTGATATTTTTGTTGTTAGATTTTCTATATTGTTGTTGATATTCTATCGTGGGCTATTCTGTTTCCTTGAAGGTTATGTTAGTGTTAATTTCCATGTTGCTTTGTGATAATGGTAGGGTATGTACGTTTCTTTTTATGTTTGAACAATCCTTCATTGGTAGTTCTGTGAGTTTCATTACTGCTTAAATCATGTGTTCCTCCTGTTATATGCTCTGCTCAAATATTAAGCTGATTTAGTTGTCCTGTGGAAAGCATGATCTTCACTGTTTGACTTTTGCCATTTTTACTGCTGTTACCATCACTAAAGAGCATGTTTTAGATATTCCATGATTTTGCTGCGACTTTAGTGGTCTGAAAAGCATGTCTTTCGCTATCTCATTCGTTACTATTTTCTACTAATCATAATCGTTAAGAAGCTCATCTCGCTACCTTGTTCGATATTGTTTCTGTAGATTTTATTACTTGATGAGGAGCATATCTTTCACTATTTTTATTTACTAATTAGAAGCTTGTATTCGCTGCCCGGTTCCGATGTAGTTCACTGCTGTAAGTTAGTCGTTATAACACACATATTGGTTGTTCCGCTCTACTATTTTCTCCGATGTTCTGTTGTCGTTTTTAAACGTTTAAAACATGTTTTGTTGCACGTAATTTGCTGCTGTTTGTAGGTGTTTAAAAGCATGATTTTGTCGTTTTAATTTGATGACATTCGCTGCTAATTATAGTCGATTTAGTGGACTTGGTTACCCCGTGATATGTCTATCGTTGTTAGCTTTATTGCCTTATTATTAGTTGTGTTAGCTCTCTATGATATTCCTATTCTTTAGTTTGCAGTAATGTGATTTCTTGAGTTGCATAAACTCCTTGTTGATGGTCTCACTTGATGCATCCTCTGGTAGGAATCCCATGTACATGTTACATAATTAAAGTTCATATCACTAGTGTGAATAACTAGTAGTCTAAGCATGTTAATAGACTGAACATGTTAATCAAATTGTTAATGCTCTCTAGAATTGTTTTCTCTGATATATGTCCATCGTTGTTAGTTTACTGCTTTGTTATTATATTATTGTTAGCTCTCTGTTAATAAATTGTCGAGTCCCTGCTATGAATAAATCCTTGAGCATGCTATATAATTGAGTGATTATACCTAGTGTAATTAACTGATATATATATTGAGCACGTTAATCCAAAGTGTTAATCCGTCCATCATGTTAACCAAATTAATTTAGTTAATCTAAACAAGTTAATTAATATAAGCATGTAACAAATTAGGTTATTAACCTCTCAAGCATGTTGTATCGTTTTGATTTAATTACTGTTATGCGCTCTTATGTTTGTTATGGATTTGCTTAATTCCTTGTATGTGCTTTTAGGTAGTCCCATATATATATGTTGTGGTCCCGAGATGTCTATTAAGCATGCTTAGTTGCTCTGTTTAGGCATTGTTGCTGCTGTTTCATTGTGATAATTCTCGCTATTATTATTGATTAGACTTCCATTATTTCCTATTTATGTTATTATCAATTTAGAAGCATGTCTCATCGTTCCATTGCATTGTTAAGGTGTTGCTATTTGCCTTTGGTATAGTGAATGTTTTCGCTATTCGCATCGATCATATTACTCTTGGTGTTGTTGTGTGTTTGATAATGTTAGTTCTAGAACTTGTTGTTGGAAAATCAAAGGCTGACAATTTATTTGTTAGTTTATTATTTTGTTATTAGCTTATTATTAACTCTTTGTTAATAGTTGTTAGTCGTTGGTTATTTTTCCCTGATTGTATTGTTAAACTTGTTGCCTTGTAGGATTCCTCTATTGAGCATGTTAATTGATTGAAGTAACTATAACTAATGTAAATCATTGGTCTTTCGAGCATGCTAATTTAACCGTTATTTGATTGAGTACATTAATCTAAACAATGTAGCTAATGTAAACAAGTTAATTAATTTAAGTATGTTAATAAATTAGGTTATAAATTTTTTAACTTATTGCTTAGAATTATACGTCATAACTTTATCGTTGTTCATAATTATGTTCTTTTGATTGACATATGAACTCTATTGTATGCGCCCTTAGTTAATCCTTGAATGTGCTGTTAGAATAATTCCTTGTATGTGCTTTAGGATAGTCTCATATCGCTAGAAACAATTAGGAACATCACTACGGGGTGATCATACGCCTTGAGTGAGGAAAAGAATTATCATTCCCTTATCGGGATCACAAGGCTAATTAACTTAATTAACTAAAAATCATAGAATTCCCCAAGCTCCATGCTCCATATACGAGTCATTCTTAAAACACGTAATTGTTCATAAAATACGTAAATAAAATATTGGTTTGGGGCGGACCCATTCCAAAGAATTAAAGAGAGACATTTTATATGCATAAACCCATTTTCTTACTAGGCCTTTAGGCTCACGTCTTACTTGCGGTGTAGGTATACATGACGCATAGAGTCTTCGAGCAACTGAAGGAGCAGTCGATGAGGGATTTGCACTTATGAGCTTGCAGTTGGCCAGGCTAAGGGAAGTTAAAGACATACTGAGTTGTAATTAATTTGAATTAAATTTTCTCTTCTTAATTTGTAATTTAATGCCTAGTTTATTTCCTTTAAAGAATTCTTTATGCTTCCACATTATTTAAAAATGAATGATTTGTTTTTAACGCTTCCGCATAATTTTATTAAATAAATGATTTTTATAACGAGTTTTTACGAATGGTTGGTAGCGGTCTGGATTAGACGCACTCTGACACGTTTTCTCAAATTTTAATGTATTTTTAACGAATTTCGAAAATCTGGGTCGTTACAGTTGGAGTTGTTGCTGCTCCCTCAAGTTTTCTTCAGGTAACAGAGTTTTTCTCTGTTTGAGTGATAGGTTTGTTAAAATGTTATGCAGGAGTTTTTGGATGATAATGAATACTGTGATCTATGCTCTCGGTGATAAAGTTTTGTATTTTCTTTTGTTATCTATTGGACGAATTGTAGGAAAATAATAATCTGTTGGTTTGGATGCTTCTGTGGCAGTGTTGGAAATAATTCTCTGATTAACTATTGCCTTGTTAAAACGATTGAGGATATGTTCTGTAAGAGTTATTGTTGGAGATTCTGGCCTATGATTGAGCTATGATTTATTCTCTATTGTTGACAGCCTTAGTGTTCGATTGTGAAGCGTGATTATATGCTGCGTTTTGGTCATTGTCTTGAGTGATATTGTTGGTTCTGCTTTGGATCTCTGTTGCTGGACGTTGATAGGTATTCATACCCTATTGATTTAGTGTGTTCTGCGTTTTGATTGCCGATTGGATTTTGGTCTCCATTGTGCTACTGTAATGATAGTTATGAGATAGGATTTGAGTTCTGTGATTAATTGCTGCCTCGATATATGTTTAGTTGCCGGAAGTATGTTGTCTTACTTTAATTACAACATGGATTAGATATTGCTAAGAATATGCCATGTTGTTTGGATGTAATCCTCTGTCTATTTACTGCTTGCTCTTCTGGATATGGATCAATGCTTTGATTTGTGCTCTGTTGCTAGTTTGGGATGTTGTTCTCTCTGTCTTATTAGAGTTTTGATAATTGAAGGATATAATTTGGTAAATGCTTTCTGATACATGGTACTCTATTGGTTTAGATTAAGGTCACTAATTAGATAAATATATTTTGATAAATTGGATTAAGTCATTGTACACTGCTAGGTCAATAAATGTTGGTGTTCATACCCCGTTTGGTTATCATTCTAGATGTTCGTATTTTGGGGCTATAATCTATTGGGATGGAATTAAGTTGGTTTTCGCTATGTGTTGAACTTAATTTCTAGACGCCATCAATCGAGATTAATCTATTAAGCTGAGTTGTAATTTATGAAGCGGTTTCGTTTAGGAATCCTATTAAGTAACGTATAAGAATTAAGAGTAGAAAAGACGTTCAGATTAATAGGTTGATTAAGTGATTAGATTATAATTAAATGTTATTAATTGTGAAGGTACTAAAGAGGAAAGAAAATGATAACGAATAAGCATTAAGCGCTTTAAGCAATCGAGGTAAGTGATATGTATGTGTTTTGGTCTTCGGACCCTACATCGCAAGATTAAGAGATGCATGTTTCGTTGCTTACCCCTTTCCTAGCATGTTTCGTTGTTTACAGTTTTAATAGTATGTTTCGTTGTGTACAGCTTTATTAGTATGTGATTAAGCATGCTTCGTTGTTTACAGTTTTTAAGAGCATGTTTCATTTTTTACAGTACTTAAATGCACGTTTCATTGTTTACTGTTTTTATAGCATATTCTGTGAATCGTACGTTGACTGTTTATTTACGCTATCATATGAATTGTTGTATGCATTCATGAATATCACGCATCACGATTTTTAAAATAATACAAAAATGATTTTACGCACGGTTTTAAAAAGGAAAGACGGAAAACGAAAAGAAGTACGAACGAACAGAAAATGAAAAAAAAATACAAATGAATGATTAAGAAAGATAAAGAAGAAGGTTCTTGTGGACCGATAGGCCAAGCCCGGCGCAGAAACAAAAGAAAATAAAAGAAAAGAAAAGATAAAAAAAAAAGATTCTTGTGGAGCAGTAGGTCAAGCCCGACGTAGGAACAAAAAGAAAACAAAAGAAAATATAAGTAAAGAAAATAAAATAAAAGACAAGTAAAGAGAAGAACACAAATCGAGAAACAGATATGGATACGTACACGTATACAGAAATGGAAACGAATACAGAAATGGTATGAGCACAGATATGAAAACGGAAACAGGAACATAAACAGAAACATAAATGGAAACAGAAACGAGTTTCTAGAAATGGAAACATATACAGATATGGATACAGATACAGATACAGAAACAGACACGGGAACGAATACAGAAACGCATACGATCACGGATACCGAAACAGATATAGAAACATAAACAGAAAGACAATACATAAAAGTGAAAAGATAAAAGATAAAAAGAAAGAAAACGAAAAGAGAAACTTCACACGGTTTTAAAATGGCACAACATGTACATGTAGCATAGTAGGTATTATCACTTACTGAGCGTTATGCTTATAGTTTATGAGTTGCGATGTAGGTACAAACATGAGAGAAAATGACGAACAAATTAAGGAGCAGTCGATGAAGGATTTGTACAGATGAGACTTCTGGCTGGCCGGGCTAAACGAAAGTAAAGAGAAAACAAATTTTATAAATGTAAAGTAACATTTTATTCATTTATTGTCTTTTCAAATAAAGGATTTATGCTTCCGTTGTAAATTGAGAAAAAGAATTTGATAATAAGTCTTCCGTTGTTATAACGATTTTAATAACAAGTCAAAGAAAAATAGATTTTAATGGTACGATTTTCATAAAAGAACTTTAATGTTTATTTAAAAATATTTTTCGCTATTGTTTTATAAAAGGAAAAGAAACAGTTTTAAATTTCACTTATTTTTAAATGTAAGAAAAACCAGGTCGTTACAGAATCTACAGACCACTCGTGAGTTTTGTTCCAATTTTGTTCTGTTTGTTTCTAAAATTTTAAGGGTTTGAAACCCTGTGGATTGTGGTTAATTGAAGATAGGTTTGGTTTAATTTGAATTGAAATTCGCGACTTTGTACGTCGTTCTTTGGAGGTCGCCAAAACTATTTTGGCGAAAACTGTTTTAGGGAAGAGACTTATTTCGCGCATAATTCACATTCCATAATGCTTTTGACCGTGATTTTGGAACAGGATTCATTTCTTTGATACTTCTTGGGATCCTGTAAATTTGAATGCATTTGGCTGTATGCAATAGAAGATACACTCATTTGAAGTTGACTGTTTTGTTTTGACCCTAGCTGATTGTGCTACTTTGGTAAATTGTCAACCTTGCACTTGGAAGTGCATCAATCATCCAGGAAAAGCAAACGTAGTGGTCGATGCTCTAAGCCAGAATCCTCGGGGATCTCTTGCTTGTCTGGTTCTTGATGAGTGGAAGCAATCTATGGTTGTTGGAGACTACAACCTGTAATAGTATGAGATAAACGATACGACTTGTGCGTATAACGTTGTTGCCACACCATCTTTACTCTAGAGAATAAAGCAGTTATAGTAACGGGATGAATTAATCCTAGAGAAAGTCGAACAGCTTCAGAATGGTGAAGAGCTAGATGGTTGGGAAGCTAATGTTGAGGGAACTATTCTCTACCATGGTAAGGTAGCAGTACCGAATCTTTAGGAGTTGAAGCAGGCGATTCTCGTAGAGGCTCACAAGTCTAGGTTCGCTATTCACCCAAGCAATACAAAGATGTACCAAGACTTGAAGTGACAATATTGGTGGGTGGGTATGAAGCGTGCATGGCAAATTTTGTGGCCAGGTGTTTGAAGTGTCATCAGGTAAAGGTTGAACACCAGTGACTAGTAGGATAGTTGCAACCCTTGCTTATCCCAGAGTGAAAGTGGGATAGAATCACCATGGATTTTGTTACGGGTCTTTCAAGAACTCCACAGAAGTTGGACACAGTGAGGATCATCGTGGATCGTTTGATTAAGTCTGCTCACTCTATTCTTATCCGAATGGATTTTTCCTTGTCAAAGTTGAGTCACCTCTATATCAAAAACGTCATTCGTCTCCATGGCATCCCTTCAAATATTGTTTCAGATCGCAATCTGAGGTTCGCATCCAAGTTTTGGAGGTTTTTACAGAAGGCTTTGGGAACAAAGTTAAATCTCAGCAACGCACATCCTCTTCAGGCTAATGGATAGTCAGAAAGGACTATTCAAATTCTAGAACACATGTTACGAACTTGTATCCTAGATTTTGGCGATAACTGGATAAATCATTTGTCGTTAGTGGAGTTTGTGTATAACAACAGTTAACAGACCAACATTGGCGTCTCTTCGTATGAGGCAATGTATGGGAGACTGTGTTGTTCTCTGCTACGTTAGGCCGAGGCATAAGAGAGGGTTTCTCTTGAGCCAGATATGATCCAAGAGACTGTGGACAAAGTCTTGATAATTCGGGAAAGGCTAAAGATGGTGCAAAGTATACATAAAAGTTACGCTGATCTGAGGAAGAGGGAAGTGGAATTTGACATAGGAGACTTTGTTTTCCTAAAAGTTAGGCCAAAGGGGTGAAAGGAAAGTTAGCCCTGAGATTCATTGGTCTGTTCCATATAGCTGAGAGGATTGACAACGTGGCCTATGGACTCGATCTACCTCCCTAGCTTGGATATATCCATAATGTTTTTCATATATCCCAGTTGAGGAAATATATGTTTGACTTATCTCACGTCATCTCCTAAACTGACATTCCTATTCAGGAAAATACCTCGTATAAAGAGGAGCTAGAATGGATCCTTAGTAGAGAGGTTCGAGTTCTTCGATGCAAAGAGATTCCCTTGGTCCATGTGTTGTGGAAAAATCACACCAAGAGGGAAGCAACTTAGGAAATTGAATCTTACATTATGCAGAGATACTCTTATCTTTTCAGATATGTAAAGGCTTTATTTTAAATTTCGGGATGAAATTTCTTCTAAGAAGGTGAAGATGTAAAATCCATGAATTTTATAATAATAAATTCCAAGAGTTAATTTTTCCTGTAATAATCGGTCAAGGTATTGAAAGGTTGACCTGATTTGTTGTGTAGCGACCACGTGTAAATTTTTTGTCAAATGATAAAAATTGGTAAAATTAGGTATTACCGAGCAATAAATTCATTGAGGAAGTGAAATTGGTTAATCATTTTGATTAAAGAATCATTGTCAGTTCAGAAGTTGAATTGAGTTCTTTAATATATAAAATATGTTAATATATATTTTATATATTAAAAGAAATAATTAAAGAAATGAAATAATAAGAAGAGAAGAAGAAAACCTTTTTTCTCTTTACTTCACAACCGACAACAAGAAAGGACGCATGAGAAAGAGGAGAGAAAAATCAAACGTCCGACAAATCCAAAGAGTGGGAAATGTTTGCAACATCAAGGTGAACAACCTCTGTGAAGAAACAATGCATTTTCGATGGGGAAACAGCATCGGAGTCCTTTTCCAGTCGACCATTGTGCAAATTTTGGTCAACCGCAGGGACCTGGCTCGTGGATGTGACGCGTTGGTCGACCAAAACATTGTTCCTGGTCAACTGAAAATGGGACAAATTGTACAAAACTGTCCCTGGTTGACCAAACACTGTTCATGACCAACTAAACATTGTTCATGGTTGACCAGGTTACTATTCTTGGTCAACAAAAAATGGGCCAGATTGTGCAAATTGTCCCTGGTCGACCGTGATACTATTCATGGTCGACCGCACAGTGCAAAACCACATATATTTTAGTTGTTTACACATCGGTTAAGTTCTTAATCCCAGTATAGGACCCTCCCACCTATCCTTTGATATTCTTTTATGAGAATTCTTGTATTTTAACGTGTTTATTAGGCTCGCACGAGTTTGGAGTTTTCGAGACTATCCCTAAGGAGACCGTTGCTTCGAGTAACGAGATTTCTATATATTTTGCATTGCATCACACTATGTTTTCAAAAACTAATACTTTGTGGGATACCACACTTGAAAACTCGATGTGGATTGTTCTACAGCACATGCGTTTTTACATATACCTATGTTTTCTCATGTTTACTCTTCATACATGGTTCGATTGATATTCTGTATATATATTGGGAAGATGAATCATCTTGATGCTTTAGGCAGTTTTGGTACTAAAGTATCACGAGGCTATCCCATACAATTTTCTACTGCGAGAAGATTGATTTTTTGTACATGTGAAAGGGTCATAGGGCACCAATGACATGTCCTCGAGTTTCGAGCCCTTAAAGTCAAAAGGGTGTTAGGGCGATGATAACTCGTCCTTGGGTTTTGAGCCCCATAATCTGGCTAAGGTTTTAGTTACATGGATTGAAGGTTCTCAGTCACTGGGATTGTTCGCCTAGCACCTTTCCAAGTGACGGGTGGCGTGACGGCTCGTAGCACCTCTCGTCATCAACCCTCGTCAACTTGGATATAGTAGATGGGTAATTGAGGAGCAACCCATGTAATACCAAGATTTTTCATAATGAAATTAAATAAAAATAATTAAGAATTCCATTGGATAATTAATTGGATGAAAAATGGGAGGTCATAACATTTAATTAGTATTTTATAGGATGAATTTAATATTGAGGATTTATTTGTTAAAATAAATGGTGGTGAAATATTTTTTGTTGGTTAAAATATATGGTGGTGGATTGTTAGTTAGAAGTGGTAGGGGAAATGTTAAGTTATAATAATGGTAGTGGAGTATAGGAAAAAAAATTGAAGAGAAAAAAACATGATAGATTCTAAATTTTGAAAAACACGTTGGATCGGTTGATCAAATGGTTGACTTGTTCCACTTGAGAATTTCTACCAAGAGGAAAAATGTAAAATTTTGCTGAGGAGAAATGATTATTTTTCTATGATTTCTCTTGGTGCTCCTCCTTTGCACTAGTGCTCCTCCTTTACATAATGGAGAGTTAGGTATTAAGGAAGATATTGTTAAAAAAAGAAGAGTGGAGATGCATTTTTTCAGTGGAGTTCTTAGTGGTTAATAAAATATGGAGTTAGTGCATCATCCACCCATGGTCTCTTGTCTATAAATTGAGGGTGAAGCCTTAGAGATAATAGCAAGCTACAAGGGAGAGAAGAGAAGAGAGAAAAAAAGTTCAAGAGGAAGAGGAAGCCGTGAGTGTGAAGCAAAAGAATAGAAGTTTTGAAAAAAAAAGAAATAAAGAGAAATAGTTGATGGTAGTCATTATCAAATTCATGCCCTATCAACTGTTCATGCTTATTTCGGTTACTACTTATGAAGCCATGTTTTGTAATTGGATTTTGAGCTCTACAGTCATGGTGAAATATACATGCTCTATTAAATTGATGTTAATGGATAATATTGAAATCTTGAGTTTGGTTCCGCTGTGGGATATTGTTCTGGCATAAATTTTCTTAAGCTTGGATTATTGCCTTAATTCATGGAAAATACTATGCTAAAGTTGGACTATGTCGATAACTGTTTTGAATATATATATATTGGTATCAATCATTTTATTATGCCACTATATGTTATTAGAATCTGGGCATTGTTGAAAGTAGATGAATAATGGAATTTGGTTACTGTTATAGGCTTGAATTTTATTCCTTGGTAATTTGGAAATACACTGTTTGCATGATTAAGGTTATACTCTATTGATACACTGGTTGGATGATTCTTTGTGCTCCCTGTTAATTGAATGTTTATGTTTCATGGATAAGATTATGTTGCAATATGGAGTGGAGAAACTGTAAAGTGATTTAGTTGGAATTGGGTTATGGATTTCTATTACTGGAAATAATGGTATCAAAATTAATGGATAATGAGCAGCAAAAATGAAGTTAATAATCTGTGATTAGTAATAGTTGTCATTTAATGATTTTGAAGGTATTTAAGGAGAAATGATAAAGTACTAAAACTCTATAAAGATGTCAGGTAAGTGATATTGTTTGTGTTGTGCTGAAAGGCCTACATCGCAAGAGTTAGGAATTGTCTATTGACTGTGTTTACTAGATTATTAAGTTAAGTTATTGATCATGCTATGATTCGAGGATGTATTGATGCGTGCTTGCTTCTTCTTTTAATGATATGTTTACTAGCTTTAAATCATTTAAGTTAAGGATTTTAATACTGATCATGTTTTGATGATTAAGTTGAGGATATATACTTTAAGAATTAAATTGAGGATATAGAACTTTATGCATACACGGGCAGTGCACGCATCATGGTTTCAAAAGGTTACAAAAATGGTTTTGAGCATGATTTTGAAAAGAAAACAGAAATAAAACTAAATATAAGTAAACATAAATTAACTCATTCCAGTGGTCTGCAAGCAGGAGCCCAGCACTGAGACTGAAACCGTGAGGTTGGTTTGCAAGTAGGAACTTGACAACCTAAAGGATAAAATAAATAGAAAAGATACTAAAGCAAAAACATAACCAAATAAACGTAAATGAACGCGTTCCAATGGTCTGCAAGCGGGAGCCCAACACTGAGAAGGAAACCGTGAGGTTGGTTTGCAAGTGAGAGCCTAGCAACTGAACGGATAATGTAAATAGAAAAGATACTGAAATAGAACTGTAAACGTAAATGTAAATAGACTCATTTTTAGTGGTCTGCAAACTGGAGCCTAGCAACCGAACGAATAATGTAAATAGAAAAGATACTGAAACAGAAACAGAAAATGAAAATTGAAAACTGCATATGGATTTTAAAAGTTGCATAGCATGTTGCATACTACCTATTTTTATATCATTTACTGAGCCTTAGGCTCATAGTTTAATTCTTGTGATATAGGTAAGGAGCCGATGACTATAGTTGACAATGCAGATGATGAAGGAGTGTTGCTGTGTTGAGCCTTTTGTGCTGTTAGTGAACTAACCAATGGGTTATTGCTCCATGTGGTAGGATTTTGAAATGACACGTGTTGCTAAATGTACTTCGACACTTAGTCTAATGTTTTGCAATAAACTTGTATTTTAAGATAATGAACTTGTATATTTAAAGTAAAGAAAAGTCTTCCGCTACAAACTCTGATGAAAAAGAAAAGTTTAAATTTTATACTTTTTCCAAAGAAAATTTCATTTAAAAATGTCACGTTTTAAAGAAAATGAAAATTAGGGTGTTAAAACCCAACACCAACAACCTCATTGGTTTTGATATCACGAATGGCTATTCTGCCTAGTCTATGGACGCGAGTACCATCCTATTCTGCGGCCACATGAGGTGTTGCTATTGACGGATGGCCACCTATTCTCTTATAAGTATCGAATAAGTCCTTGAGTGACCATCTCTTTTCACTAATAACATTTTTGGATCAGAGAACGGTGTTGCATATTTTCAAGGTATAATTGTCTATGTATACAACATATTTTTTATAAAAGTATCATCGACGGCCTCGGGACCATTTTTTATGAAATGATGAAGAGTTTTTTAATTAAAATCCAAGTACGATAAAAGAGAAGCATGAAATTGTTTTCTAAATGATGAGAAAGACTAGTTTTCACATGCATTGCATCTAGTCTAGATTTTCTTACTGAGTTAGTCACTCACCTCAAACGACTCCCTCTCATTACAGGTAAATGTAAGAGTAGCTAAAGATCTTGGAGTTGAAGATTTCCTTTTTTCTTTATTATTTATTTATGAGTGCTTAGACTTATTTCCATGTGAGGATAATTCTATGGTTTGTAACACTGTTGGTTGGATTTGTGGCACAGTACTTTGAATTATTTATTTTTTGCACTGTTATTCTCATGATCACTATACGGACCTAGGCTCATAACTTTTGGGTTACGCTAAACTATAAAAAGTCTTCCACTAATAATCTAGCCTCGGGTAGGGCGATTGAGTTCTCTTCTAGGATCAGGTCGTCTGATTCGGCGATTCTATTAGGCCCACCTCTTGGTCATGACAACCCCCCCCCCCCCCCCCCCCCCCCCCCCCCCCCCGCCCCCGCCCTCGCCCTCGCCCTATGTATTGATTAGGGAGAAGAAGTACAACTAGCTTGTATGCAAGTTGGATAGACAGGAGAGACAAATTGACGATATTAAGGCCACTCTACTATAAATAAAAGATGAGCTGATGAGGTTTATAGATCTGCCAGCAGCCGAGCCAGCAGTTCCTCATCAGCTCTTTTAGAAGTCCCGCCAACAGCACAGCCAGTAGCCTAGCCAGCAACTCCTCCATCAACAACCCTGCCAGCAGCCCGACGGCCCTGACCCCGAGTAGCAGCCCCTCCAAGTTCAACAGCTCCTCTAGCAACCCACCAACAGCTCCTCATGCAGCCCTTCCATTAGTCTCTCCATCTACCATCGCCAAACCAAATGGATGTCAGTAATTCTTTTAGTTCATATTCATTTTCCATCTATGCAATGTATGTATTAGTTAGTTGTTGGTTTAGGCTCTCATATAACAATGTGTTACAATTGTGCATATCTTTTATCATCTGGCAATTGTCCCCTTTTCCAACCCTTGCAAAAGTTCAGAAGATATTGGTAACGGATCCTCTATCGAAGGAAGTAGTTCCAAAGTCTGTTTCACTGCTAAAATTACACGTGGTATGTCTTCAATTTGATTTGTACAATGTGTCGAATTACACTAAGTAGTATGAGGGTCGTGCTTAAACTAATTATTCATTGCAGCCTATGAACTTGATGGAGGAGTTCCTGAGTTTGACGCATGCAAATACGAAGAGGAACATGGAGACATGTGGTATTCTTGTCAGCACTATGGTAAGAAACTATATCATTTCAAAGTTATTCTCAATTTTACTTTTGATTGTATGCTTAAGACATCATGCAATCATGCAACGTGTTGTCTTTTTTTTTCAAAATAGCGATGTTCTCACAATAACGACCCTTATCATTCCAAAGCAAAAGGAAACAGAAGACTCAGTGAGGATAACTTCATAAGAATGTGTAATCAATGTTTAAGACGCTGTTATGGAAAATAAATATCTTAAATGCATTATTTATATGGAGTGCGACACTTTGCAATGAGGAGGAGTTTCTTGAAGTACAATTGAGAGACTCACTTATAAGTCTTTGTTTGATCTATGTAAGACACTTTTATTATTTCATGTAATATTTTTTTTCTTCTTGTTGAGCTACTTATAATATATGGTTTTAATTTCAAACACACCCAAAGCAAAAATGTTTTATGTCATATGTTGACTTACACACTCATTACGCCTACCAATTGATGTTACCTGAGTCAATTGCAATTGTCATGACCCCTAACGATAAACAATGGTAAATTCTCACCCTGCGTTATATTCATTATGCTCTAAAGGAAGTTAATTACTAATTTTCCCTCCTAATTGGCAATTTTCTGCTCACACGGCATATTTCAAATCTCGCGCCCTATAGGGGAGTCAGTGATTAGAAATTATCAATAGAAAGCATTCCATATTCACGACAAAGTCCCTCTGAATGAACTTTTCGAGCACTTCTCTTATGTTGAAATTAACCACGAGTTAACGTTCAATATCGCTAATCTCTGTTTTCAAAAAGTCTAATTGTACGTACATTTGAATTTTGAGTTATTATATAGTTGTTTATTTTTGTATATTTATTTATTAATTGTGCATTTGAGATTTTGAGTTGAGTTATAGTTATTGTATACTTGTTTATCTTGATATTCTAGTTAGGTATTCTGGTTGTCATTGTTGTTATTTATTGTAGTTTTGTCAAAATCGTCATAATAATGAATGAATGCATTGTATTTGAGAGAACATCTATAAATAAACAGATGTTATTATGTTAAAAAATTTGAAACAAAATTATATGAAACTTGAAAGATACCGTAAATCACGAGGTAGAGGTATGAATTGCTTTTAAAATTACGTAATTTGAGTGAAGAAAGAATTCAATGTAGTAAACTGTAAGCTGAGGAGCGTCCGTTTTAAGCTAGCGACGTCTATTTTAAGCTGGAGGACGTCCATTTTAAGTTGAGAGAAGTCTGTTTTAAGCTAAGAGATGAGAGACATCCGTTGTAAGTTGAAAAACGTTAGTTTTGGTTCCAATTCAATTGCTCCCCTTAATAACTTTTGGTACAATTTCATTTATTTCAAACCCAATACAATCAATTCAATTTCGGATTGTAATGTATGTTAAGCTCATTAAGCTCAGCTCGTTAAGCTAACTCAATTCGACTCGACTCGTTTAACTCATGATTCATGAATCTGCTCGAGTTCAAATTTTTTTTGGCTAGATCATTTAACTTGGTAGGTTTGGTGAGTCAAACTTTTTCAAACTTGGCTCAGCTTGACCCTTTCGAGTCATTTGTCATCTCTAAATGCAACTGATTATCCAAACATACCGATCAACTGGCAGATCAGTAAAAGCCAACTCAATTTTCAGTTGTCAGATTCAGCTACTGTCTTAATCTCACGATACCTGCTTTTGAACTATGTACGAAGATGATAACGGTCATTTCTCCTTATCAACAAAAGTAGTGCAGTCAAACTGTTTAAACAGGGCCAACTAAGATGAATCAACTGGTGTACCAAAAGAGTTCCTTTTTATCCTCTAATGTTATTTGAGTTCAATACATCCACCGTGTTGATCGGCCTTATTTCACTTGCTTACTTGAACCTATCATCCCTGTGTTGAAGTCCTCGACGATAGTTGTCATCTAGCTCCTCATAAATGGCCAAGCTAGCTCTTCAATTGGACCTAGGAGAATGCCTCGGGTTGGAACTTTTTACGCAATGCTTCCATAGAAGAGATAATCCGTGCTTCATCCTGTAAACAAGCATTTGAAAATGACTCAAACACTTAAAGAATTTATTCCAATGTTCGTTCAAGGTTCATATCATTTGGTATTACCTTGCTTGTAAAGTTAATCACAATTGGTCCTTGTCGGGATTTTCGATAACACCCTTGAGATGACAGAGAAGAAAAAATGGTAGAAGTTAGAGCAGATAAAATTTGCTAACCCATGAGATTGATCATTATGTTCGTACCAATGTAAACATCTGGGAATTCAAGGCTAAGTTTGGATAGAGTAGGAGCCATTTCTACCTGCACACATTCGATTCATTCACTGTTTTACGAATTATGGGTAAAGATCCAATCTAAGCAAGAAAATATATGCTAAGAATATCATACTTACATCAGAAATATTTGTCAATATCTGTCTCGTCACGTATGAACCCATCACAGAGAGCATGCCGTTGGACTGTGCTAGTTCGATCATACAGTTCCACTGCTGATGAAATTCCTCAACATTTGTTGCAGTAAAAATAATTACATTTCTACACTTGATCTGCAAGAGATAATAGCAGTCATTAGACACTAACAAATACATACAACAGGCTAGGAGCAGATATTTAAGGTTCCAGGCAAATACCAAAGGCAGAGTCAAATTTTCATGATGCAATAATTCAGAGATCCCTTCAGGCAATAGAGCCATCTGAAAAGGGAAAACCAATGATAGAACCATCATCCTTGTGCTTAAAAATAATAATAATTTATTGTTTAAGCAATTGACTTCCTGAAGAACAGAAACTTCTAAACATAGTACGAAAAAAAAATATATAAAAAATAAGGGCGATGGATAATGCTTTACTGCTAGGATTCTACCAAAAGAGGTGAAGTGGCCCATTCAACATTCAAGCACGGAAAAGTATGAAGGTGGGCTTTGGGTTATATCCAATGCCTTCTGGGATCTAAATTCCACCCTTATAACATATAATTAAAGTTTCTGCCAACAATCGATCCAAACCATTCCACTTAATATAGATTTAAATTTGATCAGAACTGAATAGGAGGAATAAGATGACTTTGAAGAAGAAATGTTCATTATTGAGCCCTTCAAATTGCATTTTT
Source organism: Begonia loranthoides (assembly GCA_022433065.1). Taxonomy (NCBI): domain Eukaryota; kingdom Viridiplantae; phylum Streptophyta; class Magnoliopsida; order Cucurbitales; family Begoniaceae; genus Begonia; species Begonia loranthoides. The sequence goes on along the minus strand of CM039468.1, from coordinate 44,278,078 downwards.
GTGATAAGTTCTTTTGGTGGGAGAAGTTTTGTTGCGAGTATTGCGCTCTTCAGTTTGTGGAGTCTAGTCTTGTTTTTGTTGCTCTCTACCCTTACAATGTACATTTTGAATATGAATATATTAGCCTTTACAGTTGAAAAAAGCAATTCATCATACTAATTATATTTGAATAGACTAAATTTCAGAGATGCTGATTAAGATGTTTCATCCCCATAATTTAGGGATTGCAATACAAGTCTTCACCATTCTTCGGCTATTTACACATCTGCTATTTACGCATCTTAAACATAAGAAAAACATAGGAATTAGCAATATAAATTATCGTAATAATCAAATCTAGTCATCTTATAAAAGTGAACTCAAATGCAGTTTTCCATTTAACAATTGAGCCACTGCCATAAAGAAGCCATTATCATTCTTAACTGATGGATAACATTACATTACCTCATTCTGATCACCAGTCCACTGATCACCTGTGAGATGCCTTAGATATTCTCCAAATTCTTCATCAGATGCCTTTTTGTAAAGAAAAAATAGCTAAATTAGTGAGTCTGATAAAGTACAAACAGTCTGCAGAAAAGTAGATTTTCCAATGACAAAATAAATAAACAATATATTAGAACAGTTATTACTACATCCCTTCTAAATTTAAAAAAGATTAATTAGGGGGATGCCTAGCATTTCTCCTTATAAAAATACTAAGCGAAACAACACACCAGACAAACTCCAAACGCCTTTGCCACGCCGCCTAAAGTTACATCTGAATGCAAGGGCCCCACCCCTCCATAGATAAATACCTAATGAAAGTCAGGCCAAATAAATCAATTATTTAAAAAGAGGAGCACTGAAATAGGCTTTAAAAACTACTTCCATTCATAAAGTGTACCATATCATTATTTGATCTTCGAAATTCAACCTCTTCAGCCACAGCATCGATCTGGTAAAGCAGAAAATAACCGGGTGAAAATAGCATTAAAGGGTCAATGTAAGATAAAAACTACAATCATCCAAATACTTCATTATATCTTTCTCTTGGCATTGTAAAACTTCTTATGTTCATTCTTGAAATCAATTCTTTTTTATATAAATTTTGGTTTAGAAAACTAGAACTTCAATAAAAATGATTATAGTTATAGCTTATAGATTATAGAGTAATGCGTAGATTTCTGCGAGTAACTTACATCATTTCGTACTACAGCAGAATGTGATACAGACCACCCAATGGAATTGAGTTTGGTAAACAGCGAAGATCCAAAAAGATCCTGAACAGTGCCAAAACTGAGCTATGGAACAGAGAAAAGGGAACAAGAACTTAAGCCTTACAGTCACGAAAATGAATAAAAAAAAATAGTACAGGAATGAAAAGCAAACTTCATATCTTCATTTTCATATTTTTTTGCTTTAAGTATAAATACCATGATAAAGTGACACATAAAGGGTACAAAGGATCATCAAAAAGAGTACAAGAACCAAAATGCTGAAAGGAAAGAGGGAGCAAGAAAAATCCACGAGATATTAAAATGACTCTCAATAAGATAGAATCTCCGCCAACTACCTCCCTGACTCAAGAAATAAAAGGAAAAAGAAAAGAAAAAAAAAAGCTTAAAAGATCAAAGGAAGAAAAGTATTTAAACAGGTAAAGGTAAGACTTCGCATAAGTTTTTTATTAATCTCAAAACTTTGCAACGAACTTTCTTTTAAAACTCATCGAGAGAAATGAATAATAAAAAAGTAGTAATCACACGGAGCTTACAGAATTTCATCTCCAACAGCAATGACTGAAGCTGTACGTGTACTATTCTTTTGCAAATCCACACACTTCATGCCATTGTTCACTGACTGTGATCGATTATTAACGAAAGGAGAAAACTTTTTTACTCTCCCTGCTCTTTCTAATCTTCCATCTGAAAGTAAGTAAGCTGGCTTGAAGGTTTGTTTTTCCCCAGATGAATCACTAGTGCATAATAACGAATTAGGAAGAGTGTCATGTATGCTCCCAATAGAGGTATATCTGAGAAAATGGAAATGGAATGGGTTAAAAAAAACCAAGAAAAGTTTTATTTTGATTACAAGTAAATATCCTGCCAAATTAACAACACCATGTCTGGTCAAAGAAAATATAACACCTAAACCAAATCAAAGAAACATTACCCTTGATCATAAAGACTACAGTATTGAACCTTGCAGGTTAACATGAAGGCCCATACATCTCTGACCATGAAAAAACAAACAAACAAGTCAGAGAACCTCAAACAACAAGCATAAAATGGTCATAGCTAATAACTTTTCAGTATTGTTATGTTCATTATGTAACTTAAACGTAGCTTCGATAGGGAATATAGATTATAAGAACAAACCGGTACGACCAATCCAAAATAGGATTCACTCTCATGAAAGGTGGCCATCCTGGAGAACTGGGAGAGAATTTTTCTTGGCCAACCTGCAAAATTACAAAAATAAATTGTAGAGAACAAAATCAAAACAATAAAGGAAATAAATTGCATCCTGTGAATAACATATGGCTAAACTTCTTTTTATGGATAATGGGTCCAAACTTACCGCAGTTGGATCACCAATTCGAACACCAAGGAAGATAGCCTTGATTGGGTTAGCTTTAAGCAAACCCTCCAAACCAGACTTGAAATCCAAGCGAATAATGTCCATGCGCAAACCATAACTAATAAAGTGACTAGAATATCAGTTAAAATCAATGAATTTGATTCCATCAAAAAGAATTGTAAACAAACAAACAATGATTTTTTGGGTTCTTAATTAATTGTATCAAAAACAGAAAATAAAAACTGAAATAGGTGCAAAGTACACAAGTACTAAAAGATTAATTAGAATCTTACCTAGCAGCCGTATCATAAGTGAATGAGTTAATTTCAGGGAAAGCAGTAGGGCACTCAAAGTATATAGTTCGCATTGGAAAATTCTTTTGGCCTTCAACGCCACAATCCTCCTCCCCTTTATGTAAAAAATAACCAGCCCGAAGTAAGTGCAGTAGAACCTACAAATTATTTATTCATTGAGATTATATATAGACAAAAGATAAGTGAAAGAGCATCCTAACAAAAACTATAATTTTAAGACTTACGGTTGAGTCCTTTCCTCCATTGAAGCTGAATGCAAGCTCTTCCATACTGTCACATAAAAAGAATATGGCAAAGCTCAAGAACAAAGGCAAACCCATATATAGCCAACTTTTTTAGGAAAACATAAGCATTTCTATGTCAAAACTCAATTTCTTCAGGCTAAATACAAACTATTCATATGGATTATAGAAAGTAATATTTATGTTTCTCTTCACACTACGGCTGATTATAAAGTGAAGCACGTTCTCTTTCTTATTAACCACACACCCAGTGGTTGATAACGTACGTGAGGAGAAACTATAGAACTTATACGCAATCAAACATAAAAAAGTAAACAATAAAAACTTACGAGTACAGATTCAGAGCTCTCTGAATAATATAGATGGCGTTAGAATATTTGGTCTTGAGTCTTCGATCATCACACTCTCTAATTGCCTTATCGATCTCCATTACTCTACAATCGTCAACACCTAGAACAAACAAAATGCAGTTTCAGAAGTCGAACCATTCTGCCGCTTTTTGGAATTAAAAGAAAAACAAAAGATGGGTCCGCGTTAATAGAACAAGAATTCTCCCAATAAATTGATCTGATGGTTACTGCTAAACTCACCCTTAATCGAGAAGAAGAACAATGGAAGAGTTTCAGAGAAATGAAACTGAAAACCGAAGCGGGAGCACCCTTTTCTAGGAATTCATTTCCCTTTTTCTTGCCAAGGAAAAACGAGATTGGAATGCAAAATCGAAACGACGCGTTCTTTAAATGCCACAGATAACTTATCTGACAATCCAGAAATTTGGGTCTCCGTTGGTTTGGCTTGCGTGCAAAACAAAAGCCAACCCACTTTGAAGAAGCTGACGAGAACTAATACCCATTCCCCTCCTCTCTATCATCATCCAAGCCAATCTCGGATTATTCCTTAATGATTTTATATTCTTTCTGGCCTCTCTTACTTTTCCTTTTTTTTTTCTTTTTAATTTTTCCAGCTTGTCAGATTCTCCGAACCTTCAAAACCCGACAAAAATTTTGTCCAGAAGAGAGCCCAGTCCTTGCTTGATTGCTAATTCTGTACGCTTGAATAAATGGAAGGAAAGACAAATTTGTCAATCTCTCTCTTTCCCGCGACTAACCATATATGCATTCAATTACCCATTAACTCTAATTATTTATCACTACTCTCAAAAGTTTTTATTATTAGACTATAGAAAATTTAATTATTTATATTTGCGAGCATTCTATCATTTCAAATCGTGGAAGAGAAGAGTGTCCAGCAATTGCGAACTTGCTTTCTTCATTCAAGAACCGTGGTTAGCCTTAAAATTTGGTCACGGGTTTAACCTTTTTTGATTGGGCTTAATGGTCGGTTTTGGGTTCAAATTCTAGTTTGGTTCAGCTTTATGTTAATTTTTTTAGAAAAATGTGTAAAACAAATGGTTTCTTTAATTATTTAACCTAAAGAGAGCGAGATTAACTTTAAAATTACAAATTTAATATGATTTTTTAAATTGAGTTTTTCTGCATGATCAGTTCAATTTAAATTCACCCCTCGTAAAATTCACAAATGAAACGTAAAGAATTTTGAATTTTTCTTCAATACTCAGGAACCAAAATCCAAACCAACTCGTAATAGATTTGGGTGAGTTGGGCAGGTACATGACACATTGTTATTGGGTAAAAGAGGAGACCGGGTCGTACCTGGGAAAGGAAGGAGAACTTGCTTGGCCCTTACCTGCCCTATCAAAACTAGTCACTGTTTTTTTGTTGTCAACACATTCACATTTATTTTTTATGCGCAAAAAGATATTAAAAATCAAGCTACTGATTTGATATTAATCCATCACTTATATCATATAGCTCCTTCATTTCAGTATTTCATGACCTTATCCTAATAATCAGAAACTGAAATCTAAGAATCAAGATTACCAAATCTAAAATGGAGAAAAGCATGCTAGGAAGAAAACAAAGAATAGCTAGTGAGTAGTTAAAAATAATTAGCTGTCAATGTAATTGCTTGAAAGAATAATAAATACAGGGCAATATGAGAAAAGAGGTAAAAAGAGAGTAGTGAAGAAAGCAAGGGAGGGGGGTTAGATGAGTTGTCTGCTACAGTTGTAATTGAATTTACAAAGAAAAAAAAAAGTATTCTCATCAATTTGGTATCAGAGCGATTTTTTTCCTAGAGAACAGTTCTGTCCGAGAGAAAAGATGATGACTCGTTCGGAAGCTCAGAAGGAGAATGCAGCGGAACGACAGAAGGAAGATGCTAGTTGGAAAGAAGCGATGGGTCGAGATATGGCGCAGTTGCAAGACCAAATGGCAAAGATTCTTGCCTACATGGATGAACAACATGTCTCGGCTGAATCGGTTGAAGCTCTGAGGCACGCAACGGCAGAACGCAATGGTAGAGAGAGCGATCAAAGGCAGTTTCAAAGCCAATAATTCTTTCCGCGAAGATTGGAGCTACCAATTTTCAGCGGAATGGACCCAAAAGGGTGGTTATTTAGAGCAAAGCGTTCCTTCAGCATCAACAGACTTACAGAGGAGGAAAAAATTGAGTCGGCACTAGTATGTTTCGAAAGATCAGCTCTCTCTTGGTATCAATGGCAAAGTAGTAAACGTCCATTTCCGAGTTGGTTAGTTTTAAAGCAACAGCTTATGGAGAGATTTGCCCATTCCAGAATGGGACATGGATGTGAAAGACTATTATCTCTGAAACAGGAAAGCACAGTGGAGGAGTATCGCACAGAATTTGAATCTGTTGCTTCGAATTTGTTTGGAATTTCAGATGAAGTTATGTTTAGTTCTTTCTACAATGGTTTGAAAAATGAAATCAAAGGTGACGTGCGGTTAATGAGGCCAATGAGGTTGTATGATTTGATGCACTCATCTCAGGTTATTGAAGATAGGAATGAGTTGATGAAACATGGGGGGGAAGGGGGCGCAGAGAAAAAATGTTGTGGTGGAAAGACCATATTCAAAAAGAACTGGTAGGAATTCCTTTAATGGTGGCAAGAATGTATCTAGAGACAATTATACAGTTCCGCTAGTAGCAAAAAAATAGGAAGGAGAACGGCGAAGATTGACAGAGGCTGAAATTAAATCAAGAAGAGAGAAGGACTTGTGTTTCAGATACGATGAAAGATACACAATAGGCCATCAGTGTAAGAAAAAAAACATTGCAAGTATTGATGTTAGAGGATGAAGATAGCTTGGATAATTTACATGAACAAAGTTATGAATCGGGTGACAGAAGGGTTGCCCCTAATCAAGTGGAGCTTTCATTGAATTTTTTTAATGAGTTAACAAATCCAAGGACCCTAAGGCTATGGGGGAGTGTGAAGAATAGGAAAATTATTGTTCTCGTCGATTGCGGAGCAACCCATAATTTCATTGCAAATCAATTGGTAGAGGAGTTGCAATTGTCGGTTATATCTACTGTGATATATAATATACAATTGGGCAATGGAGAGTCAATTCAAAGTAATGGAGTTTGTGGAAGTGTGTTATTACAGCTGCCCGAATTAGAGGTTCTAGAGGAATTTCTACCAATAAATCTGGGAAATTCAGAGGTCATCCTTGGTATGCAATGGCTAAAATCTTTGGGAGAAATGAGTGTGAATTGGAAAATGTTGACCATGAAGTGTAAATTGGGAGACCATGTAGTAAACATTAGAGGTAATCCTAGTCTCTGCAAGAGTAAAATTTCCTTGAAAGCCATGGTTAAAACTGTTAAAAAAGAAGGGCATGGGTTGTTGCTGGAGCTGTGTTGTGGAAAAAAAGTTGGCTGAAGTTCCAGGGCAGCAGACCAAGGAATTGGAAGAATTATTAAAATCTTTTGAACATGTTTTCAATCTGCCCAAAGGATTGCCACCAATTAGAGATTGTGATCAAGCTATAAGACTAAAAGGAGTACCCCCTATTAATATTGGGTTGTATAGATACCCGGTTGTACAAAAGGATGAGATTGAGAAGCTCATTGAAGAGATGTTAGTTGCCGGTATAATTCAACTGAGTTCAAGTCCTTTCTCTAGTCCAATTATTTTCGTGAAAAAAAAGACAATAGCAGGCGATTTTGTGTGAATTATAGGGTTGTGAATCAGGAAACAATTAAAGATCGTTTTCCAATTCTGGTCATTGACGAATTGGTGGACGAACTACATGGCGCTTCCATCTTTTCTAAGCTGGATTTAAAATTCGGCTATCACTAGATTCGTGTACGACAAGAGGATGTCTATAAGACGGCTTTTAGGACTCATGAGGGCCATTACGAGTTCTTAGTAATGCCCTTCGGTTTGACGAACGCTCCTTCTACGTTTCAAGCATTGATGAACAAGGTATTTCACCCGTTTTTGCAAAAAAATTTATTCTAGTGTTTTTTTTATGATATTTTAGTGTATAGTTCATCTATGGAGGAGCATTTGGATCACCTGAAAATTGCCTTGCAAACACTATCAAAACATCAGCTCTACGTAAATAAAAAAAAATGTTCTTTTGCCCAAGGAGAATTGGAATATTTGGGTTACATCATTTCGAAGAAAGGAGTTGCAACTGACCCGTCAAAGATATCGGCTATTATGCAGTGGATGTCTCCAAAAACAATTAAGTAGCTAAGGGGATTTCTCGGTTTAACAGGTTATTACCAGAAGTTTGTTTCCAGATATGGAGGCATTGCACTGCCTCTAATAGAACAGCTGAAGAAAGACAAGTTTCTATAGACAAATGAAGTTGAGTTGGCTTTCCAGAAATTGAAGTCGGCCAGACATCCCTTCCGATTTTGGCGATACCCAATTGTGGGGAACTTTTGTTATAGAAACTGATGTGTCGAGTTTTGGAGTAGGAGCTGTACCCATGCAGAACCAAAAGCCAATTGCATTCTTTAGTCAGCAATTATCTAAACAAAAGCAATTGAAGTCTGTTTATGAAAGAGAATTGATGGCCATAGTTTTGGCTATTTAAAAGTGGAGATCGTATCTTTTAGGATCCCATTTCATTATTCGTACAGACCAGCGAAGCTTGAAATTTCTACTGGAACAGAGGATTGTAGTAGTTGAACATCAACGATGGTTGACAAAACTCTTAGGGTATGACTTTGAAATCCAGTATAAACCTGGATGTGGTAATACAGCAGCTGATGCTTTGTCTAGAAAGGATGATAGCTCCTTAGATGAAGTGGCTTTGTCTACTTTGTTATGTTTGGGCATTATTAATTCTGTGGATTTAGAGAAAGAAATAGAAATGGATGAGAAACTGAAGGTCAATTGTTTTATAAAAACAGAAAGGTTGTCTCAGGTCAATCCAAATTTATCCAGCAGATTTTGTTTCTCTTCCATTCTAGTCCAGCTGGGGGCCATGGAGGTATTACTAAAACTGTCTTACGTCTTGTTGTTGAACTTTACTAGCATGGTATGCGTAAAGATGTTAAACAATTTATTAATAATTACTTGATTTGCCAGCAAAACAAATATGTTGCTTTGTCACCGGTAGGGCTCCTATAGCCTTTGTATGTTCTCGGGATATATGGGAAGATATCTCAATGGATTTCATTGAAAAACTGCTAAAGTCTAATGGTAAAGATACAATTTTTGTCGTCGTATACAGGCTGAGCAAATACGCCCACTTTGTCGGCCTTAGCCATCCTTACAGTGCTCGAACAGTGGCGCAGTCCTTCTTTGATAATATTTTCCGTTTGCACGGCATGCCCAGGTCAATTGTTTCCGACCGCGATAAGGTCATGGTACTTCGTTGAAGTTCAGTTCTGCGTACCACCCACAAACGGATGGGCAATCTGAAGTTCTTAATCGGATACCTGAAGCTTTTTTACGTTGTTTTTCTGGTTAGAAACCGACGACATGGGCTTCTTGGCTACCTTGGGCAGAATTCTAATATAATTCTTCCTATCACTCGGCGATTAAAATGACTCCTTTTAAGGCGATCTACAAACGGGATCCTCCTTCCATCTTGCATTATGAGGTTCAGGATGTTTTGCCTATTGCTGCTATCAATCTTCAGTTGCGTGAGATGGACGAAGTGTTGGAACAGTTAAAGACCAATCTTTTGAAAGCCCAAGCGGTGATGACTTCAGTTGCTAATAAGCACCGGAGAGATGTGGTATTTTCGGTCGGTGATTATGTCTAGTTGAAACTTTAACCTTATAGACAGAAATCTCTTGCTAAACCATTACATCTAAAGCTATCTCCAAAATTTTATAGTCCTTTTATTATTTTGGAGAAAATTGGAAAAGTGGCCTACAAATTGCAGTTGCCCGAGACTGCTACTATCCATCCAATTAGGGGTGGGCAAGAACCGACCAGAACCTGCGGTTTCGATTCTCGGTTCCTACATTTAAAACTGGTTCGGTTCTCGGTTCCATACACCTAGAACAGAGAGAACCGAAATGTTTTAAAAAATAAAATAGGGACTCCCAGCAGCTGCGACCCTGGAACCGAGAGGCGAGAGTCGAGAAGACAAATCAGTGAACCTAAAACCTACGAAATCGTTGCACCTCAGCTGATTCCGAGGGTACGAGGCGAGAAGACGAGAAGACAAAGCTGCGAACCAGCATCTGTGAACCTGGAACCGAGAGGCGCGAAGGTGAATCTGCGAAGACGAACCAGCGAATTGCTCCCCTGATTCTGAGGGTACGTCTAGTTAAAAATCGTTGCTTTTGGATTTAGGGTTTGCGATTTTGACCGAGACTTTGATTTAGGAGTTCTTCTGTTTTGATTTATGCTTCGATTTAGGGTTTGTAGATTGTTTATCTTCTGTTTTTGAGTTCATCAGGCAATAGGTATGCCTTTCGGGAAATTTTCTTACGAAGTTCTAAATTCTTTCCACTTAATTGTGTGCATATTATATTCAGTGTACAATTGTGTGCATATTCTATTCAGTGTTGATATAAATATATATAAATATGATGATAAAGCTATTCAGTGTACAATTGTGTGCATATTCTGTTATATGAATGTTTGATTGTTTTTTCCAGAGTAAAAATGGGAATAAACCATTAAGATGGACGAAGGGTTTGATTGCATTGTTCAATTGCTAATTGCTTGTCTTGCATAGAAATAGGCCATGGTGTTTCTGTCTCTATCGGAAGCTAGAACTGGAAAGGCAAAAAGGAGGAAGATTTTGAAAGATGGACAAGACATAGCATTATTACAGCTTTGAATCAAAGCTGGAAGGACTTGTAAGCATCGCATTATTAGATATATTTGAAGCCTATCTGCTTATTATATGTGTAAACATTGAAGTCTATCTGCTTTTTTAAAGTAGTGAATAATCAGATTTTTGTCCAGATTTTGCATTTCAAATTGCTGGAAGAATTTGCATTTCAATGTTTACATTTTGCATTTTCATAACTTGCTGGAAGAATTTGCATTTCAAGTTGGGAACTGGAACTGACCCGAACCGAACCAAAACCGAGCCTCAGTTCGGGTTCCAGGTCCAGTTCCATATGGTTTCGGTTCCGGTTCCGCTTCCTTACTCTCGAAATCGAGAACCGAATGGTCGATTCCAAAAGGTCCGGAACCGAGAACCAATTTGCTCATCTCTACATCCAGTGTTTCATATTTCATTGCTTCAAAAATTTAACGGTCAGATCACTGTTGTTACACCCTTGCTAGATGAGATTTTGCAAGCTAATTCTTTTCGGATTGAACCTGAGGGCTTACTCAATGTCTAGAGGCAATGTGGAGATTGTCGAAAAATTTTAGTTTTGATTAAATGGAAGCACTTACCTCCAATGGAAACGACTTGGAAGGAGTTTGACTATATTCGTATTCAATTTCCTACTTTTAACCTTGAGGACAAGGTTCTTTTATGGGCGAAGAGTAATGATAAACCTCTTATGAGGTTTACATATGCTAGGAAGAAAACAAGAATAGCTAGTGAATAGTTAAAAATCATTAGCTGTCAATGTAACTGCTTGCTTTATAAAATAATAATAAATACAAAACAAAATGAGAAACGAGGTAGAAAGAGAGTAGTGAAGAAAGGGGGGGTGTGGTAGATGAGTTGTCTACTACAAATGTAATTGAGTTTACAGAGAAATAAAGAAGTATTCTCATCACAAGCATCATCACAAAAATCGACCCGCTTGATATGCCAATTTGGTATTGTTCTACTGCGGCTCCCTGAATTCTCATGCAGGAAGCAAAGTTAAAAAAGAGAAAAATGTATAAAATGGGCCAGTGAAATAATTAAATTATGAAACGGTCTATCTCATTTGAAGCAAATCTAGCTCGGTGCAAATCAATACCGGGCTCTTTTAGATAACTATGACACGCTCCATTAAAAGAAATCACTGCTTCAAAATGTGTTCTAACTCACCTGCGTGCTTGTTGAGTAATGAGATTTGACATAAGATAGAATCTAACCTTTGTTTTGTGCTCATTCAAGAACATGGAGATGACCATTTTAAAAGGAAATTTGGGGAGAAATTCACAACTTGAGTCAATCAACATATTATAATTTCCCAAATTAAGGTTCAAAAAGAATTGGCAAATTATATGATGTCCTGTGATGTGAGGAAGAAAGGGAGGGGAGATCACATTATAGAAATAATTAAAATATGAACCAGTTAATGTATGAAGGATATCTTATAATTTTCATTCTCGCACAATCCAAAAGAAACTTCCACTGGGAATGAAAATATCTAACCTTTGAGCATAGTGGCAGTTGTTGTTACCAGTTGCAAAGCCAGTTCCTTTCTCTGGATAATCTCAAACTTTCATAATGGTTTTCTCATTGAGGTGCAGAGAAAGCAATGCTGATCAGAAAAGAATATCTAAAGAATTACTCCAAGAAAGGTGCACAACTTTCAGAACAAGTTTTTCCTGCCCATCCAGAAATTCTTTTCTTGTCAGATATATGATGGAACCATATCCTGGACCTACCAATATTTCCATGTTAAGATATACTGTCAGACTCTGGGGGCCTCAAGATCAAAGTCAAAGACCAAAACGCATAACAATTTGGCTAGATCGTACCTCAGGTCAGAATTAAGTTCCACTTCTATTTGAACGTGAACTTAGTAGACCTCCAATATTTTTCGGGCCTTTGAAATTCATTCTCTTTCATTCCTTGAATTTTATTGACAGGTAGTTGGTTCAAGTCATTTCGTCCATTTAGATCCGGCCACTATGGCACCTCAATTAAGTTGCATCCAGGCTACACCGCAGGAGTCATAACAGCTTTTTATGTGAGAGAGTGGACAAAGACTAACAACCAACAATAAACTCAAATCTTTTTCTTTCATTGTTTTACTATCTAATTCTGACTATAACGGGTATATACACAAACACCAATGAATTATTAATGGCAGCTTTCTCACCGTGAAGCTCCCCCTGGCTACAATGATGAAGTACACAGAGTTTATTGGGACAACATTTGAAAGCCTTATACGTTACAGACCAATGTTTACATTAGAGGAAGTGGAGATGGAAATATTATAGATAGAGAGATGAAATTTCATCTATGGTTCGATCCTACCAAAGATTTCCATCACTATGCAATTCTTTGGCATCCTCGTGGAATTCTGTAAGCTTTTTTTTCTAAACTAAAGTTCAGTTTTGTCTCACTAATCACCCAACAATGGTATGCAGTTATTAATGAAAGAAAACAGAGAGAAGAATGATTTGTTTTCGTTACTTCTGAATTAACAATACATGACAACATATAGTGTTTGAGCAAAAATAGGAAACTACCTAACTAGATAAGGGATCTACTTAAAATTTAAATCTCGTGATTTAAGGATTTAGAATAGAAATTCTTAACATGTTATGCACTTGCTAACTGATCTTCTAATAACAAAAATAAAATTTAACGTTGGCCCTTAAGCTGTAGAATAGCTGTCTTCTATTTCCAGTTTGGAGATATTTCATGAAAAATTGCACTATAAGTCCCTTAATTAATATGCCTGACAGTTGACTCCCTAAAGGCACATATGACATGCAAACTAGGCTCCCTTCCCGTTTGTTCTTTCATGGAGTGGCTGTCAATCTCAACATGTTTTGTCATGTCTCATCATTTTTAGATGATTATGAGCAAGGTTGATTACTGATTTTATGTCACAATATAACTTATATATGTAACTACTGGTTCACGACCAAATTTTCTTGTTACCCTCAAGAGGAATACTGTAACGTCCTCCGGTGCTCCCAGTACAATATTGTACGCTTTGGGCCGAAGCCCGCCCGGGTTTGTTCTTGGGGTTAGCCCAAACGCGTTGTACTAGGTAGGAAGGGGCTCCATACTTATATACCATGCATTTTCTACTCTCACAAGCGATGTGGAATTGTGCCCTCCTGATATGGGCCGGACCCACAACTGGGCATTTCCTGGCCTTCACAGGGCAGGATGCCACAATCTCCCCCCCTTGGGGACCCGACGTCTTCGTCGGTCACACTTCCGGTTGGGATTTCGCTCTGATACCATTTGTAACGTCCCCCGGTGCTCCCAGTACAATATTGTCCGCTTTGGGCCGAAGCCCGCACGGGTTTGTTCTTGGGGTTAGCCCAAAATGCGTTGTACTAGGTAGGAAGGGGCTCCATGCTTATATACCATGCATTTTCTACTCTTCCAAACGATGTGGGATTGTGCCCTCCTGATATGGCCCGGACCCACAACTGGGCCTTTCTTGGCCTTCACAGGGCAGGATGCCACACATACCACATATTTTTTGTTGCAAGATAAAGCTCCTTGTTTCGTGTATGAAACTTCAATGCCAAGGATATACTTCAGTTCTTCAAGTTCTTTTATCTCAAATTCCCTAATTAAGAATCATTTTAAATCATTTTCCTCCTCCTTATCATTTCCTATAACAACAATATCACCATCAACATAAACTAAGAGAGTTGTCACAGCCCCATAATCCGAATATTAGATGAAAAAAGTATCATCTCCTTGGCTCTGTTGGTATCCATTTGCTTTCATCACTCTGGTCAATCTTTCAAACCAAACTCTGAGGGATCGTTTGAGCCCAAAGAAACCTTTTTTCTATACTTAGTTGTCTTTTCTCCTCCAAAATCTGGTGCAATGCTATGAAAATAGTCTGTGTAGGACATTTTCTACATCACAACGGTCAAGTTGCCAATCATAGCTACAGAGTTAATAGAATTACTCTCGTGTTCATCATTACCACAACACAAACTTCTTATAATGATGACTAGAGCAAATTTGTCATAATAATTAACTTCATATGCATAAGTATAGCACTTAGCAACTAACCTCGTTTAATATCTTTCAAGTGAACCATCAACCTTACATTTCAGGTTGAAAATCCATTTGCAACCAACAATTCTTCCTTTTTATTTTATCAACAATCTCAAATGCCTTTTTTTTCCTGTCCCTTCATTTATTCTTTCACAGCACTACTCCATTATCTTTTACTTAGTGTTTTAGTGAAAACACTTGGACAAAAGTAGTATTTAGGCTCACAACAAAATTTCTATAAAGTGGAAACAGACCGTGATACATAGTGTGACAGATAACATAAAGGTTGATCTTGCATTAATACGGCTCCCAATCCGATCCCAGAGGCATCAGTTTCAATAACAAAAGGTTTGTAAAATCCGAATGTGCCAATAAGGGAACCGTAGTCATGGCGTGTTGGAGTTGTTGAAATGATGCTTCAACTGATGTGGTCCAACTAAATTTATCCTTCTTCAAAAGATCCATTAGTGGTTTAGCAATCTGACACTAATTCGCCACAAATTTTTGATAATAACCAATAAGACTAAAAAAAACTATGAACTCTTTCACATTACTAGGGAAAGGTCATTTAAGCATTACTTCAATTTTAGTATGATCAACGGATACACCTTCACGTGAAATAATGTCTCACGTATTCGAGTCTCTTCTTAGCAAAAAAGCATTGAGATTTTTTTGCATATAATTGGTGCTCTTTGCGAATTTCCAAAACTTATTGTAGGTGACCCGTTTGTTCTTCCAACGTGTGAATATAAATCAATATATCATTAAAAAAAAAACATGTACGAACTTACAAAGATACTTTTTAAAGACGTTATTCATAAGAGAGTGAAAGGTAGACAGTGCATTTGTAAGTCCAAATGACATCACTAAGAACTCATAGTGTCCCTTATGTGTTCTAAAAACCATTTTGGGAATATCTTCTCGTCAAACTCTAGATTAATGATATCCAAATTTCAGGTCAAATTTTGAAAAGACTTGAATTGCATGCACCTTGTCAATAAGTTCTTCGATAATCGGAATAGAAAATTGATTAAATACTGTGACCTTATTCAAAACTCAAAAATCAACACAAAACTGTCATATCCCATTTTTTTTAACCAACAATATCAAACTCGAAAAAGAGCTATCACTAAACTGAATGATCCCTGCTAGAAGCATATCTCACACCAACTTTTTGATTTCATCCTTTTGGTATTTGAGAATATCGATAAAGTCGAACATTAACTGAAACGGCCCCTTCGTAGGACACAATAACGTGATGTGCCAATAAGAAAGTACTGCAACTTTTCCCCTAAGACCAATGTGGGTTTATAGACTCATTCAAATAATTAAATAGTATTTAATTAAAAATATTTTAGAAAATGTTTTTAAAATTAATTGTAGTAGAGTAACATGGTGTGTTTTAAATTATTGTCCATTTATTTTAAGTATCTTTTAGGATTCCTAGATATTTATTTAATTATCTCTTTTTGTATTCTGTTGTATTTGTTATTTAAGAAAATGAAAGTAGTATGAGAAGGGATAAATATTTTGAAAAAATTGTCTAAGAAGAGAGCTAGCTGACCTCTCAAACATCTCGCTATTTTGTAATTCCTTTTTATATTTTATTAATAGTATGGAGTACGTATTAATAGTATCATAGCAAAAAATATTCTGGAGATTATGAATTGGGTCAACTCTGCAAGTAGATTCGATCAGAGATGATTTCTTTCCGTGATGAAATCTCTCACGAAATTAAGTCATTGCAGGCAGAGGTAGCTTCGCTCCTGACTTTGAAGTTGGTTGTGGCTTTGAAGGCTGACATGGCTGCAATCTTGGTGCAACTGACTCTTTTCACTATGACCCAACATGGAAGAGAAATCTATAATGCTATCAGTCTAGGTGAGCAAAAGGTCGAGGAATACGAATTTGAACCAGAAGCGAGCAAAGAGACTGGATCCGAACAGGAAGAAGTTTTGAGCCCGCTGGAAAAAATGGCAGCGTCGGAACACTATCATGTTCGGCCGACATCAACTGTTGGCAAAGAAAAAATGACAGAGAAAGATGGTGAAGGGTTGCACATGAAGATCGACAGGTTAGGGTTGGCGGCAACAAATCCCGACGACTTGACGGTGGACGACTCGATGAGAGGAGATCTGCACCGATCTGAGGTGGAGGAAGAACGTGGAGGAAGGAGTTTTCACCTCCAATCTGACCAACGGAAAGACAAGGACTTCCACTTTATTTTCGTTTATTCTGTTTAACTACCAAGACTGAGGTGGGAGCCACAATTCAAGATCATTCACCTTGAAGACAATGTGCATTTTGGGCAACGGGTATTGATAGTCATTCAAATAATTAAATTGTATTTAATTAAAAATATTTTAAAAAATGTTTTTAGAATTAATTGTGGTAAAGTGAAATTGTATGTTTTAAATTATTGTCCACTTATTTTAAGTGTCTTTTAGGATTCACGTGTCTTTTAGAATTCTTAGATATTTATTTAATTATGTCTTTTAGTATTTTATTGTGTTTGTTATTTAAGAAAATGAAAGTAGTATGAGAAGAGATGAATATTTTGGGAAAATTGTCTAAGAGCAGAACTAGCAGACCTTTCGAACATCTTGCTATTTTGTAATTTTTTTTTTATATTTTATTAAAAAGATAAAGTACGTATGAGTTTACGATTCAATAGAGGATGCCTACTCAAGGGCCACCAAGGATGGAAAATATGGAGCAGAGTATAGATACCAACCGTTTGTTGCAAAGTATGCCAACTTCAAGGCTCGTGATTGTTCAGCCTATGCACCAGCACAGTGCCACACAATTAATGTTTCTCTATTTCGATCTGATAGACTGAGTCTGCCCAAATACAACGCTGTGAGATGTGTTCAGAGCCACTACATGGTTCACAATTATTGTTGGAACGCAAGAAGAGAGCACTACCTATGAAAGCGGGCAATAATTATAAAATCACGCATTAATGAAAAAGTAAGCTTTTCATATAATTTCATAAATATTTCCTTATGCCCAACATCGAATTGCCAAAATGTATTGCCGTATCTTTTGTTTAGAGTCCCAACGAGAAAAACAAAATAGAAGTCTCAATAAATCCATGATCCTATGAGTTTTCGATAATATTTTATATATTTAGTTCGAGTAGGTGGCCTGAGAATGTCTAGTTCTAGTACATACAAAAAAAAATAACAATCTAGCAAAAGAAAATTTAGTAATTAAAGTTAACGTGGAAAGTGAGAGAGGTAGGGGACTCAATAATTAGACAATCAGAAGTTTCTGCCTTCTCTTATCTATATTTAAGTGCTCACTCAACACGTTTAATTTCCTCTTTTCTATGGCTTGCATGTCCCTTCCACTGAAACTTGCCCATTTTTGCCAGCCATTTGTTGGGGAACCTATGCTCTTTGCCTAATTACTGCAAGCAAACAGAATGAAAAACAACAAACACAATTTATTTCACCCGTAAACATTACAACAGTACAGCAAAACAAAAAGGGTCTGCAATCCCTTCCCAACAATCCATTTTCCCCCAATGTTTTCTTCGTAACCCGCACACTCAACTTCTCCTTTGCTTTTATTTTTTAAACCACAATTACATATTACTAACATACCTTTAAATAACTACTATAAAAGACCTTTAATAACTATTAAAACACTCTTTTATTTTGTCTTCCTATTATACTTGAAGTTGATAGGAGGTGTTTCTCTCCTAACATTACCCCCGACCCAAACAGGCACTTTGTCCTCTAGGTGAAAAGTAGGGAATTGATGTTGAATAGTAGCAAAAGATTCCCATGTAGCCACTTCCGGAGGTAAGCCTTGTCATTCAATTAAAACTTCTAAGAACTCTTGTTCACCCATTGTTGTCTAACGCATATCAAGAACATTGAGCGGTTCGATTAAAAGCTTCGAATCAAATGATAATTGAGGTGGAATATGAGTAGAAGCGGTGTAGCGCCAATAGCTTTTTTAAGCTGTGAAACATGAAAGATAGGATAAATGGTTGCAGTTGGAGGAAGAGTGAGTCGATAAGCTACTTGACCAATCTTGGCCTCAATGGGATAAGAACCATAGAAGCGAGGATGTAACTTTTCATTACGCCGTCAAGCCAAAGACTAACGACGATAAAGTTGAAGCTTTAAATACACTAAATCACCAATGTCGAACTGAACATCGTGGCGGTGAAAATCAACAGAAGTCTTCATTATAATCTGTGCTTTATGCAAATAGAATTTGAATTCATCAAGAATACCATCACGCTCGGCTAATAGCTAGTCGACAGAAGCCACATGAGTAGAACGCAACCCATATCGTATTAACGGAGGAGGTGAGCGACAATAGACAATTTGAAAAGGAGTTGTGTGCGCAGCCGTATGGAATGAAGTATTATACAAATGTTCCAACCAAGGGAGCCAACGATACCATAATTTAAGTTGATGATGCACAAAACAACGAAGATAAGTTTCAAGACATCGATTGACAACTTCCGTTTGTCCATCAGATTGAGGATGATAAGTCGTACTGTGTCGCAAAGATGTTCCTTGGGCCTTAAATAGCTCTTGCCAAAAATGACTCATAAAAATCTTATCCCGATCAAAAACAATTAAAGAAGGAATCCCATGGAGATGGATAATTTCTTTAATAAATAAAGTGGCTACCGTTTGTGCTGTAAATGGATGGCGTAGAGCTAAGAAATGAGCATATTTACTAAGTCGGTCTACAACCACAAAAATGGTATTAAGGCCTTCCGAACGAGGTAACCCTTCAATGAAGTCCATTGAAATATCTTCTCACACTTGATTCGGTATTGGTAGAGGTTGCAAAAGACCTGCTGGAGATAGCTAAATATTTCGTTTGTTGACAAATTGAACAAAATGAAACAAAGTCAGCTACATCTTTGTGCATACCCAAAAAAAAAAATTCAACTGATAAACGTTGAAAAGTTTTAGCTAGTCCTGCATGTCCTCCCACTGAACTACCATGAAATTCTTGTAATAAAAGAGGAATTAATAGCGAACCTTTGACAAGCACCACACGGTTGTTGTAAAATAAATGATTAGCAATCATATGATAACCATTGGAAAGACTCAATCCTTGGAGGAGCTGTGATTTAATGGCACTCATACTTGGATTTTTTTCAATTTCAACATCAATCTGATCCCACGGAAGAGAGACCATAGATATAGTAATACTCATTAAGGACAATTCAGGACGATGTGAAAGTGCATCAACAACTTTATTTTCTAATCCGGGTCGATACTGGATTTCAAAATCATAACCAAGTAGTTTAGCAACCCATTTTTGATGTTCCGGATTAATAACCCTTAGTTCCAACAAAAATTTTAGACTCTGTTGATCCATACGAACTACGAACCGTCTTCCCAAAATATAAGGTCTCCATTTCTTAATAGCGAACACAATAGCCATCAGTTCTCGTTCATAGATAAATTTTTGTTGAACCCAAGGAGGTAATACATGGTTGCAGAAAAAAATGGGTCGATGGTCATACATTAATACCGCCCTCTATCCATGTCCAGATACATCGATTTTAATAACAAAAGACTGTGTGAAATCCGAAAGCGCTAAGATAGGTACTGTAGTGATAGCTTGTTTGAGTTGTCGGAAAGTCGCTTTAGCCGACGAGGACCATATAAATTTATCTTTCTTTAACAGATCAGTTAATGGCTTGGCAATCTGACCATAATGCTCCACAACTTGCAATAATACCCTGTAAGTCCCAAGAATCCTCTAAGTTCTTTGACATTTCTAGGTCAAGGCAACTGAAGCATGGCTTCAATTTTGGTTTGACTGACAGAAACGCTGGCATGAGAAATGATATGACCCAAATATTCGAGTTGTTCTTGAACGAAGAAGCATTTAGATCGATTGGCATACAGTTGCTTTTCTTGGAGGACCGTCAAAACTTGTTGCAAATGAATAAGATGATCTTCCATTGTAGAACTATATACCAACATATCATCAAAGAAGACAAGCACAAACTTACGGAGGTATTTTTTGAATATAGCATTCATAAGGGCCTAAAATGTAGACGGCGCATTGGTAAGGCCAAATGGCATTACTATGAATTCGTAATACCCTACACGTGTTCAAAAAGTCGTTTTGTGTATATCTTCCTGTCAAACTCAAATTTGATGAAATCTAGATTTGAGGTCTAACTTAGAATAAACTCGAGATCCATGTAACTTGTCAAGATGTTCGTCAATGATGAGAATAGGAAATTTGTTAGATACTGTGACTTTATTCAACGCTCGATAATATACACAAAACCACTAGCTACCATCTTTCTTTTTTACCAACAATACTGGACTCGAGAAAAGACTATTACTCGGTTGAATGATTCCTACCTGTAACATTTCTCTCACCAATTTCTCAAGTTCATTCTTTTGAATCTAAGGATATCGATAAGGTCGGACATTGACTAGAGTCGTCCCTTCTTATAATACAATGGCAAGATCATGTACCCACTTCAGAGGTAATCCTTTTAGTAAAGCGAAAACCATAGCAAACTGATCAAAAAGATTGCAGAGGTCCAAACTTTCAGCAAAAGGACCATCAACATGCTGTGTTATCGACCCAAATTCGATGAGGAAACCATATCCGTTCAATTTAAGGGCTTTAATAAGTGCTTTGAGAGAGACTTGCGTTTTACATAAATTCGGATCACCATACAAATCGACCATTTGGCCTTTCAATTCAAATTTCATACAGAGTTGCTTCCAATTAGTTTGGATATCACCCAAAGAGGCTAACCACTGCATTCCCAATATCACATCGAAACTACCCAATTCCAATGGCGAAAAATCAGCAACTATTCTCATTCCTTGGACCAATAGTAATAAGTCCCGACAAACCTCCTCTCCTCCAACTGTAAAACCAGTTTCTGTCATGACACCAAATCTTTTGATGTTGTCAGTGGAAATGCCCAATTTGGAAATTAATTCAGAACTCACAAAATTATGTGTGGCACAACTATCAATCAAAATAATTACTTCCTGATCATGAGTTTCACCTTTCATTTTCATAGTTCACGGGAATGTAAAGCCTACTAAAGAATTTGCTGATAACTCTACAGCTTCATCATTCTCTTCACCTTTATCTCTCTCATTATCGAACTCATCTATTTCTTCCTCATTTTGACAAATTAAAAGCTGTAATTCTTTTGCTTTACATCGATGCCCAATACTGAATTTTTCATCACAACAAAAGCATAACCCTGTAGCTCTACGATCTTGTAATTCAGCATCAATCAACCGTTTAAATGGTTTGTCAATTTTGGAAAAACTGACTTGGGGCCCGAATTCTCATTACGCATCTTATTATTCACCACCCGTGTACCGCTACTTGTCAAACCAACATTAGGGCAAATTTTATTATAAGCAAGACTGCAAATAGAGCCTAATAATTGCATTTGATCTTCCACCCTTTAAGCAGTCAACATAAGTTTTCCCAAACCAACCGGGCTCAACAAAATAATTTCAGCTTTAATTTCATCCTTCAAACCAATAATAAATTGAGCTTCTATAATATTTTCAGGAACAGCACCCAAAGAAAAAGCCAATTTCTCAAAATCCTTTCTGTAATTTCGCACTATACTCAATTGACGTAATGCTAGAAAACGCTCTTCCATAAATCCAACCAACGTGGAACGAAACCTGTCGATGATCTGAATTGTAAAATCCTCCCAAGAACGGAAAGGTCGACGGTAATCTTCCCACTAGAACTAGGCGAGAGCTCCGCCCTCCAAACAAACAGCGAGAGCCTCCATCCTCTCAGCATCGGTCATGCGGTTGAGGGAGAAAAATCGCTCAACACGATATATCCAATCGTCCGGTTTTCCTCCTTCAAAAATAGGCATTTCTAGTCGGCGGGTATGAATCTCTGCTCTCGGTCCTCTGTCACAGTGTCGGAACACACCCTCATCGGCGACACCACCAAACCCAACCTCGGAATGGACAGCATCATATTCGTCCGGCAATGTTCACTATCGGACAAAACGAAAATGCTGCTATTCGCGGTTCTCGCCATTTATTCGGGTAAGTCCTAATTTTTCCAAAATATTTTGCAAAATGGTTTCCAGCAATGGAATTTTTGAAATGCCTCCTCTCAAAAATTCCATCTCTTCCCACACCGCTGCCGATTTCTCTTCCACAGAATCCAAACGCACGTCCAACTTTTTTCGAGCCATCCCAGAACTGCTCTGATACCAATTTGTTGGGGAACCTATGCTCTTTGCCTAACTATAGCAAGCAAACAGAATGAAGAACAACAAACACACAATTTATTTCACCCGTAAACATTACAACAATATAGTAGAACAAAAATGGTCTGCAATCCCATCCCAACAATCCATTTTCCCTCCATGTTTTCTTCATAACCGCACACCCAACTTCCCCTTTGCTTTTATTCTTTAAATCACAATTACATATTACTAAAACATCCTTAAATAACTACTATTAATAACTATTAAAACACTATTTTATTTTGCCTTCCTATTATACTTTAAGTTGATGGGAGGTGTTTCTCTCCTAACACCATCGTTCACACAACCAAGAAAAATTGTTCACCGATTCTACTCACTTAAAATCAAAGTATAACTACTATACTAATATAAACAACGATTACATTTACCAACTGTATATTTGAATGATCCTTCAATGAAGCACAAAAATTTAGGAAATTCAAATCTAAAAATTAAGAGGATACCTCTTACCGCATTAGACATAGCAGCAATTGCTTGGTCTTAACAACTCATACAGTTTCGGGAACCCGCATTAGCATCAAACGATCTATTTAAAACAAACATTTGGGTTATTTAGTCATAGTTTCCGAAAAAAAAAACGAATTACTATAATGAGAAAAAGGAGCTAAATTTAAGTTGTCAAATAGATCTAGACTAAAGTACATGAAACTCACACCTACATGACAAGAATCCGATTCATGCAAGAGTGAGTTTAACTTCAAACATTTTACATAGAAAATCAGTCAATGCACTTACCATTTCATGAAAGCTTGGTACCAAAAAGTTGCAAAGTGTCCTCAGTCAGACAACCAAGCAAACCAAGGCTGGCAGCACCTGAATATTTTACATCTCGAACAAGATGCTGTTGTAATTTAAGTTTCTGACACTCTGAGAAGGTTGGCAATTCTTGTAAGCTTAATTCACCCCTCACTTCATCCCCAGATGCCAACAGTTTGTTATGATCTTGTATGTCAATTATAGTAGACTTTGGCAATCGGACACTGTCTACAGTTACACAAGCAGAACCAAGCTTCTGAAAGCATTGACTGCTTCGTTTCTTAAAAAGCACATGAGAACCCTCTATTCCACGCCCTGTAGGACTAAGTGATATCTGGGGAGAAGCCACACAATTCAGTGTTCCTGCTCTCGGACGATAGGAAGCAACAATGTCATCACTGGTAGAACAATAAGCAAGGGATATACAAACTCCTTGATTATCAGATTCAGGAACAAGAAATGGCCTGCAAATTTTTAATTTAAAAATAGTAAAACAACTATCACGAAGTATTCACAAATCCCTCTTTTAAATTACAGTGATGGAGGATGGGTACTTGATTATACTGTTATTGTAGGAGGAAAGAAGGAAACTCCATTACATTGAAGTGAAAAATCATAAATTAGAAAAAAAAATTTATTTGGCCTTCCAAACATAATCTAAGAAACCAAATAACTTAAGTAAGAGATAAAAAATTCAGCTTGCCCACAATAATAGGCGTTGAATTTTTAGATGATAACATGTTAATGTATAGGTAACCAAAAACATAACAAAAAACATTTTTTCTTAAATATTAAAGAGTAGAAAGTCACTAAATAAATACGCCATGAGAAGTGCAAGCCTCAAAGTATCCACAAGTAATAATGGTACAACCAAGTAAAAATGGTACGACCATGCCACAGAAATTTCTGGCCCGTGAACTATGAAATTGGTATGACACCATTGTTGAAAAACTAGTCAAAACTTTTGAACCCATCAAAAGTAAAACTGCATAAAACTTTCAAATCTAAACTAAAACTATGAGGACTATTAAATATGAGAAGTAAAAAAAAAAATAAGAAAAATAAAGTTTGCGCACGTGTTTACCCACCCGTCGTCAACAGCATCAAAGCCCCACTGTGACAAGCCAAAGGCAGAAGCTGATAACACTGATCTGACACCAGGAGAATTGTGTGAAAGAGAGTGAATGGTATGAACTGGGTTGCTGGTCAAACCTCTATGTATTTTTAAAGGCCCAACAGTCTGGCGTGTATCAAACTCCAACAGAAAACCATTCTGAGAAATGACAAAAAATGAAGGTCATACTTTATCATAAGTTGAATGGAGGCAGTCAAGATATGTAAAAGATGATCCAAGAAACGTGACTAACCTTTAGACCAGCATATACATAATGCGAATTGCTAAGATTCCACGCACATGACCAAGAAGCATCCTAAGAGCACACAAGCCAAGTTGCAGAAAAAATCAATAGATTATTAAATAATAGATATTTTATCTTACCACTGTTTGTGATCGTTCAGAAAAGACAATGAAGCACATAAAAATAAATATAAATATAAAAATTAATTAAATAGCACTTATCCAAAGCCTATTAGTATTTTTTAGGTCATTTTAGTGGCAACCTACACGATATGTGATGCCCAAAACAATGTTGATCAAGACAAGAGTTTGGTGGCAATGGATGGCCTCGTAGCCACATTTTTACCAATGGGATAAAAAGTTTATTAAGATCACGTATCAATTGAGAACAGTCTGCAACTAAGAAAAGAACAAGGACTAAAATCTGATGTTAAATAATGATGTAGAATAGTAATAATGATATAATCATTTTCGCTACACCCACTCAAGTCAGTCCAAATTCAATTAAGGAAAATATTTGAGAAAGTCTCCAGGTTCTCTAAAATATTGGTGTATGATATAGTGAACTAGAAGGATAAGAAAAGTAGTTGGACATGCAGACACTGAGACACAAAACACTTACAAGCAGAATAACTTGTACGGTCAAGATATTATTTTAGAAAGATAATTACGACAGACACATGAAACACAAAACAAATACATTACTTTTAGATTGTTTCATATAATCATACAATTTCCTAGATCAAGACCAAAGAGATTCTTTCTTTTTCTTTTAGTGTTATATAATTTGCTATTTAAATCGAATTCTTTATATCTTTCTTAAAGCGAACCTCATTTTCACTCAAAAATAGTATCCTGACCAAAGTACAAAAATGTGTGATATCTTAATATTGTCTTCAGGTTTGTATAAAAATAAAAAATAAAATGAAATATATAATCGACACATTTTTGGTATGTCAAACAAATTTTTGGGTGCATTGGACAGACGTTAAAAATCATACATGGACACTGACAAAATGGAGTGTCATGCTTCATAGTGCACGCAAGAAACCTTAACATCAAGTCTCATACAAAATGGATGAAATTTTACCGGTAGATCATATGAAAGGACAATGCTGTTGCTTTCCATACTGGAAAAGGAAAAAAAACTCAGGACATGAAAAATGATGAAAACCAGAAGTCAGACGTTCTGTTTTTTACTTAATGTGCACCTGAGTATAGCTAACTTCTTTCCCAGAGAGGCACAAAGTGCCAAGTCACCAATAGAAGGGGAAATTTGCAAGTCTCTAACAGCACGTAGACAAGAAGGAAGTAAAATATCATCTCGTTCATAAGGAGCTATCAAGCTTATCTGCAAACATATTTTCAAAGACTTAAAAAAATGCTTTGCAAATAAAACAAAATGAAAATATAAGAAAACAAAATAATAGAAGAACACAAAGAAAAAATCTTGATAAAAAAGAGGACAAGTTGTGTACTTTTGTCAGAAGATTTGTTCCACCTACTCCAGTTTGCCTTCGTGCAACTAATATAACTTGGCCAGCAGCATGTATATCAAACAATCGAGCACCATCCACCATCAACTCTGTCTAATATAATAAATATGACTAATTATAGTCCAAAACAAAGGAAAATCCTTTTAAGGAAGAAAGACCTAAGAAGCGAAAGTTAATGTTGAGATTGGACGTCTTGGCGGCTTTTTGAACTATTTGGCTTTATCACAGTGTTGTTATCTTCAACGATAAAGAATCAATTATAAATATTTGAGATAATATTAATTTCATTATTGCTAACTAGTTATATTATTCGGAGTTTTTTTATAATTTATCTTTTTAACTTAATTCTCTCTAATTCGAGAGAAATTGTTTTAAATTAAATATTTTCTTTTTTTAGAAAAATTCTTCCCCTCTCATCCTTGTATCTTCTTTTTTCAATATATTTCGTTTTTTATATAAAAAAAATATATATTCCAAAACAAAGGGAAGAAACTAAAATAAAACCAAAAAAAAAAGGGAAACCGCAGGAAAGAAGAACATCAAACAAGATACCACAACTAATTTTGATACCTGTAGCATGAAACCACAGAAAGATCCTCGTCCATAAAACATGTCATTGTTTTCTGCAAGACACCATTAAAATACTAGTTTTCACAATATTTTTGAAAGCCAATAGAAGGGAAAGTTAACAAAGCAATACAGATATACAATAATTTGTAAATTATCAAAAATCTAAACCAACTAACCCGATACAAATTTTCCTTGAAAGTCATCAGATGAATTAATAGCAGCAGATGTCTGCATGTTTTCTACTAAACGCTCCAAATAAGTGGTTCTCTGCATGATCAAATTGTCAATGAAATTAGTTTCAGCTTTCAGTTGTTAACTGTAAGTAGCAAACTTCGTCCATAGATATAAGTAAATAGGTGTTGTTTTCAAACAATAAATCCTATGTCTCCAAAACGAAATTGAAGTTATGCTGCATAACAAGAGAAATAGGGTTGAATGAATGATACAAACATACATATCAAGAATCTAAGAATACCTCCGTTAGTTTTGAAACTTTCAAAAGCAACTCAGTTTCTCTATTTCTCCATTCAGCTTCTTTCTTACGCCAATCTACATCCTATATTCAACAACAAAACTATAGATTATGTATAGGTACACAAGATATTTGCATGTCCAAAACAATTTAAAATTTTCTCAGCAAATGTACAGCTACAAGCTAACAAACTATTCTTTTTATTACTATTATTATTATTATTATTATTATTATTATATATAGGGTGGAGGGGAGTTTTTTGGGAGGACCACGGGTCACAAATCCAACCTTCTTCTCCAGATGAGCACATTTTCCTTCAAGCAACTGCATTCTCTGCAAGTGAACATGACGATTTATTCAAATTTAGTTCAACTTAAAGTGAAACAGACATAATTTTTTTTACAAGTAATACACTTATAGTCTCGTTCAGAATCAGAAAAAAAAAAGACCTTTTGTAATTCATCATCGACAGAAATAACTCGCGATGCAAAAAGTTTCCTGACATCCTTCAATGAGCATTTCCTGTTACATTGAGGACACTAAATGGAGGATGTTTAGTCATGAAATAAAAAAAAAACATAGAAACAGGGATCTTAATACCGTGCATACCTTCCCAGATTTTTTATTTTGTCCTAGCCACCTATTAATACAAGACGTGCCATATACGTGTCCACAAGGAAGGCAACTGCAGTCCCCAGATAAAAAAATAAAATAAAAAATAAAAATTAGAGGTGATGATACCATAACATTAAGCAGGTGATGCTACAAATTAATACTTTCTCTGGTTTTTCGTGTATCATTTACTTGGAAGCCAATGGAGATATCAGTTTCGTTTTAATGTAAACTCGTGTTAATGTATAAGAAGAGAGATTAATTTTGCTAAGTCACCTGCTTAGTTATTAGAAACAAGGCAGGGATACAGACCAATAGCAAGGAAATAAAATAATTTACCGGAATTCTTTCACAGCAACAAAGCATCTACAATCACATGACAAAAATACAGTTCCACTGGATGTTCAATTAATTCATAAAAATGTACTACACTACCTTGCAGACCAGTATTCTCACAATTCTATTAAAATATTTAGCACAATTCTTTGTCGATGAGAACAAGGTAATATGACGCAAATTGGCAATACAGCCTTGACAAATTATAAGCTACTCTGGCTTTCAAAGAACAATGACTAGTATTGATCTATGTAAACGCATTAGAACTCTTAATCTATTACAACGCCAATTCTAACAAGTTGTTTTTCTACTAGAAAAAGATCAGAGAGACTATAAAGATGAGAGTTAAAAATGCAAAGACTAAACAAATTATTGCAACATCCACAGCCAGTCAGCCACCTACACGAAGTATTGAGAAAATATCATCTCAAAATCAAATACGTTCGAATCAAGATACTGAACAACAAGAACAATTCGCACCAGATTTGATGAATTCCATTGTTAGTCCAAGCTTCCATGCAAATGGGGCAAAACAAGCCGTCAACTTCACTCCTATTCCACTCGCTCCCTTGCGATCCATCCATGCTCCCCACCCAACTAGAAGAGTTCGCTTCTCCTCCATCAATTTTCCTCTTCTTATTCCCCTCTCGCTCGACCAAATTTATTGGCTCCAGGGGAGTAACTCCTTGAGCTGATATTGAAGGACTGGTCCGCGAAACCGACGGAGATTGCACCTCCGGAACGTAGTTTTCGTCCTCTTCTCCTTCTTCATCACTGTCGGACTCTTCTTCCTCCTCGTGGACTTGGTGTGCCAGGACTGGGCGTGCCTCATCGTCTAATAACTGCTGCACCTCTTCGTCATGTTGTTCGCCCAGCACGAGACTGATAAAATTGGGGTAAGATTCCCCCATTGGAAACCGAAGAGAAAGAGCTGGACGTCCAGGCCTTGAGCCTTTATGTGAATGTTGTCGACGACGTTTCAAGAAGCGGAAACCACTTTTGAAGAAACCGTGAAGAGTTGCATAATTCAAGCACCAAAGACACCACGCTCCCGCTTCTACACACCACCGTCTCCTTTCCATTAAATCCTATGGGTGCGCAAGAACCGACCAGAACCGAGAACTGACCCGGAATCATTGGTCGGTTCCGATTCGGTTTCCGTTCTTGATTCTAAAAATTGTATTTGGTTTGGTTTTGGTTATTATTTTTATTTTCAATTCGGTTTGCAGTTCTTGGTGTAGAGAACCGACTAGAACCGAGGGCTTCTAGAACGAGGGCTTCTTCTGGAACGAGGGCTTCTCGGTTCTTCCTCAAGTCATGAAGCCCTATATTTTGTTCTCGCCTCGAACGCTAGTCACCTCGCCTCGCCTCGCCTCGCCTCGGTTCTATTCTCAAGTCACGAACCCCTCTGTTCTGTTCTCGCCTCGCCTCGTGTCACGATCCTACTTTTGAGAGACTTAAGATGGACCGTGCGGCACCCATTGTTAGGGGGAACAAGGAGTCAGCTTACGAAGTGTGCCAACGACACCAATTGCCTACGACGTTAGAACGAGCTTTATGTCTAACGAGCGAGCAGTAAGCTAGCAAGATTAATTGAAAAGAGTGTCATTGAGCATAAGGAGCATAGTTTGAATGTAAAAAGCCTTATCATTGATTGTTAGCAAATTACATTGGGTAGGGGGGTCTACGTGCAGTCATGCCTCTCCCCCTAAAGAGCAATCTAGACCATTGTCACCATGACAAGAATAAACATGTTATGGTGTTGAGGAGTCACTTGCCCAAAATAAAAAGAAAAAAAAATACAAAGAAATTGTCAAAAATAGAAAGCAATCTAACTTAACAGCATGGGCAGCCATGGACAACATGTCCTGGACAAGCCCGGATTCATACATTCTCCCCCAACAGAGCTGTTGACGTCCTCGTCAACTTGTCTTCAGTTTGAATTCTTCAATCTTCTGTGTGACATTCCCTCAATAGGGTTTGGCGTAGATCATTACTCCGGGGCACATAAAGACAGTTTCCCTTGGTTAACAACAAGTCTTCCTCGATCCAAAATTGTCGGGTCTTCTTTTCCTTTAATAATTGCATGACGGCCCGAGCAGCATGGTCGTCTTGTAGACAATCTCGAATGCGATCTCTCATAGGCCCAGTAATTCTACTCGCTTGAAGTTGAGACAAATAGCAAAAACTGGCACACTCTGTTTTTCGACTGAGGGCGTCAGCTACCTAGTTTGATTGGCCCGACTTGTGCTCAAAATAAAAATTGAATTCTAAGATAAGTTCGTGCCACCGCGCTTGTTTGGAGGTCAGCTTTGGCTGTTCAAAGAAATGACAGATTGCGTTGTTGTCGGTCTTTACTATAAACTTTGATCCAAGCAGGTACTGTCTCCATACATGAAGGTAATGTACTACGACCAACATTTCTTTCTCTAAGGCTATGTACCTTCTTTCAGCTTCTTTTAGTTTGCAGCTTTCATAAGCGACAGGATGGCCATTTTGTAGTAAGACTCCTCTGAGTGCGAAGTCAGATGCATCAGTTTTGACTTCAAATGGCAAAGTCACATCTGCTAGAGCCAAAACTAGACTTTGCATCATAGCTTTTTTTAAATTAGCAAAGGTCGTTTGGCATTCTTGGTTCCACTCCCAAATGACTCCCTTCTTTAACAGTTCGATGAGAGGTGTTGCATTCTTGGAAAATCCTTTCACAAACTGCCTATAATAATTTACGAGACCGAGAAAAGAACGCAACTCTGTAACTGAAGTAGGGTTTCTCCATTCTTGGATTGACTTGATCTTGTCAACATCCATGCGAAGCTATCCTTGTTCAATAATGTGGCCAATGAACCCAATACTTTTCTGAGCGAAGGATCACTTTTCATTCTTTATATATAACTGGTTCTGTCTCAGCTTCTCGATGACTAGATGAAGGTGAACTTAATGTTCTTCAATGATCTCGCTGTAGACCACGATGTCGTCCAAGTATACCACCACAAATTTGTCAAGGAATTCATGGAATACTTGGTTCATCAGAGTTCAAAAAGTCGCAAGAGCATTTTTCAGTCCAAAGGGCATCACCAAGAATTCAAAAGCTCCATATCTGGTCACACAAGTTGTCTTTCGCTCGTCGCCTTCTGCAATCCTGACTTGATAATAACCTGAGCACAAGTCGAGCATTTGGCCTTGTATAGTTGATAAAAAAATCTGTGATGAGTGGGATGGGATACGTGTTCCGAACAGTGACTTTGTTTAGTGCCCGATAGTCAATACACAACCGTAGACTACCATTTTTCTTCTTTTGGAACAACACAGGTGCTCCAAAGGGTGCCTCAAGTAGTTCATCTAATTGCTTCCTCAATTCCACTAGTTCTGGTGGAACCATTCTGTAAGGCACTCTTGCAAGAGGTTTAGTCCCTAGGGTCAATTCGATTTGATGATCAATGTCTCTGCACGGGGTAATGTTTTTGGCAAGCATTCTGGCATAATACTCTTGTATTCTTCAAGAACTTCCATGATTTCAGATGACACTATTTCTTCTTTGCCTTCATCCATGATTGAAGGGACAAGGATATATGTGGGTTCTTGATTCTTCAATCCCCTTTTGAATTGCATTGCAGAGATCGTCTTTATGTTGCCAGCACTTGGTTGCTTGAGAATAGTGGGAATTACTGTTGGGTTGTTCCCGGTAATTACCATGCACTTAGTCGATGGGATGGGGATGACTTTGTGTTCCATCAAGAATTCCATCCCTAATATAGTATCAAAATCATCCATTTGTGCCACAATGAAGTCAATTGATCTCGTCCACGTGTTGAGTTTTAGCTGAGCTCTTTTTACTACCCTAACTACTGGCATTGCTTTTGCATTCACCGTTTTCATCTTGCCAACATTTTTTTCCAACTTTAGGCCTGAGTGGTGAGCTTCATTTTCTATGATAAAGTTATGTGTGGCTCCCTAGTCAATCATAGTGCTTTTGGTAGCCCTATTATTGACAAGGCTTTCCACATACATTAGACCTTTATCTTGAGTCATTTTCAACTCTGCCATCTATTGTTGAACTGCTGATAAGAAGGTCATTGTCCCTACTTCAGCCACTTCCACAAGCTCTTCTTCCGCAACCCCTTCAACTGGGTTGTCGTTATGGATCGAGGCTTGTAATGCTATTAATGCTGACCTATGAGGACATTCTGCAACTCGGTGTGGTCCCTTGCATAAGAAGCAAGACATAGGTCTATTCGGTAGTCGTTGATTACTAGCCCCTTTCCATCTCTCTTGGCTTTCTTTTGGGACGAATGACTTTCTTTCAGTAGTGCTTGTAGTCGGCTTTGGGCCTCTTGTATTACTTGAAGTGTTCGGAGTGTTTTTCTTTTGGCCAGGATTTTCGTTGGTATAATCGAACAGTCTTTCAGCTGCAGCAACGACACTCGAGAGGGTCTGTACTCTCTGTTCATATAACTTTGTTCTGGCCCAAGGTTTCAATTCTTCAATGAAGGTGAAGATCTTGTCTTTTGCAGACATGTCTCGAATATTCAGCATGAGGCCTGATAACATCTTAACGTATTCGAGAATGCTGCTAGTCTGTTTTAGTTCTCGTAATGATCAACGTGCATTAAACTCAACATTTTCGGGAAAGAACTGATCCTTCAACTGCTTTTTGAGTTTTTCGCAAGTATTGATGATACAATCACCATTGCAAATGTCATTGTATTTTGACCTCTACTAGAGTTTTGCATCTTCAGTAAGATGCATCGTGGCCAAGGTCACATTTGACTCTTCATCAGTTTTAGCTGCTTTGAAATATTGCTCCATGTCAAAGATGAAATTTTCAATTTCCTTGGCATCGCGGGCTCCCCCAAAGGATTTTGGCTCGGGGATTTTCACCCGACTATGTTCAACTGAGCTTGAAGCTTGTTCTTGATTTCCCATAGCTCTCATAGTGACATTTTATTTGAAGTTCATTTCAACAATCTTAGCTTTGAGGGATTTGAACATCACTTTGAAGTCTTTCGTCAAGACAGTTAGGGTGCTGGATAATTGAGTATGAGCATGGCCGATCTCTTCGACGCGCTCCACCAACCATAGTACTCGTGCAACTTTCTCCACTATCTACCCCTTTTCCCTTTTCTCTACGGGACTCGAGGTTTTCCACTCGATCTAACAACTCTTAAATAGAGATGTAGTCTATCCTATTGTGGATAGCAGCTATCTCATTAGAAAATTCAGTCATTTCCTTCATTCGTTCCTCCAGGAATCGAACGCTATAGGTATCTCTTGGAGGTACTTCATCTCCTCTTCCAACCCGATTAGCTGTTCGAGTTGGTCCATTGATGAGCTCTATTTTTCCGACAAATTCTTTTTCGACATGGTTTCTTGTTATTTGAGCCAACTGGGCTCTGATACCAACTGTCACGGTCCTACTTTCGAGAGACTTAAGAGATACCTTATATAAGGGTTGCTTTATATGCAGTGGGCCACATTATGCTCGGGATTGTCCTACTAAGGCGGCAGCATCTACCCTAAGGGTCCAGGAAGAGAACTCCGAAGGAGAGGAGAAAGCTCGGATGAACCCCATTCAACTAGTGAATGCCCTGACAAGCAGTCAAAAAGCGACGACAAGCGGACAAGCAACAGCGGCGTCTGGCCAAACACCGCCAATGCAGAAGGGCCTAATGTTCGTCGAGGTGCAAGTCAACAGAAAGAAGGTGCGTGCGATGTTGGACACCAACGCGACCAACAACTTTATCTCGCAGCGGAAGGCGGGAGAGCTCGGCTTGGAAGTGACCAAGAGCACGAGCTTGATTAAAGCAGTCAATTCAGACGCCCAGCCCATCAAGGGCACGGCGACACCCCTGCTGAGAGTAGGCGAGTGGCAGCAATCATGCCCGATGATGATTGTGCCATTGGACGACTTTGATCTTATATTGGGCTTGGAGTTTTTCAGGCTAGCAAAGACGACGGTACTGCCACATCTTGGAATGATTCTTATCCAAGACGAGACAACACCTTGCACGGTCAAGAGTGAGAACTGAGGCAAAAGCGTGATGCAATCATCCCTACAGTTGAAGACGGGAGTTCGGAAGGGGGAGACAACCTTCTTGGCGACACTACGCGAGGTCAAGCAGGACCAAGTGGGGGAGATATCATCAGAGGTACGCGCAGTGTTGGAGAGATATCGTGATGTGATGCCAGCGGAGCTATCGAAAGTGTTGCCACCAAGGCGCGCTATCGATCATCACATTGAGTTGGAACCGGGCGCAGTGCCGCCTGCACAGGCTCCCTATCGCATGGCTCCATCAGAGTTGGCGGAGTTGCGACGACAGCTGGACGAGTTGTTGGAATCTGGTTACATCCAACCGTCTAAGGCTCCTTATGGGGCACCGGTGCTTTTTCAGAGGAAGAAAGATGGCGCACTATGCATGTGCGTTGACTACCAGGCATTGAACAAAATCACCATCAAGAACAAGTATCCTATTCCAAATGCAAGTGATCTATTTGACAGATTGGCAAAGGCGTCATACTTCACCAAGTTGGACTTGAGATCGGGGTATTGGCAGGTGAGGATAGCCGAGGGTGACGAGGCCAAGACGGCAATGGTGTCGAGATATGGTTCATATGAGTTTTTGGTTATGCCGTTTGGGCTAACCAACGCACCGGCTACTTTTTGCAATCTTATGAACGACGTGCTCTATGAGTTCTTGGATAGCTTCGTGGTGGTCTATCTGGACGATATTGTCATCTACAGCGAGTCCTTGGAGGAGCATTTACATCACTTGGAGACAGTTCTGAAGAAGCTCAGGGAGCATTCTTTATTTGTGAAGCTGGAAAAGTGCGAGTTTGGGGCAACAGAAATCAACTTCTTAGGCCACTACATCCGAAAGGGAGAGATTCGCATGGATGGTGCTAAGGTACGGGCGATCGACGGATGGATCGCGCCAACAAAGGTAACCGAGCTAAGGTCTTTCCTTGGCTTAGCCAACTATTATCGGAGGTTTATTGCAGACTACTCGAGACTGGTGAATCCCTTGACCGATTTGTTGAGGAAAGATAAACCATGGGCATGGACGGACGCATGTCAAGAGGCATTTGAGCAGGTGAAGAGGGCGGTGACAACGGAGCCAGTGTTGAGGCTTCCAGATTTTACTTTGCCATTCGAGGTGCATACAGATGCGTCAGAGCGCGCAGTGGGCGGAGTCTTGGTTCAAGATGGACATCCGGTCGCTTATGAGAGCCGGAAACTAAAGGGAGCCGAGGAGCGCTATTCAGCACATGAGAAAGAGATGGTGGCGGTTATACATTGCTTGGTAACTTGGAGACACTATCTACTGGGCACACAGTTCACCGTGGTCACAGACAATGTGGCCAATACCTATTTCAAGACACAAAAGAATCTCTCACCAAAGCAGGCGCGATGGCAGGAGTTCTTGGCAGAGTTTGACTTCACTTGGCTACATAAACCAGGGGCCGAGAATAGAGTGGCAGATGCACTTAGCCGCAGGGAGCACGCGGAGCGCATAGCAGCGATAACGGAGGTTCGCTCGGATCTTCTATAGAAGATCAAGGCGGCATCTACAGAAGATGTCGCGTACTTGCGACTTGTGAAGTAGGTACAGGATGGGTCGGTGAGGCGATATTGGCTAGAAGACGGCTTATTGAAAGCACGTGGTGACAGAGTTCTAGTGCCTAGTTGGGGCGGGGTCCGCCAACTTCTCCTGAAAGAGACACATGACACCCGCTGGGCGGGGCACCCGGGCGTCGAGAGGATGCTCGCTTTATTATCACGAGACTACATCTGGCCGAAGATGGAAGAAGACATTGAGCTTTATGTGAAGACATGTCTAACTTGTCAGGTGGACAAGACGGAGAGGAAAAAAGAAGCAGGGCTACTTCAACCACTCCCAATTCCAAGCAAGCCATGGGAGTCGGTCTCGATGGATTTCATCACCGGGATGCCAACGGTGGAGGGGAAAGGATCTATCATGGTGGTGGTAGATCGCTTGACAAAGTACGCTGTGTTCATAGGCGTACCAAAGACATGCACCGCGCAAGAGGCGGCGGATTACTTCATGAGGTTCGTGGTTAAAACATTTGGGTTGCCGAAAGATATTGTGAGTGATCGAGACTCGAGGTTCACAGGGAAGTTCTGGACTATATTGTTCAACTTAATGGGCACCGAGCTAAAGTTCTCCACGGCAAACCATCCCCAGACAGACGGGCAAACTGAGCGGCTCAATGCGTTATTGGAAGAGTATTTGAGGCACTTTGTATCAGCGAGCCAGAGAAATTGGGTGGATCTATTGGATGCAGCTCAATTTTCATACAACATTCATCGGACATCGACCACGGGAATGAGTCCCGCGGAGCTTACGTTGGGATTTCAGCCGGCGACTCCAGCCGAAATTGCACATAGGAAGGAGTAGGGCCCCTGTCCAGCAGCTTGCAGGTACGGACGAGACCGGACAGATCTGTTAGAACAAGCCAAAGAAAGTTTGGGCAAGGCCCAACGACGGATGAAAAAGTATGCAGATAAGAGGAGAAGACCACTAGAGTTCAGGGAGGGGGACCGGGTCCTACTCAAACTCACGCCTCAGATATGGAAGAAGGTGACATCTCGGAGATATCACAAGGGACTTCTTCCCAAGTATGATGGACCATTCATGGTTATCAAAAAAGTTGGGTCGGTGGCCTACCGATTGCAACTTCCCGATAGACTCAAATTGCATCCTACATTCCATGTAAGTTTCTTAAAGCCCTATCACGAAGGAGATAGAGTTCAGAGATTGAAGGCTCCACTGGGGTGCGAGTGGAATTTCAAAAGAAGATTTCCAAGATCCTTGATCATCGAAGCATGGGAGAAAGTTCAAAGAATAGGCGCACGCAATTCTTAGTTCTATGGGAGGATGAAGATGAGGCAACGTGGGAGAATGATAAAGACTTGTGGCAATTTGAAGACGAGGTGACGGCTTACTTAGATTGGGCGTCGACGAGGCCTTCGACTTCATCTAGTGGGGGAGGATTTTCACACCCCCTTTCTCACAAGGCGTAAACGGGCGCAGCGCCTGAAAGGAGGCTTCTGGGAAGCCTCACAACAGTGCGCTGGGTGCACTATGCAAACAAGCTGCGTGCGGGGCGCGCATCAGACAGGAGTAGACGTCGGCAGCGCGTGCGCCGCAGAGGAGAAGACAGCAGCGCGATTGGGCTGGGCCAGCAGCGCGCCAACTGGGCCGACAGTGCGCTATCATGGACTAGCACACACTAGATTGGAGCTATTAGCATGGACTAGCACACACTGGATTGGAGCTACTAGCATGGACTAGCACACACTAGATTGGAGCTACAAATCCTACTAGCCTTAGGATTCCTAGTTCTAGTTGAATTAGGATTGCTTATTGCCTATAAATAAGACCCTTGAGGCACCAACCAAGGCATTGATAATCATTGAGTGATTAGTCATCCTTGAGAGAGTTGTGGTGTTCCGAGTGGCGAGAATTGTTCCTAGTTTCTTTGGTTTGGAATCGAAAGAAAGGGTTGGGGGCCGGGCTCCCGTAAAGAGTTTGTGTTCAACAAGAGGAGGCGACATCCGAGAATATTCGGAGAGAGGCTGGTCATAGTGGGACTACGGCGCCGCACACCTATTCGCCCTATTCCGCACGGCGAAAATTTAGGGGTGTGACAGAGAGTGGGCGAGAGAGGAGTGACGAAAGAGCTCTCGCCGGTGGGCTTCTACACGGCGAAGAGGCGTGCTCCTGCGTGCGCTACGTCCAGGAGAGCGATTGTGGGCAAGAGCAGAGCGGCGGGTCAGCGACGAGGTTCGCAGGCTAGGGCTCTAAGTCGGAGCTCCCGCAGGCGGTGTTTTCCAGCAACTATTGGAGGTACGTTCAGTCAATTTCTTCCTCTTTCGTGGCTTTTTGTTGTTCGGTCGTTGGCTGGGACGGATTGCAGGGATGGAACCCGGCGAGCTCGCGATGGCAGGGGATCGGGAATTTGCAGTTTGGTTTAGCTTGCTTTTGGGTTGAACAGAGTGACAGGAACGAGCCTTCCACGTAGTCCTCCTTTCCAGCTGGAATCCCACCCCGCGTGGTGGATAGCTTCTGAAAAGCTGAATGGAGTAAGGATATTGTCGAAGGATATGTGTGCTGTCAATGGCTGGCTGACTGGTGTTGATATAGAGCTGAGAGCTCTCTGGAGGAGTTGGTTTGTCGAGTTTTTCCTGGAAGCTGAAAAAGAGAGCTGTGTGCAGGGAAGGTTGGAGCTCTTAGTTCGGGTCTACTGTGTTGGTGAGATTTCTCTCTGCTGTCTAAGTATTTGGATTCTTTTTTTTAGTGTTGTCTTGGATGTGTTGGCCGATTAGAGTTCAGTTTGAGTTAAGAGTTCTGTAATGAAAATCTGCTCTGTTAAATAGAATTTCTGGTTGTTGTCTTTTGTATTGGAATAGTTCTGCTGTTGGATAATGGATATTAAACTGTTGATGGATAACCTGTTGGAAACGATAATTGGTTGCTGGGAAATCAATGCTTTGTTAATGTTCTGTGGGTGGAGGTTGAAGTATGGAATTGTATATTATGTTAGTTGTGTTGAGTTGCAGTTGTCTATTAGGTGACTGTCACCTTGTTGGAGATGCTTTGTTTGATTCATTCAAGATATGTGTTCATGTTTTGGATGATATATAATGAGTTTAGCATTCTTTAATGGATTTAGCATTTTTGTTTGGATGATAAAGTAATGCTTTTGTTGGACTTTCTGGATGAGTTGCTGG
This sequence comes from Begonia loranthoides, assembly GCA_022433065.1. NCBI lineage: Eukaryota > Viridiplantae > Streptophyta > Magnoliopsida > Cucurbitales > Begoniaceae > Begonia > Begonia loranthoides. The sequence continues at coordinate 44,239,147 of CM039468.1, read as the reverse complement.
ATGAGATTATTAATCTGTTGGTTGAAAATGATACTAATTGCTTGTTGTAGTAGGCTATTGTTAGTAATTATGCCTTTATTGCTCCGTGAAACCCTGTTTATAGCTACCTCCGTTGGACTGAATGAATTTATTGGATGTGTTAAGTGTTATGTTATGAGAAATCAAGGTTCCGTTACATTGGGTTAATATGATGTTTTGGGTTAAGTTCTGTGATGGTTGACATATGTTTTGTGCACTTTGTTGATGTGTGAATTACTGGCCTTGAGTTAATTTGAATAGTTGTGCTCTGTTTATGTTAAGTAATTGGAAAATGTTGAGATAAAAAGGGGAAAATTATGTTAAGTTGGATTTGCTATCTCTTGTAGTTTTAAGAATGTTAATAAGGGATTGTTAAACTATTGTTGGAAATTGGATGTTAAAGTTGATAAGTATAGAAGTGTTAATTTTGTGGATATGAACTTGTTAAGCTGTAGCCTTGGTTTTATATTCTTGTGGTTTATGTTGAGCTGTTAATTGCTCTAAGGCATGTAAATGATTGGAAAATGAACTAATAAGTAGATTAATGATTTTAGTTATGACTAGATGTTTCTAAATTGTAAAGGTACTAAGAAGAGGAAAAGTTAGCTTTAAGCATTGAACGCTGTGAGAAATGAGATAAGTGATATGCATGTGTTTTGGTCTTCGGACCCTACATCGTAAGATTAGGAGATGTATGTTTCGCTGCTTACTGCTTTCCTAGCATGGTTTGTTGTTTACAGTTTTAATTGCACGTTTCGTTGCTTACTGCTTTCCTAGCATGTTTCGTTGTTTACAGTTTTAACCGCACGTTTCGTTGTTTACTGCTTTTACAACATGCTTATAATTAGTAATCACACGTTTCGTTGCTTACTGCTTTCCTAGCATGTTTCATTGTTTACAGTTTTAACCGCACGTTTCGTTGTTTACTGCTTTTACAACATGCTTCTAATTAATAATCACACGTTTCGTTGCTTACTGCTTTCCTAGCATGTTTCGTTGTTTATAGTTTTAATTGCACGTTTCGTTGTTTACTACTTTTACAGCATGTTTTGATGTTTATTTATGCTTTCAGAAATTGTATGCATTCACGAGTATCATACAAAATAGATACAAATAACGAACGAATAATAAGTCATAAAAAGTAATAACGAATGAACAATAAGCCATAAACAGTAAAGAAAAATGAGAAATAACTAATGCAATTAAGGTAAAGAAAAGAAAAAAGGCAACGATATGATGCGAGACCGTTTAAGCCTTTGTAGCTAAGCCGCTAGCGAGCTTTCGAATTATGCCATCGTCGCTAGCAAGCTTTCAGATTATGCCATTGTTGCTTGTATATGTTGCAAGGTCCCTAGATCATGCCGGGACAAATGGCCAATGGTTAGCAGGCTTTCAGATTATGTCATCGCTGCTATATCGGAGGTCAACGATGAAAAGAACGACCAATGAAAGATAACAATTAAAATGCAAAAGACAAAAGATAAGGAGAAAAAGATGAAAATGATGATCTAAAACACAGAAGATAAAAAGATATGAAGAAAATGACGAAAACAATGATTAAAACGTAAAAGATAAGAAGATAAGAAAAAGACAAAAACTGAAACTGCATGTAGTATTATGATAGGTATTATCACTTATTGAACATTAGGCTCATAACTTACGTCTTGTGATGCAGGAAAATGACAAACAGATTTAGGAGCAGCTGATGAAGGATTTAAGCAAGTGAGACTTGCAGCTGGTTGGCTAATTAAAGTAAAGATGAACAAGCTGTAAATATAAGGTAATAATTTATTAATTGTTTTAAGTGAATTAATTGTGCTTCTACTACGCTTTTAATTAAAAAGATTTTTTATCAATTAAATTACTATTTACGCTTCTGCCGCATTTTCAAAAGAAAAGTATTTATGTTTCCGCTATGCTTTAATAAATCCGCTATGTTTTAAATAAAAGATATTGTAATGCTTCCGTATTTTATTAATTGGATTTTTCATAACGAGTTATCGAAGGTGTTAGTAGCGGTTCGGTTAGACGCAACAGGGGGGTAGAGGGAGAGAGAATTTGGTGATTTTTGCAAGAAATTGGAAGAGATAGACAATTAAAAATGGGTTTCTCAAAATTCCCCGATGTTGCGGACGAGTCGAGTCATTCGCAGTACTCGTCCGCAACGTCCGAAGATCGATTTGGGATGAGAAATCGTGTCCCCAGTCAGTGTCCGTACCGTCCGCAGGCGCCCTGCGGACGATACACGTCGTCCGCATATGCCGTCTGCACCATTCGAAAGTCTCTAGGATTATAAGACAGATTCATTTGGACGCTATAAGTCCTCGTCCGCATCATCCGAATTGCCAGTATTTAGGACAGATTCATTGGGACGCTGCCCTGTTTCGTCCGCACTGTCCGTCGGCGTCCGCAATCCGACACTTATGTATTTTTCCTAAGTTTTTCATACTTAGGTCATTTTTCCAACATTAACCCTCTACTTTTCATGCACAATTTATGTTCACCGTTGGATAATTTGACGTAATATTCGTATATTAAGATTACCCAAAATTATTACATCATAAAAAGGGAAATACATTTCGGGGTATTACATCCTACCCACCTTACAAGAAATTTTGTCCCCAAAATTTGACTGAACAAATAATTCTGGATATTTAGCTAACATATCATCCCTTCGCTCCCATGTTGCCTCTTCATTGTTGAACTGATTTTGCCACAATACTTTCACAAGAGTGACATCCTTGTTGCGCAATCTCTTAACACTGGTGTCACGGATTCTTAGCGGTTTTTTTTCATAGCTCAGATTAGTGCGTACCCAAATCTCCTCTTCAAGTCTCACACGAGTGACTTTGTTAAGGCACTTTCGCAGCATTGATACGTGAAAGACATTATGTACACCTGACATAACATCTGGTAGGAGTAATTGATACGCCACAGAACCAATTCTTTCAGTGACTTCAAAAGGGCCAATATAGCGTGGGTTGAGCTTTCCTTTGCGCCCAAAACGTACAACGCCCTTGAACGGTGATAGCTTTAGATATACACGATCCCCGACGACAAACTCCAAATCCCGACGATGACTATCTGCATAGCCCTTCTTACGACTCTGTGTAGCTTGCATCCTTTGTCGAACAACCTCTATAATCTCCGTAGTCTCTTGTACCATCTCAAGACCATAATATCTGTCCTCGCCAACTTCACTCCAATATAGGGGACACTTGCATTTTCTGCCATATAGTGCTTCATACGGTGGCATGCCAATAGTTGCCTGGAAACTGTTATTGTAGGCAAACTCAGCTAATGGAAGAACCTTCTCTCATCCAACACGGTACTCAAGAATACAGGCACGTAGCATATCCTCCAAGGTCTGAATAGTCCGCTCACTCTGACCATTAGTTTGCGGATGGAAAGCAGTGCTAAACTTCAACTCTGTACCCATTGCCTTGTTCAAACTCTTCCAGAACCTCGAATTGAATTGGAGATCATGACCAGATACAATAGATACAGGAACCCCATGTAGCCGAATGATCTCCTTGACATATAATTCCGCAAACTGATTCATTTCATATGTCATATTTACTAGCAAAAAGTGGGCAACCTTCGTCAATCTGTCAACAATCACCCATATCGCATCATGATCCTTCCTTGTCCTGGGTAACGGGGTAACAAAATCCATGGTAATATGCTCCCATTTCCATATTGGTATAGGCAACGGTTGAAGCATACCTCTAGGTCGTCGATGCTCTGCTTTCGCTTGTTGACATATATCGCAATGAGTAACATAGAAGGCAATATCAACCTTCATTTTTGGCCAATAATAATGCTTCTTCAAGTCTTTATACATCTTATTACATCTCGGGTGGATAGAAAAACTAGAAGAATGCGCCTCCTTCATTATCTTAATTTGCAATAATAACTCGGGTACATACCAGCGATTTTTATACTTCACGATCCCTTCTGTACATAAAGAATAACCCTGAAATTTAGGAAGGGTTGGATCGAGTTTAAAATCTTCACAAAAAGCATCTTTCGCTTGTTCTTCTTTAATCCTTTCCAATATCGAAGGCGAAAGAGTCAAAGCCGATAAGACTTCTGTCAACTGTTCAGGAACTAACTATACATCAAGTTCCTGCATATCTTTTTGTAATCCCACTGGCATCTCTTTGCATGTTATGCTCATCAGAGCAACTTTTCGACTCAAGGCATCTGCAACGACATTCGCTTTTCCCGGATGATGCTTAATTTCGCAGTCATAGTCTTTTACAAACTCTAACTAGCGTCGTTGTCGCATATTTAAATCTTTCTGCGTAAAAATATATTTCAGGCTCTTATAATCAGTGAAAATCTCACATCGTTGCCCATAAAGATAATGCCTCCATATCTTCAATGTAAAGACCACAGCAGCTAGCTCGAGGTCATGTGTGGGATAGTTAGCTTCGTGCGGCTTAAGCTATCTCGAAGCATAAACAATCACTTTCCCATTCTGCATCAAAACACCACCCAGTCCACACTTAGATGCATCAATATATACAGAAATTGCCATCTTCCATAGGTAAAGCCAATATTGGTGCAGAAGTCAAACGATGCTTCAACTCTTGAAAACTTTCTTCGCATTTATCAGACCACCAAAATCTCACATTCTTCTTGGTCAGGCTGGTGAGAGGCATAGAAATCTTAGAAAACCCACTGATAAATCATCGGTAATAACCAGCCAATCCGAGGAAACTCTGAATATCGCTTACATTTTTTGGCTGTACCCATTCAACAACTGCTTGGATCTTTGTAGGATTCACATCAATACCCTCTTCAGAAATAACGTGGCCAAGGAAACTGATCTCCTTCAACCAGAATTCACACTTAGAGAACTTTGCATAAAGTTGGTGTTTTTTCAGAATAGATAGAGCAATCCTCAAATGTTCAACATGTTCTTCCTTTGACTTAGAATACACCAGAATATCATCAATAAAGACAATAATGAATTTATCCAGATAATCTCTGAATATACGGTTCATTAGATCCATAAAAGCTGTAGGGGTATTGGTTAGCCCAAAAGACAGTACGAAGAATTCGTAGTGTCCATATCTAGTTCTAAATGCCGTCATCGGTATATCCTCTTGCTTAACCTTTAACTGATAATATCCCGAACGAAGATCGATTTTTGAAAATACACAAGCACCGTGCAATTGATCAAATAAATCATCAATCCGAGGTAAAGGGTATCTATTCTTAATAGTTACTTTGTTCAGCTCACGATAATCCTCGCACATTCGTAAGGTCCCATCCTTCTTTTTCACAAACAAGATAGGAGCTCCCCAGGGTGAGAAACTCGGTCGAATAAACCCCTTTGTAATCAATTCTTCGAGCTGTACCTTCAACTCTCATAACTCAGCGGGTGTCATCCTGTACGGATTCTTCGAAATTGGTTTAGTACCAGGATGGAGATCGAGAACAAATTCAATTTCCCTGGCAGGAGGCAATCTAGGAAGATCATCCACAAAAATCTCTGGAAAGTCACGAACCACCATTACATCCTCAACATTTGCGTCTAGCTTGATCATGGTGTTTATAACATTAACTAGAAATCTCTCACATCCGTGCTTCATCAATCGATCTGCCTTTAGTGTAGAAATAATTGCCAGTTTGCCTTTTTCCCTTACTCCTCGAAAAATGTGTGGTTCACCATTGAGAGGATAAAAACGAACCTCTCGTCTTGCACAGTTCATAACGACACGGTTCAGAGTCAACCAATCCATGCCAAAAATAACATCGAACTCTTGAATATCCATAACAATTAGAGTTACATTAAATTTTTGGCCATTGATATGGACTGCATAATCTTCAAGAATACCCTTAGCAATCATATAGTCACCGGAAGGTGTGAGTACTCGATATCCATTCTTAGGAATACCAGGTATACAGTCTCCTTTCGCACATAATTGTGTTGAGATAAAAGAGTGAGTGACACCCGTATCGAATAAGGTATATGCGGCCACATTATTAACATAAGTTGTACCTAAGGTGTTCAAGAATTCACTTATTTATGCATACGATTCTATAGCTTATATGGAATTGCATTAACATCTATATGAATAAAATTTACGTTCATAATAGTCAGATCATAGTTGTGTACTTGATATGACAGCTGGAAGTTCTTTCTCTTCGTTTTCTTCTCCTTGTAGTGAAAATATACGTGGAGCTGCCCTGTCAACCAATGTCGGGTAGTTACGCGATATATGTTCGGGCTTCCCGCATCTAAAACATCCACTTGTGCCAATCTTGCACTGTCCAGGATGGCTCTTCCGACATATGGGGCACAACTTAGGTGCCGCAGGTGCTGCAACAGTCGCTTCAATCATAGGGCGCTTGTCAGGCCCCTGTTGGGTCTCAGGTCCAAGTGGCCTTCTTACGCCATGATTTCCAAGTGGAATCCCACGCTGCTGAATAATCAGATTATTCCTCCTAATCCTTTGAGTAAATTCCCTCTGTTTGGCCGCAATCCCTTCAACATCCTCAGCGTCCAGTGCTCTAGCCACAATTTGCGAATAAGGAATACCCTTGATGCCTGACATTCACACACATCTCAAAATCTCCACCTTCAGCCCTTGTAGGAAATGCTGCACTTTTGACCCATTATCACTGACCAGGTATGGGGCATATCCTGATAGTGCTTCAAATCTTCGAATATAGTCAGACACCGTCCCCGTCTGACGTAACCGTAGAAATTCTGTAAACTTTTGATTTTGTACGGTATAGCTGAAATACTTCTCATTAAATAACTCCTTGAAGCCCTTCCAGGTGAGAGTCTGCATATCAAGGGTCGGCTGTATTGCTTCCCACCAATACTGTGCATCTTGAGTCAGCAAGTATACGACACATTTTACCTTTTCACTTTCTCGAATATCGGCATAAGCAAACATCTTCTCAATCGAATGGATCCATGTCTCAGCTGCTGAGATATCAGAAATATTGCCTTCAAAAGTTGGTGGTTTAAGCTGTAGAAACCGCTCCCAACCGGCTTCTGTATGTGCAGCAGCAGCACGATGATTTCCATTTCCGTTACCATCCCCATTCTCGTTTCTATTACCACGTTCTATGAGTCGCTCTATAACTTGGGTTTGCTGGGCCATAAATTGAGCCTGACGCTCAATCACTTCAGTCATGCGGTTAAGAGCCTCGTCCCACTCGTTAGGTACTAGCGTGTCGTTCCTTGCTCGTCGTGCCACTTTAATTTGTTGTCTACATTCAAAGTTTTTAAAAACTAATAAGTTATAGGCGTAATTGAAATTTTGAAAATTAGAACTTTACTTACAGTAGGAGGATTCCATGACGATTCCTTGTGTTATCAACAGTCTACAGAACCGAGTTTGACCTGGTTGTGCTCTGATACCAACTGTAACGCCCCGTTAATTTAAAACCATTTTTCTCGTTATTATTACTTTGAAAATACGTCATATAAAAATTTTTCGCTTTTATTTTTATCATTTGAAATTCATTTCATAAGGAAATAAAAATCAGAGTGAATGATGCGGAAAATTTAAACACAGTTCCCAAATGTTTTAACAAAATGCTAAAGTCCCTAATACAATGTTCATAATATTCAAAACACTGAAATAGTAAAATTACCAAAATACCCCTCTTTCCTCAAAACATAATTATCAAAATGCCAACAACTCCCAAATTATGCTAGCAACACCCAACGGGTCAATTCGCCTGACAACACAAAGGGTCATCCTGTAACACCTCCTCCTCAATTGGAATGAAATCTTCATTATCATAATCACCTACATTACGGGAAAAACAATGAGCCTAACGCCCAGCAAGAATCAGAATAATAAATGCAATGCTTATGATGCATGATCATATGATGCATTACAGAGGAGATCCGTATCTCATCTGTTATTTGGGACGATGGATAAGTCAATTGCTCTCTTGGCTTAACCTATGTTTCCTACGGGGAAACATGCCAATAGGGGTGTTACCATGAGCCATACTCAGTCGTTTTGTTGAAGACATTGGGGATTTCTCGTGTCTTAACCTATGCCTTCGTGCCCCCTAAATGGGGGTAGGCACTCCAATAGGGGTGTCACCACGACAACCATTCCAAATACTCCCGAACCCCCACATGCCTATTTACATAAATTTTAGGATGACATACAGTATGCGAACAATTTCATAAGTCCTAGGATGAATGCATGAATGCCAGAAAGTAAATCACATTATAAACATACAAGGAATCACAATTCAGCATGATTATCATTATCAATACTACTTAGGGAGCAATTAAAACCAAGAAGCTTTCATGTTTATACTAGTCGGAGTCGATCACACTATTTCCTCATTTATTAGCAATTATGAGCAAGAATGACAACTTATTTCATTTACATAATTCGCTTAAACTTTACTCTACTCTATGCGAATTTCTCAATTTAATTAATCCGATTACATGCATGTTTTTACTAAAATGATAACTGCAATAATGTTAACTATAGTATTAAGTAAATCAGGTCACCCTTAATAACCAAAACTATGTTCATTGCACCCGAAGGAAGTTTAACTAAGGATTTTACAGCTTCAATTCAGTGTTCGTATGTGGAAACTCTTCGTATTCTTCTAACAGATGCTAATGGATATTAATCACATTGTAATGAAGAGGCATCCAAGGATAAAATAACAGTTCACACTTCTCAAGTCCAGACTATCATGCTTTATCATGTTCACATTTGATGGTAACGACATAAACACAAAATACAGAACATTCAACCCTGATTGAATAGAAATATTGAGTCATGGTGCACAAGATTCCATCTTCACATTCCAATATTCAGCTCAATAATCTCAGTTATTCCTCTTGAATATAATTTGAAGCAATAGACCAATTCAAAGTGAAACAAGAAATCAATCCAAACCATATGAGGCAGTATAACTCAATCCAGCAAAGCAAATGGGAACTTAACAATTCAAAGCAATACAAAACCCGTAGCAAAACGTGTCCTCAATAGTTCTTCAACAGCTCCTAAATGACATAACATCAATATTCCAATTTCCAATCAATTCAGTACAAATCGAAGTTCATCATCAATGCAACCTATCTCAAAACATTTCCTTACCTCTGCATCAAACCACGGTGATCAGGATGGGTATCCAACAAAGCAACACATAACACTCTTCACTTCACTTCTAACTATCTTCAAGTTTCCCTTCCTCACCAAGCACACTCACAACACTTCACAAATTTCACTCACAACACAAATTTCACACCCGTTTTCCAGAGAGGAACACTGTGGAGAGAGCTTACCTAATATAGGCGAAGGAAAGAGAGGAAATTGACGTCTGCTGAAGAGAAATTGCAGGGATAAGGACTGTCATTGCCCAATTCAAGGGGAATGTGGTCCAATAACCCTAGACCACGTGGAAGGCGTTCCACTTTGCAGGGAAGACTCGACGTCGCAATAGGGGGAGTAGAGGGAGAGAGAATTTGGTGATTTTTGCAAGAAATCGGAAGAGAGAGACGATTAAAAATGGGTTTCTCGAAATTTCCCGATGTTGCGGACGGGTTGAGTCGTCCACAGTACTCGTCCGCAGCGTCTGAAGGTCGATTTGGGATGAGAAATCGCGTCCCCAATCAGTGTTCGTACCGTTTGCAGGCGTGCTGCGGACGCAACACGTCGTTCGCATGTGTCGTCCGCACCGTCTGAAAGTCTCTAGGATTTTAAGACAGATTCATTCGGACGCCATAAGTCCTCGTCTGTCGTCGTTCGCATCGTCCGAATTGTCTAAGATTTAGGACAGATTCATTCGGACGCTGCCCTGTGTCCTCTGCATTGTCCGTCGGCGTCCGCAATCCGACACTTACGTATTTGTCCTAAGTTTTTCATACTTAGGTCATTTTTTAATATTAACCCTCTACTTTTCGTGCACAATTTATGCTCACTGTTGCATAATTTGACGTAATATTCATATATTAAGATTACCCAGAATTATTACATCATAAAAAGGGAAATACATTTTCGGGGTATTACAAAAACTATTGTAGAATATACTGCAACAGTCGACCGCACATGGAGGACCAATCGACCGCTGCAGGCAAAATTCGTCCGCATTCTCCAATGGTCAGAAATTCCAACGGTCGAATTCCAACGACTAGAAAGCAGTCGACCAAAAGAGAAGTGGTCAACCGCCAGAGCAGATTCTATAAATAAATGCACTCCAAATGCATTCCACAACAATCCAACCTAGAGAGAAACGCTCCAAATTGGTCCTCAACATTCCTACTTCATTTCTCTATATATTTGAGTGCATATGTTTAACTCTCTCAATCCTCAACTTGAGATTTCTTATTCGAGAGTTAAGTTCTAACTTGTATTTTCAATTTCTACACTTTTGTATCCAAACCGCTACATCTAGGGTGATACCCCGCAACAGTCATTGTAAAGGCTAGATTGACGCCCGTGAAGATCAATCTAGAGAGTGACACCCTGAGAATAGTCTGTGAAGATTTGGTTGGCACCCGTGAAGTCAATCGATACTAACTAGGGAGGTTAGTAAGTAAAGAATCTCCAAGTCGGAGACTTGGAGCGCAGACGTAGGCGGGATTTGCCGAACTGTGTGAACAAACTGGTGTTAACTCTCTAACCCTCTCTCTTATATTTATGCATTGTTTAATTATATAATTGTGATAAATCACTTAAGGATTAGAAAAACTAATATCATACCAAACAGACGTCCCTCCACTAACAACGGAAGTCCCTTGCTTAGAACGGACAAAGATGACATTGTTTCAGCTTAAAATTGACGTCCCCAAAATGAAAGTCCCTCACTTAAGATGGATATTCCTCGCTCAAAACAAACATCTCTCGCTTAAGACAGAAGTTCCCCAATTATTTATGTCATTCGTTGCTGGTTAGATCAACCCCTTGTCGTTGTTGGACGTCCGTTGTTGTTGTCTTGGATGTCTTCGTTCGATTGTTCTTAACGTCAACGAAACTTCAGCATTAACGTCGACAGATTTTGATAGGAAATATGACTGTGAGGTCTCCAACGTTCTTTTTCCATAGTTTGAGGTTTTAGTTGTTCGTAAATTTTCTTCAGGGTTTGACTTGTCATTGTTCTTGAACTATAGGGCATGTGGTGTTAATTTCCCAATAATTTATTTTTATACCTTGAAAGACTACAGTCTTTTGGTTTTCATTTGAGAGTCTGATAATTTCATGTGTTCTTTCTCGTATTCGAAGAATTCACAGTTTGATTGGTCTTTCCTATGAGGAAATTAATCTTTCATTAATCCTATTCCAAAAACTCGCTTTCTGCAATAGAAGAAAAATGTTGTTTAACGAAAAACGTATCAACGATGTTTGCTCTGTTCATTTTCCAAAGTTGAGTATTTTATTTGTTAGTAAAAATTGTTTATTAATTGACTTGTCATTGCTCATAGTTAATAGATTATTTTATTAATTTCCCATCAATATTTTATTTCAAAATACATTGTATTAAACAAAAAAAATCTACATATAAATTATTATTCACCTTTTCTCAAACAACGTAGTGTTAGAAATTTTATATTTTATAAAGTTAAAATTCCATAAAGTTTAATGGTCTACATTAGTGAAAACTCATCAATTTAATTATCACAACCTTATGTTTGTGTCATTTGAAGAGACACGTACGTTGGAGATGCTTTTTGATGGAAATGTTCATTTGGTGTCTCTTATACTTTGGGTCATAAATCCTATCAATCTAACAAATATCAATTTACTGAAGTTTTACACCATCAAGAAAATATTGATAAAATGTTAGAAGAGTCTAAACTGTGAAGAACGATAAAAGGCAAATTAAACATAAAGTTAGAGTATCAGTGGCGAGAGGTATACAAATAATTTTGCATACGATATAAGTGCTTATAAAGTTTAGAAAACATGTTTAGATTGTGATTAAAGTCTATCAGTTAGTATTAGAGCCTTAAAACATCTTTGTCTTGATGTTTTAAAATTCTAATTTTTTAAATTTTTCTAAAAAAAAATTCAAAATTATGCTTTCAACGTGTTTGGTCTAAAAATAAGGTTATAAATCATTCAGAAATTAAATTCATAACATTATGTTGTGAAAAACGTTGAAAATGAGAGAAATCGTTAGATTTCTTGTAAGGTTTTGATAGCTTGCGAATGAGGTAGGGCAAACTCACATAAAGAATAAGATGACTGAAAACTACGTGTAGTTTATCATGGTCTGAAAGTACATGTAGTTCTTTATATAGACATTTTTTTTACAAAAAGATTCTTTTTGGAGAATCTATTGTTAGCATTTTTGTTAGGATTAGTTTTATTTTGATGATGAATAAATATAGTTTAATTTGATGAAAATAATAAGTTGGTTAATTGTGTTTTTATTGATAATGTGTTTAATGTTTTATCCATTATATTTATACTCGTATTTATAAGAAATACCCTAAAAAATGTATTATTAATGTGCTAACATGTTTATCTAAGTCCATGTAGTGAAGACATATTATTTCGGGACTTAGGAAAATCAAGAATGTGAAAAAGGAGTAGCTGAGTAAGAAAGGGTCGACCGTGAAATGGACAGATTACTTTGAAGGTCGACCAAGTGGACTGCATGAAGGAAACAGTCAACCTCGAAATGGAAATATAGCTTCTCCAAAGGAAATGGTTGACCTAATGTTCAGCAGCAAAAAAACAGCTAGTTGAAATTTTCTTCATTGAAGAAAACAGTTGACCTGGTTGCCAAAACGGTAGACCATGCTGACTAAAATCATTCCCAACGGTCAAATCCCAACAGGCAAAAATCCAATGCCTAGTAAAAGGGTCGACCGTTTAGGGAATAAGGTTGACCGCTTGAGTAGTGTCTATTTATTGAAGACACTCCAAAGCTCAATGTAATGAACGAATATTTGAGGTGAAGCTCTGCCAAATTCAAGACTCGAATATACACCACTGTGAGCTTATTGTGAATCCAATTCTCCCTATGCCAAACTTGAGAACGATAAATCACTTAGAGATAGTAAATCAATTATCGCACGAAAAAGTTAGGTACACTATATTCACCCCCCTCCCCCTCCATAGGCATATATCGATCCTACAATTGGTAGCATAGTGGATATTTAAATTTTTGTGTGATTTCGTGCATAGTATATAAATTTTTTAATTTGGTTGAATTCTTTGAGTTGAATTTATTTGACAAATTTATTGAAATATATTGTATATCCTTGATTATTTAGTTTGAATTTCTTGTTGAAATTTATTGTGCATAACTTCAAAATTTCTTGATTATAAAAAACATTATGGATTAAAATATGCTTATTGAAGGTCAATGCACATCTACACCTCCTCTATTTGATGGTTGCAATTATTTATATTGGAAGTGTAGGATGAAAATTTTTATATAATCTATATATTATGCTTTATAGAAAATCATTGAAAATGGATTACATCTTCCTAGAACAATTTGTGAATTCAATGATTTAGATAAACGGAATTGAAACTTAAACGCTAAAGCTATGAATATCTTATATAGTGATTTAAGTAAAAATGAATTTGATAAAGTTCAATCATGTGTTAGTGCTTATGATATATAGAAATCGATTGATCTAACACATGTAGGCACAATTCAAATGGATAAAGGCAAAGAAAGCACATCCTCCGAAGAAGAGGACATGGCCAAAGTATGCTTTATGGCCAACAAAATTGAGGTAAACAATTTATCTAGCGACTATAATGATAATATTGATAATAGTGATGAATTGTTGGATGTTTTAAGTGAATTGTTTGATAATCACAAAGTGCTCAAACATGAATACAATTTTTTGAAAAAGGAAAACAACAATTTGATTAAAAAACATGCTAAATTGGTTAAATCCTTCGAAAATCAAATTATTGAATTAAAGAGCATGAATGAAAATGTGCTAGCTACTAACAAATCACTAGAAAATAATGTGTGTGCTTTAAATGCTAAATATAGTGATTTGAATGCTATTGTTTTGAAATTTACTAATGGTAGTAAAAATTAAAATATGCTCTTATGTTCGCAAAGAGTTACTTTTAATAAAGCCGCAACTGGATATAAACCCTTTGTAAAGAAGAATTACACTAATTTATTTGTTAGGTCATCTATTTGTAATTCTTGCAATTGTGTTGGATATAAATCTTTTTATTGTCCGTTTAAATTCAATGTGAATGTCAAGTCAAATGTTGGTTCTAAATTTGCTTATCCTTTGAAATTAAATTCTAAATTTAACTCAAATTTAAATTTTAAATTTGTGTGGGTTCCTAAAGGAATCAAGCCTATAACCAAAGGACCCAAAATGGTTTGGGTACCAAAGATTACAAAATGGTTTTTTTTGTAGGTTGGAGTTTTTCCCAATGAGCAAAAAGAGATTGGATACTTGAATATCCAATACAAAAGGGAAGAAGCTTCAAAGTTTGCCTCCAATGCATTAAAAAAGGAATTAAAACTCATGGAGGTACACACTTTTGTCATTTGGACTTGTTTGTTAATTTTAAGTTGATTAAATTGTTTGACTTTGATTAGTTGAATATTTTCTTGGATTAATTGTTAGCTTTGATCTTTTTGTATATATAGGTTGAAATATGCTTTATTTATTCAATTAGTATTTTGATGATTGGTTCCAACAATTGGATTCTAAATTGCATATATTTGAAAGATTGTTGGATGTTTAATTTTGTTGATTTGGATATATCTCATTTGGATTAAATTTGTATATGCATAAAAGATGAGAAAATTGAATTGTATGGAGATCATAGACATGTTCTAAAATGTTGATTTTAATTATAGTCTTTGATAGATTTTGCTTCCACTAGGTTAAACTTTGATACTTTTTTTTGAATTGAAATTAGTTAACTGACAAAAGAGGAGAGTTAGTTATTAAGAAATAATTGTTTGTATTGTTTATAATTTTGTTGATTTTGCTTCCACTTGGGCTTTAACTTTGATATTTTCTCATAAATTGAATATTGTAAATTGAGTTTAGGGGGAGAAAAATACAATTGTTTTTTATTTTAATAATTGTGCTTCCGCTACGACTAAAAATTGGTTTATCATCAAAAGGAAGAAAAATTTATATTTAATTTTCAATTTGGTTTCCATAATTTTTTTTTTTTAGTTTGATATCTTTAAATGAATTTATTTGTTTTTCAATTGGTATGATATTGTAAGACTTTATTTTTTGTATCATTTTCCCCAATTGATTTGATTTTTAGATTTAAAAGGGGGAAGAGTTTTTGTAGTTGACTTTCAAATGGATAACAATAATTTTCTATTGATTTAAAATCTCTCAATTGGTATCAATAATTGTTTTATTTTTTAAACCTTTACAATTGATATCTATCTAGGATTTCAATCCCCAATATTTTGATTATGAGTAATGATTTAGGGGGAGAAAAATGATTTTTAACTTGAATATCTTTGAAAGATAGATTATATCAATTAGTATTTTTTAGATTAGTTTTTAATACCACAATTGGTTTAAATATCTACAAATTGGTATCATGTCAATAATTGGTGTCAATAATGACTTTTGTCTTTGAAATCTTTAAATTGATATCAATCTTTGGTGTTAAGTTAAATTTCAACAATTGATATCAATCTTTGGTGTTAAGTTAAATTTCAACAATTGATATCATTGGACTTATATATTTTTTCTTTCAATTGGTATCATTTGTAAAATTATTTTGTGTTGGTATCAATGAAATCATTTTTCTCTACAATTAGTATAATCTTCTAAAGATTTTATTTTGGTATCATTTTTTTCATATATCCCCAACTATTTGGATTTGTGCATAAAGATAGGGGGAGAAACTTTGTTTGTTTCAACTTGCACTCATCCATGATTTTCGACAATTAGTATCTTTTGATTTTTCAAATTGGATGGTTCTCTTATTTTTGTTTTTGTTCTTATATGCTTGTTGAAAGTTTTATAATGGGAGAAATGTTTAAATTGTTTTTATTGTTGCTCTAAAGGGGAGAGCAAAATTTTTAAATTGGATTATATCCCCAAATCGATTGTTTTTGTGACTAACATAAGGGGAGAGATAGTTGAATTGATATTTTGATTTTAAGTTTGGTATCTCTCATAGATTTTTGTTTTGGATTTCATTTTGAATTTACAAGTGGTATCATTCTTGGCAAAATTGACTTGATTTTAACTTTGGATTTACAATTTGTGTTAATCTTTGAAAAACTTGTTTTGGTTTTAATTGTGAATGATCAATTGGTATTCTTAGTTAATTTCTTATTTTTTCAATTGGTATCACTCTTAAAAATTGACAATTGATTTATCATTCTAGGTCTAAATTGGTACATACTTCTTTAACTCTAATGTTAATTTCCCTCAAATGAGTTTATATGCTTAATGACAACGGGGTAGAATATTTGTAGCAACCCGTCTAAATTTTAAATCATATTTCTTTATTCACTAAATTTTTTTTCATTTTTTATATACTGTTAGTTCATTTCGAATAATCAAATAAAATCATGTCAGAGTAAAGTGGAAACACACTTGGAACTTAAAAGAAATACATAGTTTTACAAACCATTGTTTGAATTAAAAACCGTTCTAAATTAAAACTTTCATTTATTAGGAGCCATAACCACACAGGTTTACTTCGCCGGATAACTCAAGTCCTCCACGGGAAACGCTTCCTCCTCCACTCTGAGAATTATCAATTCTTGACCTTGACCTACACCACAAGTAGACTGTAAGCCCAAAGGCTTAGTAAGGAATTGAGATATGCATTATGATGCCTCTAACTCATTATGTCAGAATGGAATCCACCCAAACTGTTTTTTACTCACGGTTACATATAACATAAACTCGTAGATCGAGTTGGGAGATTGGAGGATCCTAGCAGGGAGAGTGGTGGGGAATCAACATCTAACACCCTAGAGTAGACAAGTCACACAACCCAAAGTGGGAAGGGTAAAGTTTTATCTGAGTCTACCGGTCATATTCGAACCACCTCCCCGACCCCCAATTCCCTTACTTTCTTTTCTTCATTTTTTTTCTCGCAATATGAATACCAACCCATTCATGGTATTTCTTAGGGTTTCTATTATTGTGATGCATTGATGATGCAATACGAGAAATAAAACTATAAATAAGATCATCCATTCAACGATTTCGACAATCTAAACATTCCGAAAAACAATGGAATAAATTACAGGAGTCAATCACAAAATTACAACAACTAACATACAACGAATTAACACTCATGATCAGTGAATTAACAACTAGTTTTCAGCGATTTAAACGTGCAATTCTATCTTATAATTGATAGGAAATGAATCCGATACAACATTGTGTGCAACGTGTTAACATGCTTTAGAAATCGACAGGAAATAATAATGCAGTAACAACAAAACAGCAGTAAGTTCACAACAATTAAATGTGCTAATATACTTTGGAATTGACGTAAAATAACAACAACATAGCAGTGAATTCAACGGCAAATAAAACATGCTAATAGGTTTTGGAATTGACAGAAAATAATGACAACATAATAGAGAATTTAACAGCGAATTTTAAGCAATTAAAACGTGCTAAACATACTTCGGAATTGACGGAAAAGAACTACGGATAGCAACGTATCAACAGCAAATTTTAAGCAATTAAAACGTGCTAAACACACTTCGGAATTGACGAAAAAGAATTACGGACAACAGCAAAACAACAACGAATTTTAACCAATTAAAACGTGCTAAACATACTTCAGAATTGATGGAAAAGAACTACGGAACAACAGCATATCAACAACGAATTTTAAGCAATTAAACGTGCTAAACATACGTCGGAATTGATGGAAAAGAACTACGGAACAGCAGCATATCAATAGCAAATTTTAAGCAATTAAAACATGCTAAACATACTTCAGAATTGACGGAAAAGAACTACGGAACAGCAGCGTATCAACAACAAATTTTAAGCAATTAAAACATGCTAAACATACGTCGGAGTTGACGGAAAAGAACTACGGAACAACAGCGAATTTTAAACAATTAAAACGTGCTAAATATACTTCGGAATTGACGGAAAAGAACTACGAAACTGCAGCGATTCATGCTCGTTATTTGAAGAATTACAGCTATAAATAATAAATTCATAATTCACTTTTAATTTAATTAAATTCTTCACTTAATTAAATTATTTTCGACTCGTTTCAAATTCTTGATTTATCCCGAATATTATTTGATGATCATTATCAATCCAATTTAATTTCTTCCATTCGGTTTCCCAAATTAATTTTTCTATCAAATGAATTCTCAATAATCCAAGTATACCCAATTAATTTTCAATTATCTTTATTTAATTCATTATGGAAAATCAGGATATTACAACATTTTGTTAGAAATTTGTCTTGATTGTGGTTGTATCAAATTGGTATCTTATTTTGACCATAAATTGGATTTTAATGTTACATTTCCCTCCATTGTTTGCTTTGGTATAGATTCTTTAAAAGGGGGAGAAGATTTTTATAAAGGAAGAAAATGATTTGTTTTTGGATGATTTCTATTTTAATCTTTGGTTGTTTTTAACTCCTCTCCCCATGGATTTCTTTTTGGTTATGACAAAAAAAGGGAGAAGGATATATAAGTTTGTTATATATATAAATTGTGAATATGAGAGAAAATTTATATATGTTGTTAAAAAGGGGAGAAAATTATTTGAATTGGTTTGACATGTTTGCATGAATTTAATGTTGATATATTGCATAACTTAAAGGGGAGAGATCAAATATGCAATACTAAATGAACATGCTTAGTTTTTAGGATAACCAACTTATAAGATTTTATCATCATAAAAAATGGGGAGATTGTTAGCCTTTTTGTTAGACTTAGTTTTATTTTGATGATGACTAAATGGTTTAATTTGATGAAAATAATAAGTTGGTTAATTGTGTTTTTATTGATAATGTGTTTAATGTTTTATCCATTATATTTATACTCGTATTTATAGGAAATACCCTAAAAAAAGGTATTATTAATGTACTAACATGTCTATCTAAGTCCATGTAGTAAAAACATATTATTTCGGGACTTAGGAAAATCAAGAATGTGAAAAAGGAGCCACTGAGTAAGAAAGGGTCGACCGCGAAATGGACAGATTACTTTGAAGATCGACCAAGTGGACTACATGAAGGAAACGTTCGACCTCGAAATGGAAAAATAGCTTCTCGAAAGGAAACGATCGATCTATTGTTCAGCAGCAAAAAAATAGCTTGTTGAAATTTTTTGCATTGAAGAAAACGATCGACTTGGTTGCCAAAACAGTCGACCACGTCAACTAAAATCATTACCAACGGTCAAATCCCAATGGGCAGAAATCCAACGGCTAGTAAATGGGTCGACTGTTTAGGGAATGAGGTCGACTGCTTGAGCAGTGTCTATATATTGAAGACACTCTAAAGCTCAATGTAACGAATGAATATTCGAGGTAAAGCCTTGCCAAATTCAAGCCTCGAATATACACCACTGTGAGCTTATTGTAAATCCAATTTTCCCTATTCCAAACTTGAGAATTACTTTAGGAGAATTCAAATTAGTTAGATTTGAGTTTTAACTTTTCGTATCTTATTTGTGCTAAATTGTAAAGGGTGATTCTGTAACAACCCAGTTTTTCGTAAATCCGTTAAAATGCATAAAATTTGAAATTTTCTTTTTAAAGTGAAATATATCTGAGTGCGTATAACTGGATCACTACTGACTCATTCTTTAAACTCGTTATAAAAACCAATAGATAAAATGTGTGGAAGCGTTATAAAATAAATTTTTTGTAAGACATGGTGAAAGCGTAAATCGTTTAAAAAAGAAACTAAACAATTGAATACAATTTAATAAATTTAATGTATTTACCATCGTTCCTTATATTACTTCTTAGCCTGGCCAGCCCCAATTTCGTTCGTGCAAATTCTTCACCTCTGCTTTGTTATTTGTTCATCATTCTCGTATATGAGCCTATTATTACCTGTTCGTCATTTTTATCTACACTACAAGTAATACGTGAGCTTAATGGCTCAGTAAGGAAATGAGTTTATGCATTATGCTTATGACTCTCTTTAGTTCTTTCTAGAGTGGGTACTGCCCCAAACTAGTCTTTTCATTACGTTCGTTGGTTCTTGACTCATGCTTTGAGCTGGAGTTACCTACTCTAGGTGGTTGAAGCCGACAAAGATCTACCCTACCGCCAGGGATTCCTCCAATCTCCAATTGAACAACTAGCAATTTAATTAACTTAGTTAATTAATCACATTCAAGTCTAATCAAGTACCCTAGTTAAGTTAATTAACATGTTAAACATGCTTAAGTCTAACTAAATTATTTTCATGCTTAGATTATCTAAATTGGTTAACATGGTGGTTAATTTAACATGGATATCAAACAAAGGAAATGGCGGAACATTACATATATTGAATAAAGGGAATGACAGTTGCATTATCACAGAGAATGTAAACTAGATGGCAAATAAATAATAATTAACAGAGCATTTAAGGGAACTCTTAATCCATTCATGCTACTCATCATTCACACATTCATCATTCTCTTCTCTATTCTTATCACATTCGGACATTGCCCATTCATCAAAAAACTAAACATTTGCAGTAAAAAAAACTATTAACACCAAAGAATTCTACACTATCGCAAGAACTAACAAACAACCACGAAATCAACAAGGAAATAACAATAATAATGCATCCAAAGAACTATCAACTGAAAACCAACTAATAGCAACTAACAGTAAGCATCACAAGAAACTAATATAACACTTACGCACCCATACTTGTGGTGTAGGGCCTCCACTGGCCAAGACACCCCTATTTCCTTACCCCGAACTTTATCGCGTGTCGACATTTAACCGTTATCCCTTTTCTTCTCCTTTCGATACCTTCACAAATTAGTAACACTTATAATTAATAATTACGACTTATAAACTCCCCTACCCTTATTTACGTAGAAATTCTAAGAATCCCGTAATACCTAAACAAAACATAATCCATCCCAACAAATTATGGGCCAATAGACACCGACGTCCAATCTTAATATCAGAATAAAGCACGAAGCAACAACGTTTAACAGCTAACTAATGAACAATAACTTAATCCAATTATCAACATATATTTATCCGCTAATGGACCAAACCCAAACCGACAGCGTATCATCCAATAGAGGGCAGTATCCACATGTTTAACGACCAATAAAATCCATTAGCCCAAACAATGCAACAACAGACATTGACACAAAATGCATTTCATTATCTTTTGTCCTAACAAGATAGCAGTTAGATCATTTATCGATACAAACAACATATAACCCAAGGCAGAATCAATAGTGGTAAATCTATACATCTTCAATAATCAACCGAGCATATCATTCATTTATCCTTTTTTATCCAATTAACAGGGCAGCAGATAAATTCTCCTAATGTGCAGGTTAACCACATGCTTCACAAATTATCATAATGGCCAAACTAATACAACAGAGGCCTAACATTCAGCAGTGACCTATATTCATGCATCAATCACTTAACAGGAGGACACACCCAACCACATCAAAATAATAGAACCAAGTCCAACCCCAACAGAGCACATATTTAAGCAACTTATCCAACAACATGCAACAAATCCATAAACAGCAGTGAATATCCATTTAACTGAGCAACTTATCCAACAACAGCCAACAAATCCATAAACAGCAATGAATATCCATTTAACTGAGCAACTTATCCAACAACAACCAACAAATCCATAAACAGCAGTGAATATCCATTTAATTGAGCAACTTATCCAACAACACCCAATACAGAGTCCAAACTATTGAAATAGCCGAGAGAAAACTCACCAGTAGATGGGGAAACACGCAGCTCAGCCAACCTGGAGGAACCAAGGAGACCCAAGAGGCAGCAGCTCCTTCTCCTCTACCTTCTTCCCCAACCTTCATAGCTCCAGAGAGCATCTCACCTCACAACCCAAGCTCTCCCGAGAGCCTTCCTACTCTGTCTTTATCCTCCAGCCACCGACAACATGCCTTTGTTCCTTTTTGCTTTTCCAGAAGCTGTCGGTCACGCAGGGTGCATTTCTAGGCTGAACAGAAGCAGGGGTTTGTCTGCTAATCGACCAGCACCCAGCAGGAACCGACAGTGGATCGGTTTGGACTGAACCGCATCGCGAACCGAGTCCTCAACAAACCAAAGCTCCCCCTGCCCTAGCCATTCATTGCCGTCAATTGCTGCCTCACCATCGCCTCACCATTCCATTGATGGTGACCACTTGAAATCGACAACGCACCGGGAGGATTCACAACATACCTCGATTGGCATTGTGTCAAACCATCCGCGAGGCTAAAATCCAAGACCTAGCTGACCCTCACCATTCGTCGCCGCATCTCACTTGCTGCTCGTCGCAAAGGAGTCGTCTCAATTCACCTTTGCCGTCTGCCATTCGCTCCCAGTCCTCGTCTCTCACGTCTCACCATTGGCTCTCTCCCTCATCTTTGCCCTCTCTCTTCTCTCTACTCTGTTCGCTCGCGAAGAATGGCCAAAGGCCTTTATTCTCTTCAAATGAATCGGTTCACTTAGTGAACCGATTCAAATGGCATGAGCCGGTTCTCGAACCGGTTCATGCCTTCCATATTCCCTTTTTAATTTTCTTTAACCCAATTAATTAATTTATTTAATCCCCTAATTCTCATTTCCCCTTCTTCTTTAATTAAAAGCAAAACCGAGTCATTTATAATTTTTGGACCGAGCAGAACCAACTCGGTTAAATCCATATTTCTCCCCTTCAAATTATAATTCCATTTAATTATCCAATATAATACTCCTAACAATTAAATCTCAATTGATTAATCCCTAATATTATAATTTAATTAATTGAATAAATATTTATTTTAATTACATTAATTTTCATAAATTATAATCTAACGAATACGTCCTTAGTAATACTTCGAAAATCACCCAATTAATCCAATACCCCAAATTACCTTCCAATTATCTTTATTAAATTCCGATATAAAAAGTCGGGGTATTACATTACCTAAGAATTCATCACACAAAGGGTGACGCCCCGCAACAGTCATAGGCTCGATTGAACGTCCGTAAGTTCAATAAAAGGGTGACTCCCCGTAATCGTCAAATTTAGGGTGACGCCCCGCAATAGTCAAATTAAGGGTGACGCCTCGTAACAGTCAATGGTTGACGACCTTAGAATTAGTCAAATGTGACGCTCTTTGAATTAGTCTTTGTAAACGGTTTTATTAGCCCCCGTAAGCCAATTATTTAGTGGATCTTCAAGTGAAACATGGAGCGCAGATGTAAGCGAGTTTGCCGAACTGCGTAAACAAATCTTTTGCACTCTCTATCCCTTGCTCTTATTTATGCATTGAACTATTTGTTTGCTTTATTATACGCGATAAATTACTTACGGAATGT
This sequence comes from Begonia loranthoides, assembly GCA_022433065.1. Taxonomy (NCBI): domain Eukaryota; kingdom Viridiplantae; phylum Streptophyta; class Magnoliopsida; order Cucurbitales; family Begoniaceae; genus Begonia; species Begonia loranthoides. The sequence goes on along the minus strand of CM039468.1, from coordinate 44,215,680 downwards.
AAATCAATTATCGTACAAAAAAATTAGGTACGTTATATTCACCCCCCTCCCCCCTCCCTCTTCCCCTTCCTCTCCCTCGCTCTATAGGCGTATATCGATCCTACACCTATGATTTAAACTTTGACCTTCATAAGGATTGAAGATGAGTTTGGATAGAATGTGTAAAATCTAAGATTTTAAAATAGTTTTAAAATGCCACGCATAAATTTTTCACAAACTCTTAGTCAAATGTGGAAAAGTTGAACCATTTTCTCGCGTAGTGGTGTCGTGTGCGTTTTTCTGTAAAACAGTCCAATTGAGTTTTTCGGAGTGAAATTTTGTTTTTGAAAATGTGTTTGGTAAATTATTTTAAATAAAAAATAATTTCGGTTGGTGATTTAAACTAATATGATTTTAAGTTGGGAATTGGAGTAAGAATTTAATATATGATATTTATATATACCTTTATATATATTAAGTAAATAAATAAAGGAGATAAGAATTAAAAATAAGAGTTAAGAAAGAAGTGCCCAGCGTGCTAGAATTTGAGAATTATAAAGAAAGAATAAGAATAAATAAAATGATGAAAAGAAGATTAAAATAAAGGGGAAAAAAGAGAGAATACCTCATTTCTTTCCACTTTCCGCAGATTAGAAGGTAAATAACAAGTCAACCACTATCTTTTATTTTCTAACAAATTAACCACTGACGTATGAGAAAATAACAAAGGAAACATCATTGTCACGTTTGCTGTTAACAAGCTGATCTGGAGCCGCAGCGGTCCATGGAAAGAAGGCCCAATTTGGCCTGGACGCCGCTGAAATGCTGCGATTTCTCGGGACGCCACAGCGGCGTCCATCAGAACGCCGCGGCGGCGTCTCTCGGCTTGTTACTGGAAAAATGTTTGATCGCAAAATTAAGGGCTTAAACGCATGATTTTCGGGCTGATAAAGGGCAGTCATGGGGTAAACCTAATGACAAGTGATAGATCTCTGAGAGAGATTCGATTTGATACCTTCAGCAGCTGATTCCGACACCTGTAGCCAAATTTATAATCCTTTGAAGTTGAAGAGGTCTAAAATCTAATAAAAACATTGGATTTGAAAAACATATACACAGAGACTTTGAAGTAGCCATGAAACTCTTTTTTTTTCATGCATGGTTACTTCAAAATCCGCAGTGGTTCTTAGTTTTTAGTGAAGCCCTCAAAATTACGATGAAAATTTTTTTAACAAACCGCGGTTGATTAAAAACAGTGGTCTCATGAAAGACCGTCGCAGCGGCGTCTCAGGAGACGCGGTGTCTCAAGACACCGTGTGTCTCAAGAGACCGCAGTGTCTCAAGACACCGAGGTCTCTTGGGACACTGTAGTCTCTTGAGACATGCAGTGTCTTGAGACACCGCAATTTGGCCTGGACGCGGCTGTAACACCCCAACTTTTTAAGTTGGACAATTATCTGTGTATTACCAAGGGCGTTCTGGAGTGTTAAGTCTAGGGGTATTTTCGTTATGTTTTCCCTGTTTATGCGATGCAAATTAGATGGTGGAGCAGTTAGGACGTTACATTGAGTGATTATACGTGTCATGTGCCTATGGGGGAAATGTTATAGGATAAGAGTTAAGTGAGAAAAGTGTGAGGAAAACTGTCTAGGGAGTTTGCGGATGCCTGAGGACGACACTTGTGGACGAAATGTATCTTCCGCAAAAGCGTAGCGCACACACACAAGGGTTGGGACGAGACTCAAGACGAGATTCCTCGTCCTGAACGCACTATGTCGCAATGTTGCGGATGACTCCGAACAAGTGTGGACGAGGAGTAGCCTCATCCGAATCGCCTCTGTCCCAATTCTGGGGACTTTTGGATGAAGTCCCGGACGATGCGGACGAAGATAGGACGCGTTCGCATCGAATCTGTTTAAGTCTGGAGACTTTAGGACGACACATGCGGACGAGGACGAGTTCATCCGAATTGAATCTGTTTAACGGATGAACACATGCAGACGACATATCCGAACGACGCCTAGCGTCTGAACCTTGGCTGCGGACGGTAAGGACTAAAGTGGGGACGCTTCTCCTCGTCCCCAAGCATAATTTAGCCTGCGAATTTTGGTCTTGCGGACAGGATCAAGTCATCCACACTCGTCTGAATCATCGTAGAACTACGACAAAACAGATTTAAAATTAGAAGAAAGTGACTCCAACCAATAGGAATGCGGCTTCTCGACACAAAATTGCACGGTTATGGCTGACCAACAGGGATTTGTTCCCTGCTCCTCCTGCCTCCAGTACGATTTTCCCCCAGGTAAACCTTTATTTCATTTCCCCCTTCTTCATCTTTTGGAGAGGCTGGGTATTCTTCTAGGGAGAGGCATTCCTGCGTGGGTGTGGAGACAAGGGAGCTGCTGTCCGAGGAAGGGGAGTCTTCAAGGGTAAGGAATGGGTTGTCTTGGCCATTTGGAAGCCCTACACCTAAGTATACGTGTGTGTGAGTAATTGTTTTGCCGTAGAAACTCTGTATTTGTAGTTGCTTTAAGGTTTGCTAAGTAGTTGCTTGCTGCATATAGTTAGTTGCCTTAACCCTCTTGTTTCTCTTTGGATGTTCTGCTAGATGTGGTGTTTTATTGGTGTTGAATGCTTGTACCCATGTAAAAGTGTTAGTTAAGCTTGAATGGATCAAGGAAAAGATGTTTAAAATGGATGGGAAGTGTGAATGAATGACTAATGGATTTCTATGGTTGGTGCTAATGTTGATTTCATTTTAATAGCCTACATGTATAAATTATTCATTATATGTTCACCATTTCATTTATATAATGTTCGTTGACATTCTAAAAGCATGACTATAACTGTTTCATTTTCGCCATTCCTACTGTTATCTTTTGGAGACATGGTTTTAGCTGATCAATAATTATTGCTGTAGATCTTAGTGGCTTGAAAAACATGCCTTTATGTTATGTTTTGATACTCCCCAGTTGACACTTCTAGTTGTTCGTAATTTCTGCTGTTTTATTCCATTTAGGAACATGCTTTGGTGTTCATAATTCTACTGTCATGTTCAGTTAGAAGCACAGTTAACGTTTATTTTTCTGCTATTGATTATCATTTGAGAAGCACGTTTCGCTATACGTTTCCTTGTTATGTTTCTACTGTATATTAGTCAATGAATAAGCATGTTCCGCCGTTCTTCCTTAGATATTTCATTGCTGAAGCAGTCGAATAAGAACATGTTTAGTGTCCATTTACCGCTGTTTCGTTTTAGCCAATAAAAGCATGATAAATCGCAATTTCTAGCATGATAAAGCATGTTCTGTTAGTCATTTGTTAAGCGCGTTTTCGTTAGTCATTTGTTATTTGTGCTTGGTTATTAATTCGTTCACCTTGTTAGTACATGCAATGGTATTCGATCATCAAGCATGTTATCATTCTCTATAGGTTGACTATAATTACACGTAAGTGGGTGTTTAGATAAGCATGCTTAGTTAGTTTAGTTTATGGTTTTGCTTAGATAAGCACTTGAACCTAGTTTTAGTTAAGGAATCAAGCATGTTTCTATTTTGCCGTACGCTAAGCATGTTTTCATTAATTATTCGTTAAGAATGCTTCTATGAATCAATTGCTAGATATATTCCCATGAACTGTTGGGTGAGCATGTTTCTATTAGTTATTATTAAGCCAATTTTGTTAACCAATTGTTAAGTAAGTTTCCGTTATTAGTCCAATTTAAATTATTAAGCACACTCCTAGCAATTTGTTATTAAGCAAGATTAGTTGACACTAAATTAAAGCATGCTTAGTGGTTTATGACTTCCGCTAGGATATTGGATTAAAGCATATGTAACGACCTGGATTTTTCGTAAATCCTAAAAATGCGTAAAATTTAAAATTTTCTTTTTAAAACCAATCAGAGTGCTTAAATCCAAATCGCTACTAACTCTTTCTTAAAACTCATCATGAAAATCAACTTATTAATTTACACGGAAGCGTTAAAAATCATCTATTTAAATTCTTACGACAACGTTGTAAAATATCACTTGCGAAAACATTATAAAATGTCCCTTTTTACAATCATAGCGGAAACGTGAAAATTCTTTCAAACATTTCGTCATCGGTAAAAACTTAACGAAATAAACTTAAATTCATAACCTTTGTTTTCTTTAATTTCTTTGATTTATAACCTTTTACTGTCTTTGGTCTTTGCCCTGCCAACCCGAATCTCCTATGTGCAAAATCATCCATCCCTGCTTCATTTTATGGTCATCATCTTTCTCTTATCTGTTCGTCGTTTCCTACACCACAAGTAAGGACGTGAGCTTACGCCCAGTAAGGAGATGGGGAAAAACAATTTATGCATTCTCTCTTTAGTCTTTGTTGGATTGAGGGCCACTCAATCCAACCCTTTCATTACATTCTTTTTCTTCGTTCGTTTCTTACTCGTACATCGAGTTTGGAGATTGGAGGTTTTCCTTTGAGATGGTCTAGCCGTTCGGGCTACCCATCTACTCCAACTCCTTATTTCTGGCATATACCCGCCTTTAGGGTTCTTTCCTTTTTGTCCCGGCATATACCCGCCTTTAGGGTTCTTTCATTCTGTCCCGGCATATACCCGCCTTTAGAGTTCTTTCATTCTATCCCGGCATATACCCACCTTTAGGGTTCTTTCATTCTAGTTCCGGCATATACCTGCCTTTAGGGTTCTTTCTTTTCATTTCGTTCTTCCTCACTCATGCATGTGGGCACCATTCCGATGGTTACCCCCTACTTGGTTTCTATTATCATGAAACACACTGCATATCATAAACTTAAATATATAATGATAAGTAAATGCGAATAGAAAGAATAATTGAAATGACATGAACATAAAGTAACGTGCAACACTTATCACCGAAAGCTAACATGTTCCTCGAAAACCGTCTAACATAAAAACATGCTTAAGTGTCAATAATTGACTATACATATAACCTAGAACCAGAAGGTTCTTATCCAGCACTAATAATAACATGTATAAATTCCATAATTTACCAAAAATAGTAAAATATGAAACGACTTACACAATGTTAATAAAACCCTCATCCTTTCTTTGTTTCGTTCATTCATTCTCATCATATGTTTTCTTTTCATTTCATCATTTATCATTCTTTTCTTTTCATTTCATCATTTATCATTCATCATTTATCATTCTCATCATACTTTTCTTTTCATTTCTTTCATTATTCATATAGTTCATTCGTACTTTTTCTAACTTAATTCATTTTCATTTCCTAGTATCATCCTAGTAAAACAATAAGAATAATCGACTTCAACACTAGTATCATCCTAGTAAAACAATAAGAGTAATCGACTTCAACACGAAGCAACTCACACACACTTTACTTGGGTGTAGGGCACAAGGCCAAGACAACCCATTCCTTACCTCAATCCTTAATACGAAATAACACGTATTCATTGGTCTTCTTTTTCTCTTCAACACCCTCACAAATAACGTTCACACATTAATACATTATCATAGATATCCAACTAGTGCACCAATGAACATAATTAATCCAAATGTTAATTTCATGCTTCTATAACCAACATAGCCTTCATTACCATATTTCCACAATCAACATGTTTATGCTTCAAATACCAATAAAGCATGTCTAGCAACATTTCTAAACCAAGGGTAACCCCAAATGAAAACTTGTAGATCAGAACAATGTTCTGCATCAAATTGGAAACTACAAAACCAGAAAACTATATATCACATCTTCCATTTCCTCTTTATACTTTCTTTCACTACTTTCTCATTTCTCTTATCTTTAATTCCTTGTCTTAATGGATTTCACCTCTTCACATCTTCAAACCATATCATAACATGTGAGTCATGCAACACTTGTACAATTTCAACAAGAAACTATAATTTGCATAAAAACCAGAAAAATAGTTTCTACACAAGAACATTCATAACAATCACTGAGTTTCTTTCCATCCTAACCATCACCCTTTTATCTAACATATCATTGTCCAATTATTTCGTGCTAACCTTTATCATAGTCATTTTCATGCTAACCATTGTCATAACAATTTGTTTTTCTTTCCATCAAACCAGAAAACAAGAAGTTACTGAACAAACTGTAGGAAATTGTTTTCAAAGAAATCATCAAGGCAAACATACTTGTGGGTAGGGCTTATTACGCCAAACACACCGTTCCTTACCTCTTGAAGTCATGTAATGTAGCTCCAACAGCTCCCTCACTAACAGCAACCTTAACCTCAGCAAAAACCCACACAGCAGAACCTCCTCCGTAGCAGAAAAATGCAGGATTTGAAGAAATGTCCAACACTAAATAAGAAGGCTACCTAAGGGGACAGGGCAGGTACACGTAGGGTGGCTGCTTTGTGGACTAATTTGGCAGCTGGGAAGGCTTTCGGCGAGAATTTAATGGCTACACGTCGAAGGAAATCTCCTTTTTGACTTTTTAAAAAAACTGGTCTGCTGCGTAGCGGACGTGGCGGACGCCGTACATTCTCGTCCGCTGCGTCCGAAATCCAAAAATTACACAGCAAATGGCGTCATAAACAGGCGTCCTCTACTTCCGAAATGTGGTTGCGGACGCCATTTTTCGTCCGCAGCGTCCGCAAGGGTCGTCCGCACGAAATACAAAATTGGACAGAGGCATATTGGACTCCATTTTCTGCGTCCGCAGCGTCCGCTCTTCTTCAGCCAGCGTCCGCACTATACAGAAAATAAAACAGATGCATATCGGACTCCATTTTCTGCGTCCTCTACGTCCGCAGGTTTCCAGACAGCATCCTCTGCACTTAAATATTGAGTAGAGGATGCTATTTTTTGCATCCTATGCATCCTAAAGTCCAATTTTTATCGTTTATACATGTTTTCCTCAATAGTCGTCCAAGTCCGACACATACTAAGTTAGGAACATTCCTAGGATGACGTAATATAACAATATTCATTCCGTTATATTTGGAAATAAAATTGATTACATAGAGGATCGGGAAAAATCTAGGATCGAGGTATTACAGCATATGTAGTAAATTGTATTTTCTGCTGTTATAATCAATTTAAAATATGTTTAGTTGTACATGTTTTCTATTCCCTCATTTTAGTCATTAATAGCATGTTTAGTTCCACTTGTAATTATACACTGTTTGTTTTCATAATATGTAAGCACGCTCTATTACTCGTTCTGTCTATTATTGTGAATTCCCTTAAGGCAGTGTCATTTACTTTCCATATATGTTATTAAATTTGAAAGTGCTAGGTTGTGTTCATGTTAATATAAACCAAGGGTGGTACCCACATGCATGAGTGAGGAAAATGCTAAGAAGAAGAATGTTTCAGGATGGGCGGGATATGCCCATCACTGAAACAAACCCTCCGGCGGGATACGCCGGAAGGATAGAAACCCTGAAGGCAAGATACGCTAGAAGGGGAGGAACCTTGAAGGCGGGATACGCCAAAAAGGGGACGACTAGGGAGTTGGGGTAGATGGATAGTCCGGATCTAGCCTAGCAGCTAGTATACACTCTCACCAAGTCGCGAAAGGGACTAGTATGCACATAGGAGGTTAGAAGCCGATCAAACTAGGCCATCTCAAAGGAAAACCTCCAATCTCCAGCTCGAAGTATGAGTAAAGAACCAAGAACCAATGAACATAATAAAAGAATTGGTTTGGGTGGCCCCCATTCCAAGAAGAATTAAAGAGAGAAATGCATAAATTGTTTTCCCCCATTTCCTTACTGAGCGTAAGCTCATGTCCTTACTTGTGGTGTAGGTACAACGATGAACAGATAATAAGTAGATGGTAAACACATAATGAAGCAGGGATGGATGATTTGCACGCGCGAGACTCGGGGTTGGCCAGATTAAAGAGTAAAATGAGAAATGGTTGTAATCACATTAAGTTTATTATCTTATACTCCATTGTTTAGTTTCTTCTTTAAAAGATTCACTTATGCTTCCGCCATGTTTTACGATGATTTACTTTATAACGCTTCCGCATATTTTATCAATTGGTTTTCATAACGAGTTTAAAGAAAGAGTCAGTAGCGATCCGGTTAGACGCACTCTGATACGTTTTGTTTTAAAAAGAAAAACTTCAAATTTTTATGAATTTTAACGATTTACAAAAATTCGGGTCGTTACAACGGCGGCGTCTTAAGACACCGCGGTGTCCCAAGACATAGTGACGTGCAGACCAAATTTGCCCTTCTTTTTTTGGAAAATCACGACGCCGCGGCATTTTGTCTACGAACCGTCGCGGCGCCGTGTCAGCTTCTTAACGGTGAACGTGACAGCGATGTTGGCTTTGTCATTTTCCCATACCATGATGGTTAATTTGTCATTTTCCCTTAGAAGAAATAGGGAATTTTCTTCTCCTTCATTTGGGCGAGTGATTTCGTGGTGGAGGCTAATTTCAGGCGAATGGGCAACGGCGACCGGTGAGCTCTATGCGGAAGAAAAGGAAAGCTGGGCTTAGCAGGGTCGAGCTCATTCCGCTATTTCTCTGATTGCGGTGAGTAATGCATGAACTAGAGTTATTTTTGATTTCCTATCTTATGTTGGATTCTGTCCTGAAATTGGATCTCTAATTTATTGTTGCTGTTTTTATTTCTGCTGGGGCTTCGGCCAAATTGTTTTTTTCTCCTCGTTGAGCTAAGCTTTTCTCCATTTCATTCTTTGAGGTAATATTACCGTGCATTTTTAGTCTCTCGGCCACATTGGCTTTGTTTCTGTTTTGATGAAAATGCTGATTGTGTGCTCCTGTTCTTTGCCACAGTTTTAGGTGATTAAATGGGTTCTTGTTAGTGATGTTAGTTAGCCCTATCTTTGCTGTAGTTTCTGCATGGTGAATTCTGTTTTTGATGTTGGAATTCTGCTATGTTAATAGCCCTCAATGATAGGTTGAAAGTATTGTACTGCGTTGAAAACTGGTTCCTGTTATGATGAAATTCTAGGGATTGTTCGGTTAGCAAACTGTTGGGATTTTGGTTCTGCTGTGGTGTTTGCATTCCTTGTCTTGTTTTCTGCCGATTGGATTTCCTGTCTTCCATTATGTTACTGTTAGATAAATATTGTGGGGATTGATTTCTCTGCTCATTGGGTATGTGGCTCTGTCATTTCTGTTTACTGTGTTGATAGCTAGTGTTGGGCTTTCAGGTTCGGGATAATACTTGGTTAAGTAGACTCTGTTTTTTTTTTTTCTAGTGACTCCTTAGATGAATTTTGTTGATAATAGTGCTATATTGATTTATGAATGTCTCTATTTCATTTAGGTTTTTCTGAAGATAATGAATTTAGATTCCTAATTCTGTTGGCTGTTGGGTTGTGGATTTATAACAATAGGAGAGAGATATTCAATTTATTGTTGTTCTTGTTGTTTAATTTGTGCATAGATTGAGGATTAAATAATAGTTAGGCTGAAATAGAAAATGTTGGGTTGTAGTTTAAAGTTGTATGAAGATGGACGTTAGGATTTATCCAATGTATATGTTGTTTTCTTGAAACTAATAGTTTTTGATAAAGCCTTGTTTAGGTTGTTGAGTGATAAGATTGGGATTCCTAGATTTAGTTTTCGGGTTGGGGCTCATGGTTGTCCCTAGAAGCCGTCTTGGATTTTAGTCTTGATTGAGACTTATCTGTTATCCCTGTTATGTGTGTGGGATGTTGATATCGGCCTTGTTATAGGTTTTGGAGATATCAGAAGTGCGACCTACCTTCTGATAGCACGTGGAGCTGGCTTATCGGTAAGCATGTCATGGTCATCATCGAGGAAAGGTTCTTTATACTTCCTGCACTGCATTGCATCATGGCTTTCAAACTGCTATTTTGTGGGATACCACACCTGAAAACCCGACAGAGACTCTTTCACAACACGTTAGTTTTTACGTATATGTATGTTTTCTCAAGTTTACATTCCGTACATGGTTTATTCTTGATATTCTACCATATTGATGACATGATATCTGTGCATGTGTTGGAAGGATAAATCCTCTTGATGCTTTATGCACTCTAGCACTAAAACATCACAAGGCTATCTAGTGATATCTTCTATTGTGAAAAGATGAGTTATATGATATGTACACTGGGAAAATGAATCTTCTTGATGCTTTAGGCACTCTAGCGCTAAAGTATTATGAGGCTATCCCGAGAAATCTTCTACTGTGAGAAGATTTGTTATGTACATTGGGAGGATGAATCCTGTTGATGCTTTAGGCATTCTAGCGCTAAAGCATCATGAGACTATCCCCGTGCAATCTTCTGCTGCATGAAGATTGGTCGTTTATGTGTGAAATGGCGATGGACCATTCATGACATGTCCTCAAGTTTTGTGCCCTGGAAGTGGAAAAAGAGGATGGGGCATTTGTGGCGTGTCCTCAGGTTTCAAGTCTTGAAAGTTGATAGTGGAGATGAGAAGGTGATGACCTTTCCTTGGATTCGAGTCCCAAAACTTGGCCAGGGTATTGTCACACGAAGTTGGCAGGATTGCCAGTCGTAGAGATTAGCCAATTCTAGTATCGTTCGAAGTTGACGGGTGGTGTGACGGCTTGAACTTGCTCGTCGGCATCCCTAGTCAATTTGGAACATAGAGGTATTCTAGTAGAGAGGTGGTCTATCATGAGCAACCTCATCCGTTATTGCAATTATATGAGTTGTGTCAGTCGCTGAGATTGGTCTATCCTAGTACCATTTCATTTGACGGGTGGTGTGATGACTTGAGTTTGCTCATCGGCAACCTCGTCAATTTGGAACACAGAGGTATTTAGTGAGAAGTGGTTTATCGCGAGCAACCTTATCCGTTACTCCAATTATATGGATCGTATCGGTACTGGTTACTGCTCGCCGACACATTCGAGAAATTACACCACTTTACGATGATGAGTGACGGATGGGTCCTTGTGTGACCATCCCTTTTCACTGATGATGTTTTCATACAAAAAATGATATTGGTATATTTTGCGATTATAGTTGTCTATGTATACAGCGAGTTTTGATAAAACCACATAGAGGGCCATGAGCTAGTTTGTTAAAATGATAAAGATGTTTTACATGTTTAAATCCATGTATGGTAAATGAGAAGAATAAAATGATTTTCAAAAATGAGGAAAACGGTTTTAGCATGCATTGCATTTAGTCTAGATTTCCCTATTGAATTTGTCACTCACCCCTTAGACTATATTTTTCCTTAGGTTTGGGTGTAGGCTTGGTGCATAGGATTTGCACGTGTGGCAGCAGGGCGATGCTGGTGTTCCCTGGTGGGTGTCTTGATATCCCCATGGATGGGTGGAGGTTCGTCGGTTAAATCCCTCTATTCCTGGTAAGTTGGACTTTTAGTGTTAGGTGTTGTTTGATTTAATTATTGCACAGTACTTTCCTTTATTATGCTATCATGTCTTTAGTTGATCACTCTGTGGACCCTAACCCATGTGATTTGGGTTTGGGCTTGATATTATTTCCATTAAGACTTTCGCATAACAATTCACACCTTGGGCTGGGTAACCAAATTCTTTCCGAGGATTGAGTCACCTGACCTGGCAGACAGAATGCTTTAACAAACTAATTTGAGTTTAAATCAAATTTATTTTATTATAGAAGCAAACTAATTTTTTAAAAGCAAAACTATTTTTAAAATGATTAGAACTGAGAACCTCTAAGTTTTAAAGTTCTTCTTCTACTTATTGAGTTGCATTTGTTCTATGTACATTATTGTTATTAAAATGTCAATCATGTTATATGTAGCAAAAATGTTTTGATTATTTTTGTAATTGATCAATGTCAATTTGTTTGATGAACATTATTTATTTAATTATGTATGTATATTTTATGTCATGTCATGCATACAAAATTCAATTAAATAATTTAATATTCAATATTAATTCATGTTCGTATAATATGGTTTTTCTATGAGCAATTTGGTGAATTAATTCAAATGTTGAACGGTCTATATAATTTTGGGTAATTATTGAGTGACCACAACATATTTAAATATACAAAATTATATATAAACTTTTAAAATTATATTTATGACATTTCTTATGATTAATTATATAAATATAATAGATTTTATCTGATAGAAATTTCTATTATATTTATATAGTTAATTAAGATAAAATATCAAATTATATTCTTAATTTATCCATAGGTATTAAAAAAATGAACATGATTTAATAGTTTTATCATAAAGTTAAATGAATCTTATTGAATTAAAATTTTAGACCAGAAGTAAGTTTTATGTCACTTGATACATAATTGTTTGAGTATAATTTACATTGATAAATCATAATTTATATTGTTGGTCTTATATTTTGGATGATAAACATGTCTATTTATTTTTTGCAACTATACATATTCGTAATTTATCTGATTTTAAATGTAATATTCTTGAATTGAATGATGAAACCTATAAATCTTGGAGGGAAAACATTTTTCTCAAAATGGGATTGATGAACATTGATTATGTTATTAAGAAAGATGAGTCAAGTATCACTTCTACTAACACTAAGGAAGAATTTATTCTTAGTGAGCATTGGAAACGATCTAATCGCCGCAACATCATGTACATTATAACTAAGATCTCTGCTAGTATACGAGATTCAATTGGTAAGCACAAAAATGTCAAGGCATTATTGAAGTCTATTGATAAATAATATGATACTTCAGATAAGACACTTGTTAGCACATTGATAATGAAGTTTTCATCATTGAGATTCACATTAGTGAGAGGTGTACAATGTTAGCCTTTTTGTTAGGCTTAGTTTTATTTTGATGATGACTAAATGATTTATTTTGTTGAAAGTAATAAGTTGGTTATTATACTTTTTATGGATATTATTGTTAATATTTTTATCATAATATTTATACTCATATTTATTGAAAATACTCTCAAAATGAGTATTATAATGTTCTAACATGTTTATCTAAGTCTATGTAGTTCATACATATCATTTTGGGACTTGGAACAATTAAAGGAATGAAGTGAAAGTATTTTGGTCGAAGCTGCGGACGTGAATGGCGACCAAAATTGGATGTTGGTCTTTCGGTCGTGACGCGGTCAAGAGTAGCGGTCAAGGAACGCGACCAAATTTATGGGAGATTGCTTTTCTGGAGCTTTAGCGTGGTTTTTCGGACGCAACGCTGTCAAGGATGCGGACGTGTTGTTCGACCAAAAAATATCAGGTTTCGAATCTGTCATTTTTGCACATTTTGCGGTGTTGACGCGGTTGCAGGATTCAGACGAGGAAAGCGACCGATTGAACAAAACTGGAACTCTGAATTATTTCGGACGCGAAGCGGTTGAGTCTGCAGTTGAGCTATACGACCGAAAAAGTCCAGTTATGCGTAACGGCTATCTTCCAATGGTCGAATTTTCAATGGCTATTTTCTACAACGGCTGGAAGTGGTCGACCGAAAGGATTAGGTTGACCGAAAATGTGCATTTCTATATATTGAGAGAAGCACTCCATGCTTCAACAACGAACGAGAGAAGTAGCGAAGCGCTGGCAAAATTTCTACTCGACTTCTCAATCAATTAGTGAGCTTGAACCCTACTCTCCCCACCTATAAACTTGAGAGTTATTATTGGGAGAGTTAGGATTTAGATTTTGGTTCTACATTTCCAACCACTTGTACGTTATTGTAATGGGTGACTCCCTACCAATTCGTCATATAAGGGTGATGCTCCGGAATAGTCAACAGCTCGATTGAACGCCCGTAAGTTCAATCAAATGTTAACTCCCTAGAATAGTCAAGTTAAAGGGTGACGCCCCGAAATAGTCGAGAGGAAAGGGTGACACCATAATAAAGAGTCAAGTTGTAAATAGTTTGGTTGGCACCCATAAGCCAATCTAGTGAGTGATCTCCAAGTGGACTCTTGGTGTAATACCCCGGTATTTTTCTTGTGTACATAATGTAATTAAGTGTTGGGATAAATAGGATATTGCATTGCGTATCTATACATGTCAATTTTTTACGTGTATTTATGGGGAAAATATTATGGGATAAAAGTTAAGTTGGATAACATGATAGAAAAGCTAGGATTGTGATGTTGCGGACGCATGCGGACAACATGAGGATGAGAAAATGTCGTTCGCAATCGCACGGGAAGCCATCCTATGCTTTGGGATGCACCAGGACGAGGTTTTGCATCCCAATGCGTCTGTCGCTAGACATTTTTGGACGCTGGCGGACGACTGTGGATGCTGGAGGACGTGGTCGTTTTGAATCTGTCCAATTTATGGACAGATTTGGACGCATGCAGATGCTACATGCGGACACCAAATTTGCGTCCGATGTCGCATTCAGACGGTACGGACAGGGCAAGGGCGCCGTTTCTCATCCGCAAACACAAATCTGCCTTAGGAAATTTACACACGTGGACGAGACCAAAATGTCCACACTCGTTTGAAACTGCCCAGATTTACGTGAATTTAGGGATTTAAAATCAGAAAACTTGTGACGTGGTCATTTAATACGCGCCCTCTCTCGACACAAAATCTTCCCCTCCAACTCCAGACCCACGCGAGAGCCGCCCTCCTCCCTCTCCATAGGCATACGGTTGTCTCCCTTGGGTAAGCTCGACTATTTATCTTCAGCCAGCTTTCTTCCCTATGTTCATTCTACTTTCTTCCTTTCCTCTGGATTATCTTCCTCCTCTGTATTCAGTTCTTCTTTTCTGAAGAGCGTGAGCGTGTGAAGAGTGAATGAGCATTTGTGAGCTTGTGTAAGAGCTGGGAGGAAACTGTGGAGTTGGAAGTTGTTGTTCGTGAAGTTGCTGTAAGCTGTGCTGAGGGTGAGTTGGAGTACTGTTTGTGAGTGTAGTTCCTTCATAACTGGTAAGAATTTGGGTGTGTCTTGGCATGTGGAGGCCCTACCCATAAGTAGTGTGCGTGAGTAGTGTCGATTTCCTCGGATGATTTTCTGTTGATATTTTCTTGGTTGTTAGCTCTGTAATTTCTTTTATTATTTGTTCTTTATCTTTATTGTTAGTTTTGTTATCAATGTGTTACCTCGACAGACAATTGATGAATGATTTCTGCTTAGATAATGAGTTAAGTATGAACAAATGAGTTGAGAGCTATGCCTTCGAGGATGACCCTGTTTTGTTTAGTTTTACTTGCTGTAAAATTCTACTTTATCTAGTTTGCTTATCCCCGTGTTAATTATAACCTGTCATTTCTTTCAATGCACTGTCATTTCTTTCAATGCCTATATATATTGTTCTGCCATAATTGTTGAGCTTGTTTAATTGCTAATTAACTGGAATCCTAAACATGTTAATCAAATATGGAGCATGTTAATCAATTTATCGTAATTTAACTAATCAATAAATTGAACTAAGCATGCGAACTAATTAGTTAATCTAAACATGAGAACTAATTAATCGGTGTTTCTAATCTTTCTTAAGCATGTTAAATTAAATAGAGTAATTAACTAGACTTGAGCGAGTAATTAACTAGACTTGAGCATGTTAACTAACTATAATAATTAAGTAGAATCATAATTATAATCTTACTTAAACATGTTTAATCCGAGTATGGTTACTTAACTAATTAACGATAATTAATTTGAGTATGCTTAATTAACTAGAATAATTAGCATGTTTAATTAACTAACTAAAATAATATTAGCATATTAATTAACTAGGTTATGCCAGGTAATTAGCATGTAATTAGTATGTTTAATTAGCATGTTTAATTAATTAGTAGCATGTTAATTAACTAACAAAAATAATGTTAGCATGTTAAATAACTAAGCTATAGCATGTTTAATTAACCAATCAACTATAACCATTTCGAGTATGTTTAACCAAGTAATCAATTAATCTGAGTAGTGTTGACTGCCTTTGTTGATATTATGTGTAATGTCTTTTACTGCAATTTCTTTTACTGTAATTTCTACAATTTGATGCTTTACTTCATTAAAGAATAATAAAGGAGATGAAAGAGAAATGAACAAAATGTGAACAAATCAAGAGTTGCATTGACTTTGTGAATATATATTTTTATCTTTTCTTCTATAGTGCTACCTTAATGGTCCTGTGATTTCCTTACTGTGATTACCTTGCTGTGAATTCCTTTGCTAATAGTTTTGGTTAAATTCCTTTGCCGAACATGTTTAATTAACTAGGTTATTAATCTTAACAATTTATTCAGCATGTTCACCATTTCGTTAGTTGTCAATTCATGAATTTAAAGCATGATATTACAAGCATGTCGTCTTATATTCTAATATTAAAAGCATACAATCTCTCTAGCAAGTTATTCATATTCATTGTTTCCATTCACTGCTATACTTGCATGCTTAATTTCTGTCGTTCAGTTACGCTTTATTGTTCAACATCGTTGCTTACTTTCCCTTAAACGTGATAATCAATTATTGTCACCTCCAATTTTTGGGTACCTTAATTTAATGCATTATTCAACGACTATTTGTTTTCATTTATATGCGCTTTCAATTATTGTGAATTACTTTCTTTATATGCACTATTCAATTGTTATGTCATCATGCATTATGCTTATAGTTACATTGTATTGCATCATGTATAACGTTAATAGAAACCAATAGAGAGTGCCACCGGGGGTGGTACTCACACATGCATTATGTGAGGGAAACAAATTTAAAGAAAAAGAATGAGGAGTTGGGGGATGGAAGGGTAAGTACGGATCAGTCAAGTAGATAGGATTAAAAGAACCTTACCTTTCCCTTGTCGGGACTGCGATACTGTTTACCCTAGGTGGCTGAAGCCGACAAAGACTACTCTTCTGCCATGGATTCCTCCAATCTCCCGCTCGATGTACAAGTAAAGAACTAAGGAACCAATGACTTAATAAAAATATTGGTTTGGGTAGCCCCTATTCTAAAAAGGATTAAAGAGAGACATTTCATATTACATAAACCCTTTTTCCTTACTAAGTCTTTGAGCTTACAGTTTACTTGTAGTGTAGGTACATATACTAGGAAATGATGAACCGATCAAAAAGCAGGGATGAAGGATTTGCACGCTCGAGACTCGTGGTTGGCCAAGCTAAAGAGAGTAAAAGAGAAAACAGTTGTAATTAAGCTGTGTTTAATTTTTAGTATTCCTTTAGTATTTCTTTCTTAAACAAAATATTTACGCTTTCGCTATATTTTGATAAACCGGTTATGTTTCTTGATTTGACTTCCGCTGTATTTTGGTAAAAGATTTTGTAATGTTTTCATAGCGGGTAGCACGAAGAGAGTCTTAATGGTCTGGCTTTCGAAGGCACTCTGATTATGTTTGAAAAATGTCTTAATAAAGGTTTTCGTTGTATTTTAATAAAGTTTCAAATTTTAAAGCATTTTTAAAGGAAATGAAAAAGTCGAGTCGTTACACTTGGAGCGCGGACGTAAGCAGGATTTGCCGAATCGCGTAAACAAACCGGTGTCAAACTCTCTAACCCTCTTTTTACTTTATTGCATATATTTTGTGATTGATTATTTAGTTATATTCATTAAATCACATAGGATTTGTAAAATTAATTATCGCATGAAAATATTAGAACACTTAAATATTTTTTTTGTGAGTTGTCTATTGATCTTTGGATTGCCTAAATATCTTGAAATTGCATTGTTTGAGTATATAATTTGATATGGCTTTCAACATGCATAATGAAGGGTAATCTACACTTAGACCTCCATTTTTTTATGGTAGCAATTATACATATTGGAAGGCTAGGATAAAGATTTACATTCAATCAATAAATTATGAACTTTGGAGAATTCGAGTTAATGGGCCTTGTATTTCGCATAAAATTGAAAATGGATTGAATGTTCCTAAATTGGATGACGAATATAATGATATTGATTTTCATAAGTTGATTTTAAATGTTAAAGCTACAAATCTTTATATTGTGCTTTAAATGTTGATGAGTTTAATAGAATTCAAAGTTGTGATAGTGTCTATGACATTTGGAAATTGCTTGAAATTACACATGAATGCACTATCAAGTAAAAGAAACCAAATTGAGTATGCTCATTCATGATTATAAATTATTTTTCATTGATAAAGATGAAACCATTGGCTTTATGTTTACTCATTTTACTAACATCACTATCGTTTAAAAGTGCTTGGTAGAGAATATCCCAATGAAGAGTTGGTTCGTAAAATTGTTAAGTGTCTTCCAAGTTCATGGCAACCCAAGGTGATAATCATTGAAGAAGTACAAGATTTCAAAGCCATGAAAATAGTGGAGCTCATTGGATCCTTGATGACACACGAAATCACTATGATGAGCCACAATGAGGAGGAGCAAAAGGAGAAGGGTATTCTTCTAAAGCCACTTGCTTTCAAAGCCTCTACGAGCACCAAAGACGATTCTGGTGATGAGGTTGATTTTAAAGATGAGGAAGATATAGATGCTAAATTGAAGATCCTCACTTGGAAATTGGAGAAATGCCTTCAAAGGAAGAAAGATAAAGGGAAGAAGGGCATTGTGTGCTACGGGTGTGGAAAACTCGGACATTTATCTACCGAATGCCCCAAGACAAGGAGAAAATATAAAGCCTCAAAGAAGAAAGTTCTAAAGGCCACTTGGGATGATAGCAAGAAGTCCTCTTCTGAAATTGAAGAAGTCTCCCACACATGCTTCATGGCCGAAGGTAATAGGTAACCTCTTCTAGCGATTCAAATTCCGATAATGAGGATAGTGATTTACTTGATGCATTTAATGAATTGCTAGAAAGTTTTAATGAACTTAAAGATAAATATAAATTGTTGAAGAATGAGAAGAATAATTTGATAAAAAAGCATGCAAGTATGAATAAATCTCTTGAGGATCAAATTATTGAATTAAAGAGAGAATGAATGATAAGTTAAATACTACAATTAAATCATATGAATGTGATATTGGTGAATTGAAATTGAAAAATGATGATTTAAATTCTATTGTACTTAAATTCACCAATGGTAGTAAAAAATTTTAATATGCTCTTAGGGAGGCAAAGAGTTACATTTGATAAAGCCGAAATTAGTTATGAACTCTTAGTTAAAAAGAAGAATTATATGAATTTCTTTGTTAGCCCTACCACATGTAATGTATGTAATTGTATAGAGCATAAATCATTTATTTGTCCCTTGAACTTTAATGCTAATCTAAAGTCTAATAGTTTAATTTCTAAACTTTTGTGGGTTCCTTAATGAACCAAACCTTTAACCAATGGACCCAAAAAAGTTTGGATACCAAAGAAAACAAATTAATTTTTGTTGTAGGTTGGAGATTCTCCCAAGGAGCTTAATGGATTTGGATGATGGGGTATCCAAAAATGAAAAGGGGAGAAGCTTCAAGAATGTGCCTCAAATGTATTAAAAGATGAAAATGAACGTAGGTGGAGGTACACATTTTTTTGTTTGGTATCTTACTTCAATTGATTTAATTTGATTTTTGATTATTGATTTGGTTTGACTTGATAGTTTGCATATAGAATGAAAATTTGATTAAACTCTTGCAATTGCATATTTCTTGAATTGGTACATTTTTTGCTTGAGATTTGAATTCTAACAATTGGTAGCCTTAAGTGTATATGTTATTGGATTGTTGGATGTGATTTTTTTTTGCTCCTTCCTTTTATTGAAATTGGTTAAAGATATAGGGGGAGAAAATAGAATTGTATAGAGTTTATTGATTTATTTGTTTTGAATTGTTAAGTATTAATTTTGATGATTTTGCTTCCGCTTAGGCTTAAGCTATGATATTTCCCCATTGAATTCATATTGATCATAGATTTTGGGAAAAAACATAAAATTGTTTCAATTTTGATTTGTTGTAGATTTCCCCAAATGATTTGATTTTTTTATTAAAAAAGGGAAGAATTATTTTGTTGTTAAATTTCAAATTAGTATCAATAATGTCTTTTGATTGGAAATCTTTAAATTGGTATCAATCATTGGTTTTGGTTTGAATTTCGACAAATTGGTATCATTTCAACAATTGGTATCATTGGATTTTTTTTCATTTGGTACCATTTATGAAACTATTTTGTTTTTGGTATCAATGAAATTATGTCTCTACAATTGGTATAACCTTTTAAGAAGTTTATTTTGGTATCAATTGTAATCCCCAACTATTTGATTTGTGCGTAGAGACAGGGAGAGAAGTTATGGGTTTTCATCTTGAACTCATCGATGGATTTTTTGACAATAGGTATTTGTTTATATTTGAAATTGGATGGTTTATATTTTTGTGGTTTCTCTCACATTATGCTTGGTGTCAATGTTAAAGGGGGAGAAAAATTGAGTTGTTTTATTATTGCTCTAAGGGGGAGAGGAAAAATTTAAATTGTGATTATATCCTCATTCTTTTGTTTATGTGATCAACATAGGGGTAGAGATAATTGGATTGATATTTTGATTTTACACTTTGGTATCTCTCTTAGAAATTTGTTTTGAATTTCTTCATTGTATTAACAAGTGGTATCTTTCTTTGAAAAATTGATTGGATTTTAATTTTGGATTTACAATTGGTATTACTCTTTGAAAAATTTCTTTTGGTACTAATTGTGAATCTTCAAGTGGTATCATTTCTTATCTATTCAATTGGTATCACTTTTAGAAATTGAAAATTGTTTTATCATTCTTGGTCTTAAATTGGTATCTATTTCTTTGATTATAATGTTAAGTTCTCTCAAATGAATTCATATGCTTAATGACAAATAGGGGAAAATATTTTTTGAATTGAATGAACTATTTTTGTAGGTGTCTAAATTGGTATCTTATTTTGACCACTTGACTTGTTTTTAGTGTATATATCCCTCTATTGTTTGCCTTTGGTATAGATTCTTTAAAAGGAGGGAGAATGTTTTGGAAAGGGGGAATAATTTTTTTATGAGTTTGTTTGGTCTTTACTCCCCTCCCTATGGATTGCTTTTTGATTTTGACAAAAAGAGGGAGAGATTGTATAAGTTGTTATAAATATAGAAGGGGGAGTTGAATAGCATGTTTGCATGAATTTAATTGTTTGATATTGCATAACTTAAAGGGAAGAAATCTAATATGCAATAATTGATGCACATGCTTAGATTTAGGTATAAACAACTTATAGGATTTTGTCATCATAAAAAAGTGAGAGATTGTTAGCCTTTTTGTTAGGCTTACTTTTATTTTGATGATGACTAAATAGTTTATTTTGTTGAAAGTAATAAGTTGGTTATTATACTTTTTATGGATATTATTGTTAATATTTTTATCATAATATTTATACTCATATTTATTAGAAATACCCTTAAAATTGGTATTATAATGTTCTAACATGTTTATCTAAGTTCATGTAGTTCATACATGTCATTTTAGAACTTGGAACAATTAAAGTAATGAAGTGAAAGTGTTTTGGTCGAAGCTTCGGACGTGAATGGCGACCAAAATTGGATTTTGGTCTTCCGGTCGGGACGCGGTCAAGAGTAGCGGTCGTGGAACGCAACCAAATTTATAGGAGTTTGCTTCTAGAGCTTTAGCATGGTTTTTCGGAAGCAACGCAGTCGATGATGCAGACGAGTTCTTCGACTTAAAAACATCAAGTTTCGAATCTGCTATTTTTGTACATTTTGTGGTCTTGACGTAGTCGCAAGATTCAGATGAGGAACTCGACCCATTGAACAAAACTAGAACTCTGAATTATTTCGGACGCGAAGCGCTTGAGTCTGTGGTCGAGCTATACGACCGAAAAAGTCCAATTTTACGTAACGACTATCTTCCAACGGTCGAATTTTCAACGGCTATTTTCTACAACAGCTGGAAGCTGTCGACCGAAAGGATTAGGTCGATAAAAAATGTACAGTTCTATATATTGAGAGAAGCACTCCATGCTTCAACAACGAACAAGAGAAGTAGCGAAGCGGTGGCAAAATTTCTACTCGACTTCTCAATCAATTAGTGAGCTTGTATCCTCCTCTCCCCAACCATAAAGCTTGAGAGTTATTATTGGGAGAGTTAGGATTTAGATTTTGGTTCTACATTTCCAAACACTTGTACATTATTGTAGAGGAATTCGTCATATATGGGTGACACCTCGAAACAGTCAATTAGTGAGCTTGTACCCTACTCTCTCCAACCATAAACTTGAGAGTTATTATTGGGAGAGTTAGGATTTAGATTTTGGTTCTACATTTCCAAACACTTGTACGTTATTGTAGAGGGTGATTCCCTACGAATTCGTCATATATGGGTGACACCTCGAAACAATCAACAGCTCGATTGAATGCCTGTAAGTTCAATCAAAGGGTGACTCCTCGAAATAATCAAGTTAAAGGGTGACACCCCAAAATAGTCGAGAGGAAAAGGTGACGCCCTAAGAAAGAGTCAAGTTATAAACGGTTTGTTTGGAACTCGTTAGCCAATCTAGTGAGTGATCTCCAAGTGGACTCTTGGAGTGCGGACGTTGTAACGACCCGAATTTTCGTAAATCGTTAAAATGCGTAAAAATTTGAAATTTCTTTCTTTTTAAAACAAGGCATATCAGAGTGCGTCTAACCAGATCGCTACTGACTCTTTCTTTAAACTCGTTTGGGAAAACCAAGGTGTGGAAGCGTAAATAATAAAATAAAAACCATATGTTTAAAATCTTGCGGAAGCGTAAAGAAATCGTCTAGGAAGGAAATACTAAACAATTTAAACACTACGTCTAACAAATAAAATTTGACAATCAAACATCATTGATTTACAACCGTTTACTCATCTTTTTCTTTGCCTGATCAGCCCGAGTCTCGTGCGTACGAAACCATCCATCCCTGCTTCATTATGTGTTTATCGTCTACTTATTATCTGTTCATCATTTGTACCTACACCACAAGTAACTGTAAACCTAAAAGCTTAGTAAGGAAATGAGGGAAAACAATTATGCATATCTCTATTTAATTCTTCTTGGAATGGAGGCCACCCAAACCATTTCTTTTCATTACGTTTGTTCTTCATTCGTTCTTTACTCGTACATCGATCTGGAGATTGGAGGGGTCTTAGGGGATGGAATAGTGGACTGGACCTAACTCTTTACTTGCAACTAGGTCCCCGTTCCCGTCAAGATTGGGGGCTTCGCCTAGCCGCGGACTAGTCCCGCTACCCATCCGCCCTCCAACTCCCTTTTTCGTCCCCTTTCCGGTGTATCCCGCCTTCAAGAGTCCTCCCCTTCCGGGGTATCCCGCCTTCAGGGTTTCTTCCCTCCCGACGTATCCAACCTGGAGGGTTTCTTCGGTGATGGGCGTATCCCGCTCATCCCGAACATTCTTATTCTTAACATTTTCCTCACTCGTGTATGTGGGTACCACCACGAGGGGGTACCCCCTACTGGGTTTCTATTAACATGATCTCAATCTAACATGACGCACAATGCATATAACATAACTTTAATAGAAATTGAAGTGCGCATATAAAGTAATTGTAAGTACAGGAATTGAAAGCGTATAAAAGGAATAACGGAAATAAGCACATACAGAGAAAGATCATAATCTTGAATTGTAAAGAGCAAAACACAGAATGAGATGTCAAAACATACTATCATTTCCTAATTTATTCCCTAGTCATTTTATATGCTTCCTAGTCATTTTTCATGCGTCCTACATTCATTGTTCTAGGTGATTATTCTAATTTATTATCCGAGGTAGGTTACTTGCTTTCATATAATATTGTTTACATGCTCAGTCTAGTTAATTACGCTAACCAATTTACATGCTCAAGGGAGATAAAATTAACATTCTAGCTCTTTAGTCCTTTTGTCTAGTTAACTTCCTAGTCCATTTACATGCTTACTACTTTTACATTTCTAAGCAGTTATTCTAATTAGTTATTAACATGCTCCTACGTTGATTTCATGTTTTTATTCTACTTAATAAATCATGTTTTGGTTTAACGGAAAATAACCTGCTAAGGACCTGGAATCGTAAGCAATACAAGAAAAACAATAACAAAAGCATTCATAAGTCATTCATTCACTCAGTCAGTGAAACCCTTAACTCATTCTCCTTTCATCCTCTTTATCATTCTACTCTTTAGAAAAGTAAAACATCGATTATATAATTGAAGTGTACATTGAATTAAAGTAATTGAAAGTACATATAAGGAAACCAAAACATATAATATAAGGAAATAACTGCACACCACAGAGAACAAGTACAGTGAATTGAAACAAGGAAAACATGCTCGAATTAATAGGATGCTATCGTTCGAAAAAGAATCGAAAGCATACTATCAATTAACATGTAAATTATCCTAGTCCATTTACATGCTTCCTATATTTATTATTCTAAGTGATTTAAATATGCTCTCGTTCTAGTTTGTTGGTTAAGCATACAAATTGAACACATTAATCACAAGCTTATTACATGGCATGTCTTGATTAGTTGTCGTGCGAATATTAATCCAATTTAATTACATGCTGGACTAAGTCGTTATCATGTTTAAGGTTTAAACAACTGGTTAATTATCATGCTTAGTTACATACTTAGATTAGCTAATTAATCAACATGCTCAAGTTACAACACCACTATAGTCAATTAACATGTCCAAGTCTATTTATCGACTCCGATTAATTAACATGCTTAAATGTACTTAAATGAATTCACATACTCATGCAACAATATTAATTAACGTTAAAACATGATAAACCTAGCTAAGTTAATATGCTAACTAATTAACATACTTAGCTAATTAATTTACTTAAGTAGTAATCACATGCTTGAAAGAATATTACGTTTTACATGCTTAGCCGATTTACATGCTCGGAAGGATATAATACAAGTTAAGTAGTTTACATGCTAATATTGTTCTAATTAATTACATGCTCAAGTTTACAATTAGTTATTCTAGTCGATTTATATGCTCAAGTAAAGTATAATTAAGCCATCTACTATCATTGTTAACATGCTTGACTACAATTAATACATGCTAGTTTAGTTGTCTAGCATGCTCAACTAATTAGTTATCAATTACAACTAGTTAATTATCATACTCAATTGGTTAACAATTCGTTAACATGCTCGTCAATTTAACACGGATATAAAAAGGAAATAACCAGACTATATATATATAAAATGAAAGAAATGACGGCTGAATTTTCATAAGAGATGTAATCTAGATGATAGAACGTTTAAAAGAACTCTTAGCACATTCATGCTCCTTATCATTCACGCTTTCATCATTTACACTTATCACATTCAATCCTTGATTATTTATCATAGCAATCTATCACAACAATTAAAGTAAAACATATGTAGTAAAAAGGATAATTAACAGTAAAGAATATATCTACAAAGTAAAGCATTTGATCACAATATAGAGACAACTACGAAAGCAAAACTGACAATAAAGGAAATGAATCACGGAGCAAATCATATTCTAACAAATGCTAACACTTCTACACTATCCAAATCAAGGGAATGTCCATGGCAGGAAATCAACAAGGAAACACCGTAGGAAATCATCTAAGGAATTAGTAGTGAGCATTTCAGAAAACGAACATAAAATGCACGCACTCTACTTGTGGTGTAGGGCCTCAATGGCCAAGACACACCCAAATTCCTTACCTCAATCTTTAATGCCTATTGGCGCTACATTCATATCCTCTTCCTCTTTCTAACACCTTCACAATCAACACATTTATCACGGACAAGTTCTCATTGAAATTTATACTATAACACTTAACAAAATGCCCATATATCCAGATTATAGAAATCCAAATGACGTATCCAAAACGAGTATGATATTAAACCTCTTATCGATGTTGTGCCAAAATGCTGTAATCCAATTAGTCCGAATAACAATTCCCGTATTTATTGATGACCAATAATTTGAATCCAAAACCAACAGTCATCTAAATGTGTAAAACATAAATCCAATGCATAGAACATTTAACTTTAAATCTCTTTATCCAAACAGATCGGCAATGGTAAAATCATCTATTACGATGTCACAAGGTTTTCACAATATCATAGTGCCACAAACAACCAAAACGTAGAGTATGCTCATGCTTTCGGAAATGGTTTATAAAGAGAAATAAACCCACAACTCAACTCCATAGAATAATAACAAGATCAACATTCCAGAGCAGATCCAATTCACATTTTAGACTTCCAAATATCCAAAACCAGTGCCAAACAAGCTAACATTATATATTCAGCAACTAATCCCAATAACCATAACTCAGAGCACCATCCAAACATGTTAGGGAGTATAAAATCCAAGGAAGAATTTGTTACCTGCAACAATCATGGATACACGGCCAAACAGTCAGGGAGCACTCAGCTCACTCCTCCTCTCCTTCCTCCATTCTCTCCATCACAGAACCCATGAAAGTTAACAAACCCAGTCAAGAACAGAAGCCAAAAATCCAACTAGTAGAGAAGAGAACTCACCTGGAGCTCTCGGCCATCCAGCAGTCTAACTCCACAGAGTTCCATCAGAAGCTCTCCAGAGACTCAACGAACTTCTTCTCCATCCTTCAGGATACCCGCAACTCACTGTCAGCGGACCCCTCCCATTTATCGATTTCTCAGAAGGTGGTCCAGCCAACAAATACTCTGCTTGCCGACAGCCACTGCCCAATTCGTACGATGTGTTCCCCACGCCGATTCCACGCTGGAGAACGGCACCAGTTCGGGCCGAGCCGCAACCCGGGCCCAGCAGCCCACCCAGCCTGTTGGATCTGCCCAACGACCCGAGGACGGTTCCCCCTCTATCGAGGACTTCGCCGGCTGTTCCGATGCCGTTGCTATGCCCATCCTTCCCTGCCACTCGCCAGATTAACCGAACACAAAGGAGAAGAAGAACCTGACCAACCTATCGTCGATTCATCACTGGAAATCGCGACCCATGGATGTCCCAAAGCCGCACCGTGTCACTCCCACGACGCCCGTCGTCATCGGTCCGACACCGCACGCTGGAGCCTCGCCCACGTCGCTGCCTCCCGTCGCTCACCAGTTGTCGCTCGATCGCTCCCTTGTGGCCCCCCTCTCTTCTTTGCCCTCAGCTTCTCTAGAAGAATGGCTTCAGCCATTCTTCTTTTCTTTTTTTTTCTTTTAATATCTTACTCCTCTTTTTCTTCTCTTAATTAAATTTTTTTTCTTTTCTTAAGTAAATCTTTTAAATCTTTTTTTTTTAATTTCATTTTATTTATCCTCAATTAACTAATTTAATCTTAATACTCTCCCATTCTCATTTCGTCAAATGGCCGAAAGCCAGACGAACTGAGGAAATGCTGAACTGGTTCAGTTATTTAGCAATAAATCCCACTTATAATTATTCACCCAGTTAATCACGTGTATATTATAATCTGATTTAATTAGTATTTATTTTATTAAATTAGTATTTATCCTAATTACTTTAATTTTCCCAATTCCATTTCCTTAATTGATTTTCATCAATTAAACCTCTAATAAATTCTCTTAAATTATAACTGAACGGTTACGTTCCTTGGTAATACCCCGAAAATATCAGATAAATCCAAATACCCCAAATTAATTTCAGATTATTCTTAATAAATTCTGATATAAAGATTCGGGGTGTTACAGACGTAGGCAGGATTTGCCAAATCACGTAAACAAACCATTATCAAATTGTAATACCCTGACTTTTTATATCGGAATTAAATAAGAATAATTGGAAGGTAATTAGGAGTATTTGGATCTATTGGATAATTATCGGGGTATTACCAATGACGTATTCATAGGATTATATAAACTAAGGAATTTATTATATAAATTGGAATTAAAATTTAATGAATTAAATTTTTGTGTTGGGGTAAAATATTTAGAGAGAATAATTAGTGAAGAATTAGGATTATAGAGTGATTTATAAGGAGTTAAGTGGATAAAATAAAAATAGAAATGAGGGGTTAAATGGGTGAGAGGAAGGAATGAACCAGTTCAGTAGAACCGGTTCACACCATGACCAAATGCTGCGATTCAGAAAAATAATTGAAGAAAAGGGGGGAAATCAGAATTTGGCCTTTGGCCATTCTGGAATGAGACTCGAACCGCGATGGAGAAAGAGAGAAGAGGGAGTTGTGAGAGGGACAGATCGATCGGGAAAGAGAACATCGACGCGTGGGGAGGAGCGAGCAGCTACGGGTGTCTCGGGATGGTTCGGCAGCCATGGCTCTGGGTCATTGGTGCAGCGACACGTGTTTGGCGAGGCACAGCGAAGGCGAGATGGCGACGACGAGGTGGATTGACTCCGGCGTGGCGTTCGGCAGAGGAGAAAGGGCGATGGCGTCGGGGAGGTAGGGGCGTTTGTTTGGGAGGTTCGTGCTGGACCGGCCGAAGGCCATGGTCTAGCATGTTGGTTCTTCAATGCTGAATCGGTGCTTTCTCCAGGTGAAATTGACAGCATGTCGGGCGTGGGGGACACTTTGTACGAGTTGGGCATTGGCTGTCGGGCATGTAGAGTGTTTGTTTACTGAAGCACCTTTCTAAGGAATTGATAAAAGGGGAGGGGTGCTCTGGCAAGGTGAATTCGCGGGTGTGCTGAAGGATGGAGAAAAAGTTGTTGAGCCCTCTAGAGATCATGAGCCGAGGTAGGAAGAAGACAGAAGAAAGGTGAGGAAGAGGGGTGTTCTAGCAGGGTAGTCCCTCAGGTGTGCAGAGCTCTATGGGTTGAGTCGAGAACTTCCCTTTCTTCTGTTATGGTTCATTACCGTTCTTCTCTGTTGCTTCAATCTGAATTCTATTTATGGATGTATGATTTTCGTTGATTTAGGCTTGGATTTTCTGGATAATATGGATGAATAACACCTCCTGTTGGGTATGTTTTGGTTACTAAACAATGTGTTCAACCTATTGTGTTGCTATGAGGTGAAGTGTGACTCTATGTTGGATGTACTTCATGTTATGTTCTGTAGTTTTATTGACTGCCATTGTCTGGATAATACCTTTGTGTGATTATGGGTCGGAAGCATGTTAGTGGGATATTCTGGATGGTCTATGTGGCTGTCGATGGGAGCTGTTTCCTATTTTGATATTTGGTTAAGTGGAATATAATTGGACTATGAGATTCTATTAAGCACATGAATAAGAAATAAAGAAATAGATATAAATGAGGTTGTTAAATTGTAGATGTTGAAGCTCGTGAGCGTTATTAATCCTTGTAAATAGTTAATGGAGAAATGGATATTAATGGTATTTGTTTTAATTGTGAAGGTATCGGAAGGAAAAGAAGAATAGCAACTAAGTGCTAGCGCACAATAAAGAAAGGTAAGGAAATAGGGGTGTCTTGGCCATTTGGAGGCCCTACACCACAAGTATGGGTGTGTGAGTTTTATGTTAGTTTCCTGAATATTTGTTGTAGATAATGTTAGCTGATTTTAGATAATGATTCCTTGAACTGTTATTTTCCTAGGATGGTCTGCTGTGTAGAATGTGAGTAGATTAGTATATTGCTCTGTGTTATTTTGTAGTTAAAATGCCTTGAACTGTTGATGCTCTGTAGGTTCCTTGCTGTTGGTTGGTTATTTCCTGTTATATTTTCCTTGTCGATTCCTCGTTGTAGGTTACTTTGAGCTCTGTGATATTTTCCTTTCGTTATTTAGTTCTGTTTTTTATCTGTTGTGTGATACAAATGCCTTGTTTGATAAAGAGATTATGAATGTGAGAAGGGTGATGAACATTGAAAGTGTGACTGACAAATGAATATGTGAAGTCTGGAAATAAGCTAGGAGTCCTATTTTTGATATTGAATGTTTACTGACTGTTTAGTTTTCAGCTATAATGCTATTATTTCCTTGCTATTATTCTGCCATCAATTGTTAGTTTTATTTCCCTAATTTAGTATGTTTACTTGTTAATCAATTTAGTTAAATGTTAATCAATAAATGCTAATCTATGGAGTATGCTAATCACTTCAGTTAAATAATAAACAATTTTTGCATGTTAATCGATTAGGATAACTAATTAGAATCAATGAAAGTAAATAGTTCTTGAGCATGTAAATTATCTAGGATAGCTCACTAGAATAAAACTGACAAATTTTGGAGCACGTTAAGTAACTAGTATAAAGTATGTAATTGACTTTTAAGCATATATAATTAATTAGCTACGCATGATTAATCCTCTTTCTTTCTTGAGTATGTTTAATAATTAATTGCTAGAACCCAAAACTAGTAATTTTAATGACTTCCATTAGCATGTTAATTAACTAGATTAATTAACTAAATGTGATTGCTTAGTAATCATGTTAATTATAATTGACAAGCATGCCAATTAACTAGAATAATTAACTAAGGCAATAACTGAATTTCTTTCTTGAGCATGTAATGAACTAGGTTAATAATAATATGTTATTTTCCCTTGTAAATATTCTGTACAATTCTCATTTCCGCAATTTTCTTTAATATGGTTATATTGTCTCTCGCTGCCATTTTCCTTACTATGCTTTACCTTATTTAAGAATAATGATGATTGTTTACGTTGCTAGAAAAGAACGGAAAGGATGAAAGAAGAACGAATGAACGCAAACAAATTGAGGGTCTTAGTGACTATGTAAATGGATGTTTTACATTACCTTTGTTATTTGTCTTCTTAGTATTGCTTATAATTTCTTGTTCTTAGCATGTTCTCGTCTACTAAACTCGAGTATGATCATTTAACTAGGGTAAAAGCATGTAATCAATCCTTAAGCATGTAATGAATTAATTAGTAAGTACCTAGACTTAAACATGGCTAGTCAAGCATGTTTAATTAACTAGCTATGTATGTTTGTAAAGACTCGGTTTTTCCTTTTAAAAATACGCTAAAATTTAAAATTTTTATTTAAACACTAAAACCCTCTTTATTTAAAATTCTTTTGAAGAAATATCAGAGTGCGTCTAACTGGACCACTACTAACCCTTCGCTAAACTCGTTATGAAAATCCAATTAATAAAATACGGAAGCGTTATAAAATCTTTTATTTAAAACATAGCGGAAATGTAAATTACTTTTCCTTTGAAAACGTGGCGGAAGCGTAAATAGTAATTTAATTGATAAAAATCCTTTTTAATTAAAAGCGTAGTGGAAACACAATTAATTCATTTAAAACAATTAATAAAATATTAATTTATATTTACAGCTTGTTCATCTTTACTTTAATTAGCCAACCAGCTGCAAGTCTTGTTTGCGCAAATCCTTCATCAAGTGCTCCTAAATCTGTTCGTCATTTTCTTACATCGCAAGACGTAAGCTATGAGCCTAATGCTCAGTAAGTGATATTACCTATCATGCTACTACATGCAGTTTCAATTTTCGTCTTTTTCTTATCTGCTTATCTTTTATGTTTTAATCATCATTTTCGTCGTTTTCTTCTTATCTTCTTATCTTTTGTGCTTTTAATTATCATTTTCATCTTTTTCTCCTTATCTTTTGTCTTTTGCATTTTAATTGTTATCTTTCATTGGTCGTTCTTTTCATCGTTGACCTCCGATATAGCAACGATAGCATAATCCGAAAGCTTGCTAACCATTGGCCGTTTGTCCCGACATAATCCAGGGACCTTGCAACCAATACGAGCAGCAATGGCATAATCCGAAAGCTTGCTAGCGACGATGGCATAATCCGAAAGCTCGCTAGCGACCGTGTCCATGAAGGACTTAACAGTCTCGCATCATATTGTTGCCATTTTCTCTTCTTTACTTTAATTACATTAGTTATTT
The DNA here is from genome assembly GCA_022433065.1 of Begonia loranthoides. NCBI lineage: Eukaryota > Viridiplantae > Streptophyta > Magnoliopsida > Cucurbitales > Begoniaceae > Begonia > Begonia loranthoides. The sequence goes on along the minus strand of CM039468.1, from coordinate 44,184,084 downwards.
CTCATTTCTCTTTACTCTTTATAGCTTATTATTCGCTCGTTATCTGTTTCTTCATTCATCATCTATTTCTTCGTTCGTGATTTCTTCCTTCGTTATGCCTTATTTATTATTCATTCGTTATTTGTATCTATTTTGTATAATACTCGTGAATGCATACAATTTCTGAAAGTATAAATAAACATCGAAACATCTTGTAAAAGCAGTAAACAACGAAACGTGTGGTTAAAACTGTAAACAACGAAATATGCTAGGAAAGCAGTAAGCAACGAAACATGCGATTAAGATTGTAAACATGCTTGGAAAGCGGTAAACAACGAAACGTGCGATTAAAACTGTAAACAACGAAACATGCTGGAAAAGCAGTAAGCAATGAAACATGCATCTCCTTATCTTGCGATGTAGGCTCCGAAGACCAAAACACATGCATATATCACTTACCTCGATTGTTTAAATGTTTAACACTTATTCGTTATCCTTTTCTTCCTTCTTTAGTATCTTCACAATTTAACAATGCTTAATTATTGATCTAATCGCTTTAATCAACTTATTAATCTCACCTTCATTTATATTCTTATTTCTTATACGTCATCTACTTGAGTTTCCTAAAAGAAACCGCTTCATTAATTACAACACAGTCTAATTAATTAAACTCAATTGATATTGTTTAGAAACTATGTTTAACACATTGCAAAAACATGATTCCATCCATAAATTATAGACTCATAATTACCAATGTAACTTCATCTATAAATTTAACATCCAATAAAATTCAACCAACCGTAACCAGACCAACACAGCAATAGATATTCGACAATAACCAACGCATTTCATCATCTTCATCAATTTGATAACATTAATTCTCATTCATTAAGTGATAGAATCGCATAATCCAAATTAATACGAAATCCAAATGACGTATCACAAGCGAGTACGATATTATTCCCAATTAATGTCATACCAAAATGTTATACTCCAAATACACCAAACAACAGTTCCCATCATTTATAACTTGATGGCAAACAAGGGAGCATTAATCCAATGACAAAGCACATAATTGACATGCAACACTTTACCAAAACTAGAGGTAGTAATCCGCAAGGAGCATACCAAACTATACTGAACAGAGGGCATTTCCATATATTCTAACATTCAATAATTCAATCTAACATGTTTCTAAGTCCAACAGCCATTAAACAGGCAATACCAAGAGTCCAAAACACAGAACAATGACAAACTACGTATCACAGCAAACAACCAATATCATTTCTAGAACCAACAGATTATTGCTTCCAACAAATCATGAGAAAAACCAACAAGAAGTATTAACTTATTATCCAACCAAAAATGCTAAATCTTGTATATTCATAATTCCAAAGTTAACCAACAAAAATGAAATTTTCTCCAGACATTCACGTCACAGAATATCAAGCCAAAGCTTATCCAACAAAACCCTCTAATAGCAGTTATCCCAAATACACAGAGCAGTTCAGCCATGAGCAAGAAAACAGATTACAGATTTCTTTAACTTCAAAGTTTTTCATCAACAATGTATTCATTCAACACCATTATCCAACATGTTATGCTATCCCAAAATACTACTCAGCATTAACGTGGGATTTAACATCCAAAAACAGAACCAATGATTAAACAATAGAGGAGAAAACCTCACCCAAACATCCGAGAGCAGCCATCCTCTCTTCAATGATCACCTCTCGGCCAGCACCTCATCACCAGCACCAGGGAGCTCATCCCACAACTCCAAGAGCTCTTCACCCAGCTATTCGACCATCACCCTTCCACAGCTCTCGGTCCATTTATTCCACTCTACCAGAAGACAACTTTCTGCCAGCGTAGCCCCCATCTCCTTCAGCTTTTTAGAGGCTGTCCCCCCACGCCGTGTACAATTCTGGAAAGGATGATGGGTTGTCTGCATAGCAGACAACAATCCACTTGAACCGGTCAAGCTGGACCCGGTCGGATTCAGGGTCGCGAGTCGCACCCAGACCAACCTCCCAGTCACCGCAAATCATCGATTCGCCCCTTGCGCTAACACCCTACCCACTTCCGATCAATAGAAAACGGAGGAGGAAGAAATCGACTAGCTAACCTTAAACCGACGCCGGAGACCACACTCGCGGGAGATTGTCGATTCAATGCCTTGGCTTCACAACTCGCTGCTCTGTTCCGTCCGCTCGCCTGCCGATGGAGCCCGTCGTCACCACATCGTCCGAGTCGTGCTCAAGCCCCATTGCCATTCCTCCCTCTCGGTCCTGCTCTCACGTCTCCCTCTCGCTCCCCATCGGGTTCTCTCTTTTCCCTCATTCCCTGGTTCCTTCTCCTTCTCCAGCAAATGGCCAAAGGCCACTTAAAATTCCACTTTCATTTGCCTTCAACCGGACCAGCACTGAACCGGCCGGATTGAACCAAATCCATCCTAAACCGAACCGGTTTACTTCCATCTTTTCTCTTATTTTTTTATTTTTCTTTTAATTCTTTAATTCCAATTAATCCATTATATTAATTCTTCACTAATTTAAATCATCTTTTCACCCAATTAAAGTCCTCTTTAATAATTTAATTAAATCTTTCATTTAATTAAATTATTCTCAACCCAATTCCAATTCTCGATTTATTTCAAATATCGCTTGATGATAATGATTAACGATTACGTCCTTGGTTAATATCCCAATAATTAACCAATACATCCAAAGATCTCCAATTTATCCAATCTATTCATTAGCTTTAAAATACCCCTAGGCCTAACGCTCCTAATACGCTCAGTAATATCCTGATAACTAAAAATATCGGGGTATTACAATGTTAATCCAGTAAAAGCATGTTTAATGAATTATAGGAAAAGACATGTTTAAATCATCTAGAGTAATAATTATAATCCTTCCTTGAGTATGCAATCAACTTGAGCATGTAATGAATTAGGATAATAATTAGACTATTAGCTATAGCATGTTTAATTAGTTAGGATAAAAGCAAGCTTAATCAACTAGAATAAGAGTTACCAATTTACAAACATGTTCCCGTTATTTGTTGTTTAAAGCACATTTTCATGATTAGTTTAGCTTAGTCTAACGAGTATGTTTAGTTAATTGTGATTCATCGCACATTTACTTTATTGTCTCTTATTGCTCATCGCTTTCAATTCGATATCATAATTTGTTCTCTGTCATGCTTTGTTATATGCTTTCAATTATTGTTATTCCTTATATATGCTTTCAATTACAGTTACTTTTATTTCAATGCGCACTTTAATTATTATAATCGTTATGTTATAAGCATCACACGTGTTAGGTTGAGAATGTATGAGCATGCATCATGTTAATAGAAACTAAAAGGGAGTGCCTCCTTGGTGGTGGTACTCAGGCATGCATAATGTGAGGAAAAAGGTTAAGAAAATGAAATGAATGGGAAGTTGGGGGGTAGATGGGTAGCAGGTTTAGTCTGCAATCTAGCTGAAGCCCCTCCCTCTTAGGGAACAAGAGTTTTAGATTGCAAGTAAAAGGTTAGATCCGATCACTAATCCATCACAAAGGAAATCCTCTAATCTTCTTTAAAGTAATGAACGAACAAATGGCTTAATGAAAGGATTGGTTTGGGTGGGCCCCATTCCAAAATGGACTAAAGAGTGACATTCATGTTGCGTTAACTCTTTTTCCTTACTAAGCCTTTAGGCTTACAGTTGCTTGTAGTGTAGGTGTAGGTACCTGTACGTGAAAGTAAACACAAAGAATTAGGAGTCAATGCAAAAATGATGAACAGATAATCTAAAGCAGGGATGAAAGATTTGAACGTGTGAAGATTGGGGTTGGCCAGGCTGATTAGAACCAAAGAGGGCACGATTGAAACAAAAGTGTATTTAATTCTTCGGTCTTCACTTCTCTTAAGTGTATTTAAATTATTTAGTTCTTTCATTAAATTTCTTCATTAATGATTTATGCTTCCACAACGTTCCAAATAAGTGATTTCTATTTACGCTTCCGCAATGCTTTCACGAAAGAGAGTTTAACAAAAGGGTTTTAGTAGCGGTCCGGTTAGCCGCACTCTGATATGTTTTGTTTTAAAAAAGAAATTTCAAATTTTAGCGCATTTTAAAAGATTTACGAAAAACCAATCGTTACACAAACTCTCTAACCCTGTCTTTACTTTATTACATATATTTTGTGATTGATTATTTAGTTATATGCATTAAATCACATGGGATTTGTAAAATTAATTATCACACAAAAATATTAGAACACTTAATTAACCCCTACAACGGCTGGAAGTTGTCGACCGAAAGGATTTGGTCAATCGAAAATGTGCAGTTCTATATATTGAGAGAAGCACTCCAAGCTTCAAGAACGAACGAAAGAAGTAGCGAAGTGCTAGCAAAATTTCTACTCGACTTCTCAATCAATTAGTGAGCTTGTACCCTACTCTCCCCACCCATAAACTTAAGAGTTATTATTGGGAGAGTTAGGATTTAGATTTTGGTTCTACATTTCCAAACACTTGTACGTTATTGTAAATGATGACTCCCTACGAATTTGTCATATGAGGGTGACACCCCAAAAGAGTCAACGACTCGATTGAACACCCGTAAGTTCAATCAAAGAGTGACTCCCCGAAATAGTCAAGTTAAAGGGTGATGCCCCGAAATAGTAGAGAGGAAAGGGTGACGCCCTAAGAAAGAGTCAAGTTGTAAACCGTTTGGTTGGAACCCATAAGCCAATCTAGTGAGTGATCTCCAAGTGGACTCTTAGAGCGCGGACGTAGGTGGGATTTGGTGAACCATGTGAACAAACCATTGTCAAACTCTCTAACCCTCTCTTTACTTTATTGCATATATTTTGTGATTGATTATTTAGTTATATGCATTAAATCACATAGGATTTGTAAAATTAATTATCGCACGAAAATATTAGAACACTAAATTAATCACCTCAACCCCCACACCCCCCCACCCGCCCTCATCCTCCTCCTCCTCCTCCTCCTCCTCCTCTTCCTCCTCTTAGGTATATATTGATCCTACATACATGAACACTTAATGCAAATGAAGGACATTGGAGCTCAGCTCAAGACACTTAAGGTTGACATGTCTGACTTTTTCCTTGTGCACTATATTTTGAATACTCTTATACACCAATATGAACCCTTCAAAATATCATACAACACACATAAGGATAAATGGTCTATTAATGAGTTATTGACCAAGTGTGTTCAAGAAGAAGGGAGGTTAGGCATGAAAGTGCATATGTGGCAACACAAAGAAATAAATTAAAAATGCAAGAATTAAAATTATTTGCCAAAATTTACTCTTGGGTAGACAATTGAATATTCAACTGATAAAGTCACAAAAGGGGTGTCATTAATATAAGTTGACTAAATTCAATAGGGATCAAATTTTATTTTTAACTTTTCAATTAAAACAATAATTAAGCATGCATGATCTTAAAACTAGTGTTTTATAAATTCATTTTTAGAAAATTTTGTACAGAAGGACATGAGTTTAAAATTACCTACTATAATGTAGTACATAATTAAAATAGTCTCTTGTTGTATCAAAATAAAATCTCAGTGAAAATGGAGTTACTTATAGACTCCAGACACATTATGCCATAGATAATAACACTGATGCGAAAACTACATAAAGACCCTAACCTGGTTTAGAGTTTTGCGCTTAGAGACACGTCACGTATAGCTGACTTCTTACTCTTGTTAACAACAAACAAACATATCCTCTCATAGTCGAATGTGCGTAAAATAAAACAGGATCCTAAATTTGGTTGATCAAACTCAATTCACATGACCAAGTTGATCTAGTAATTTTTTTGTGTGTATACTTTAATAAAATATGTAAAATGGAAAAGTACATATAATATAAAAATCCGACAAGCCACAAAATGGATAAGTCATTTTATTTGAGGCACATCTCAAAATATTATTTTTGGAAAAATTTATGCAATGTTGTGCATAAAATTAAATACCTACCTCAAACTAAGCTTACCACAGGTCTAAACCCAATTATCCAAAAAGCTCAATTTTTAGAGTCTGTGATTTTTAATCTTTTAGTTTTTGATACCTATCCGAAAATAAAAGTTGAATTTTGTGTTAAATTTTTACACATTAAAATTATCAAATGTTCACTTAAAATTAATCCAAAATTAATTTGATAGAAAATACTCAAAGTTTGGCCCAAAACAGGCCCTGGACTAGAGGTGTTAAATGGGCGAGCTCGCAAGCCCGTCGAAGACCGAGCCAAGCAAGTCGGCTCGGAAGTTGGCTCGCGAGCCAGCGGGCTGGTCCAAGCTGGGCCACCCTCCCCCGACCCCAACTGGCAACGGTCAAATGACTGTTGCCACTCGCACCAGCAGGGGAGGGAGGGGACTCCCCTCTCTCCTCTCTCTCTCCTTTCCTCTCTCTTCCCTCTCTCTTCTCCCTCCTCTATAAATACTCTCAAATACCTTCAAATTTTTTTCATCAAATTTTCTTTCAATCTCTTTTTCTCCTCCTTTTGAATTTCTAGTGCTTAATCGATCTCATTTATTCTTACCAATTTTCATACTCTTTCCATTCATTCAACAAGGTATATATTACAATTTATTATTTAATATATTTTTATATTGTTGTTAATTTTACGTGTATGATTTAAAAGTTTTTGTGTGAATTTTTGTAGGTTTCGTATACGTGGAAGTGATCACAACATTCACACCACCTACAAACTATTGTTGATCAATTGTATTTGTGATATCAATTTTTTATTTGAAATTTATTTTAAATATTTATTTTTAATGGATCCACATAATTATAATATTGAGAATATTGATGATGATATTGAGGAAAATAGGGAGTTAAATCATGCATTTTAAATAGGATAATCATCTGCGCAAGCATCCACTTTTTCACCTGAAAAAAAGAACAAAACGTCTGAGGTATGGAAATATTTTGAAATGAAAGAAATTAAAATTGGTGGAAAAGTAGAATTTAGAGCTCAATACAAATATTGTATTAAAAATTATATATATGTTATCGGTAGTTTAACTAGCACACTTGGTAAGCATTATCAAAAATGTCATTTAAATGAGCAAGCAATGAACTCTACACAAATATTATTGAATAGTAGTGTAATGACACTTTTTTATATTCACAGAATAAAATGAGAGAAGGAATAACAAAATTTGTAGCACAATGCGAGTTGCCTTTATCATCCACCGATAGTGACGAATTTGAAAAATTTATGAAAGAGTATGCTACTCCTATTTTTAAACGTGTTCCTAGAAGAACAACTAGAAACGATATTATTAAAATGTTTAATGATATGAAAAATGAACTAATTTCATTTTTTTCAAACATCCCTTCAATGTCTATTTGTATTACCTCCGATTTATGGAGTGCACATAATGTTATAGGCTATGTTGTTGTAACTTCTCATTTTATTGATGAATCTTGACAATTAAATAAAAGAATTTTAGGGTTTTGTAATTATGAATATCCTCACACTGGTATCACTATATATATTGTAGCAATATTTCAAGAATATTCTATTAGAGATAGAGTATTTAGCATAACTCTTGATAATGCTAGTGCTAACGATGTTGCTATTTCTCATTTTAAAAATTATTTTCAATTAGATACTACTCACGATACTCTTTTCCATATGAGATGTGTATGTCATATTTTGAATTTAGTTATTAAAGATGGTATGACATATTCGCCTCATATTGAATTAATTAGATCCGCAATTTCTTATATCATTGAATCTAATTCAAGAGAACAAGAATATAGAGATTTTTGTAAAGCTGCCCAAGTTAAACCAAGAAAATTGAAAACTGATCTAGATAGTAGGTGAAATTTGACTTATTTAATATTGGAAAATGCTAGGCCATATTGGCAAGTTATTTATATTTTTATTAATGATAAAACACAAAAGTATTAATCTTTATAAATCTAGTTGTGATGTTGTAACACCCCGACCATTTATATGTCGGAAATTAATAAGTAAAATTGAAGGGTAATTGGCGATATTTGATTTATTGTATGATTGTCGGAGTGTTACCAAGAACGTAATCGTAGACTATAACTTAAGAAATTATTTAGAGGATAATTAGGATTTATTGGGACAAAGGGGTAATTATGGGATGAAAATTAAGTAGGGAAAACTGTCCAAGATAGTTTAGGATGAATGCGGATGAATGCGGATGCCTCTAGGATGAGGAATGGCATCCGCAAGTGCACTACTAGCCGTCCTTGAACCTTGGGACGATGTAAAGATGAGGATCTCGCGTCCTCACCTGACTCTGTTGCAAACTAGGTACATTCGGACGGTAGCGAACGTGTGCGGATGAGATGAAGACGCATCCGAATTGAATCTGTACAATTCATGGATCACTTCAAACGATAGCGAACAATGGCGGAAGAGTGCGGCTTGCGTCTGAATTGAATCTGTACCAATTTTGGGTACATTAGGATGAGGTGCGGACGAGATGAAGACGCATCCGATTGAATCTGTACAATTCATGGATCACTTCAAACGATAGCGAACGATGGCGGAAGAGTGTGGCTTGCATCTGAATTGAATCTGTACCAATTTTGGGTACATTCGGATGAGGTGTGGACGCTATTTAGCATTCGAATGTTGCTTACAAACGGATTTTCAAAGGGATTAGGACGCGAATTCTCATCCCAATCCTCATTTCTGTCTGCATAGTGATGTTTCCGATGACATACGGACGAGACCAGGATGTAAATTGGCGTCCAAAAGTCCCCAGTTTTGCGAAGAATAAATTTAAAATAACGGAATTGGGGATTAAAACTCGGGATGGCAACCACGAAATCAACTCTGGAGATACGATTCTCCCATAACTGGATCACGTTGCCCCCATTTTCACTCATCCTCCTCTCTAATTGGTACACGTCAAATTCCTCCTGGTAAGTTTCATCCTTTTAAACCTAATTTGAAGCTTCCTTCTGGGAGATTGTGATTTCCTTCCCCTGCGAGAGTGTCCCATTGGAGTGAGAGAGTAAGGAGAGACCTTCTGAAGTGTTGGGAGATTTTAGAATAGTAAATTCATCCTAGGAAGATTTCGGAGGTGGAGTGATCGTGTACTTCCATAGGCCGAGGAATTGTCACTTTCTGTCATAGCTGTCCGTGAGATAAATTCTTCAATAGAGGTAAGGATTGGGTAGAGTCTTGGCCGTCAAAGCCCTATCCACAAGTAGTGTGTGTGTGTGTGTTGTGCTAGATGTATGGCTGTCAATTCCTTTGCGAAATTCCTTTGATTTGTATCTTGTTGCTGTGTTGTTTAATTTTTGTACATATCCTTATTATGAATGTTGAAATGGAATGCCTAAGGATGGAATGAATGATGAATGGAAGATTTGTAGGATGATGTGATAAGCATGGATGAGTTATGAACTTCATAAGCCATGATTCGGTTTTGTGAAAAGTTTTACTTGCTGTGATTACTTCTTAGTACTTGTAATTGTTGGTTTGCTTATTGTAGATCTCTTAAATCCGAGCATGTTTAGGCTAATTTAGTTGTTGACTCGTTTCAATTTATTAATTATATCTATGTTCTGTTTTATTCAAATAAGCATGTGTAGATAGATTAGCTTAGCATTGTGAAATCTAGCTTATAATGCTGTTGTTCTTGGTACTGGTTAGGAAATATAATTCTTGTCTTTTATTACAAATGTTTACTTTAATGGAAGTGTGATTAATGAATGATAATCAATGACGTTAAGTTGTAGGATAGAATGAGGAAATGGAGGATGATATGATGTGTACGTATGGTTATGAATGAATAGAGAATTTCATTTCTGTTTTGTACAATTTATTATATTCGCTTACTATAGTTTCCTGCATAATTCGCCATGTTATTCGTTGTAGCTTCTTAGTTGTTAATGCTTACTTCATTTCATTAATCAAGCATGTGTAGATTACTTACGATAATAATTGTATGAGCATGTTTAGCATATTTAACTAAACCGAGCACGTTTAATTAAATGGAATTCCTTGCATGTTTAATTAATTGAATAAGAGCATGTTTAATCAATTTGAATAAAAACATGATCAATCAATTAGAATGTAATCTATCATTTGAGTTCCTTTAAGTAATCTGACCATGCTTAGTTAATGTAATTTAATTAGCATGTTATAGTTGTAATCAATTATTAAGCATTTTCCGTTTTCTATTGATTGAGTATAATTCCATATAATTGCTACTTAGACAAGCATGCATAATTAGTTAGTTTATCAAGCACATTCCATCAATTGTTTATTAATTATGTTTAAGTTTTCTTGTGTTTAGATTAGTATGCATAGTTAGCCTTAGTCGAGTATTTTTAGTGATAAATCAAACATGTTCCTATTAGTTAGTTATTGAGCATGATCTATTAGTTGATTGTTAGTTAATTATCAAGCACGTTTAGGAATGGTTAATGTAGATGAGAATGCGTATGTAGTTTAGTTTATTGAAATCGAGCATGTTTCCGTTAAATTATTAATTTTGCATTTAAGCTTTTATAACAGTGTGAAGCATGTTAATTCGTGTAGATACCTCGTATGTTAGTCATTTATTCTTCTTGCCATATCTTCATTGTTCTGTTCGGTAAAATCAAGCATGTCGTATGTTGCTTCTATTCACTTCTATGTTTGCTTCCAATTAGTAATATTCTCTCTATTTGTTGATTTCAATTAGTGTTATTCTTGATATTCGTTGTTTAATTATCATTCTCTTTATATTAGTATGTCTCATGCATCATGATAATAGAAACAAGTAGGGAGTTCCACTTTGGGTTGGTACTCACATGAATGATGTGAGAACGAATGAACGAAATGAACGAATGAATGATGGGAAGTTAGGGGGCGGATGGATAGTTCAAATCTAATCTGGTAGCTAGGCTACACCCCTACCTTGTCGGGAAAGGGATTAGTTTGCACATAGGAGGCTAGAAGCCAACTATACCATCACACATGTGTTCTTTCAACTACTAGCTCGATGTACAAGTAATGAATGAATGAATGAAACGTAATGAAAAGATTGGTTCGGGGCGAACCCATTCCTAGTAAACTAAAAAGAGGCATGATCATATTGCATAATCCCTTTCCTTACTAAGCCTTTGGGCTTATAGTTTACTTGTGGTGTAGGTACACGTGTATGACGAGAAGAACGATGAACAAAACACAAAGCAGTTGATGAAGGGTTTACACGGGTAGAAATTGTGTCTGGTCAGGTTAAAGACGAGTAAAGTAATTTGTAAAACGTAAAAATTTACTTAACATGTGTTTAATTAGTATGTTTTCGCTTCCGCTATGTTTTTAATAAATTATTATTGCTTCCGCTATGTTTTGATAAACGATTTTCATAACGAATGTAATAAATGGATTTTGACGGTTCAGTTTTAGCACTCTGATTATGAAGAATTTCAGTTGTCTTACAAAAGTTTTAAATTTCATGCATTTTTAAAAGGTTGTGAAAAACCGGGTCGTCACAGATGTAGCTAATACATTTCTTGATTTTTAAAACTATTTTATGATGCTACAAATGAATGTTCGGGAATTTATTATCCCACTTCTCATCTTGTTCTCCCAATTTTGGTAAATTTAACGAGTAATTTTCATATTATTGACAAATAGATGAATTTAGAGATATACTTTATAAAATGATAACAAAATTTAAAAAATATTGGTTTGACATTTCTTCTATTTTTTGTAATGCATGTATAATGGATCCTGGGCATAAATTAAGAGGAGTGACTTTCATAATTAATAGTATTTCTACTAATTTATGTACTACTCCTTTACTTTCTAGTGATCAAATAACAAATGGAATTGCTAATTTATATTCTTCTTATGAAATTAAATATTCTAATGTTAGTCATTCACGTCCTTCTTCACATGCTAGTTCTAGCAGTGGTGGTGGAGCTACAATAGCTCCACAATTTGGTATTCATGATATTTGGAATGAATTAGATACAGATATTTATTCTAGTTCTATGCAAAATGAACTAAATATTTATTTTGACATTCGATATCAATTTTCTCGCAATGAGAACATTGATATTTTAGATTGGTGGAAAAATTTTTCCACTACATATCCTATTCTTTTTATAATGGTACGTGATCTACTAACATATCTGGTCTCTACTGTAGCATCGGAGTCTGCTTTTAGTGTAGGTGGATGTGTGTATGATGACCGACTAGAAAGACTTGCACTCGACCCATGGAGGCACTCACTTGCATGAAGAATTGGAACGATGTCATTACGAGAAATCAACAACGAGAGGACGAAATACTAGAAAAATTTAAACATTTGGACGTTGAAGATTAGATTTTCATTTAAATTTGGATGTATTGTAATTTGAATTTTGAAGTATTTTTTAACTTGCAATTTTTTTGACATTTTGTACATGATTGACAATTAGATGGGTGCCAACCTAGTTGAGATGTATCTAATTTGTAGTGATGCAAATGTCAAATTGATAATAAATGATATTTTTTTTTAAGCTTAAGTGATGTTAGACTTTTTTATTTTGATGATGGTTGTATTCAGTGTAATTATAAGTTGTTATTAGATAATGTTCTTAATTGCATAAACATTACATTTATATTGATATTAATTGGAAATGCCCTTAATTTGAGTATTAATGTTGTCTAATATGTTTATCTAAGTTCTTATAGCCTATGGTATAAATATTTGGACTTAGAGAAAACAAAGAAGTGCAAAATGAAGACATGAGGTCGAGTAAACTGCAAAATTAGTCGACCAAAATCTGTCCCCACCAAGGAAGTGGTGAAGGAAGCAGTCAAGTATGCGGTTGATGAAATCAACCTAAATATATTACAGATTGCATCTCAGTTCTGTTGTCGATGAAACGGTCGAGTATGCGGTCGAAGAGATCAAACAAAATATATTACAGTAGAGGTGTGCAAACCAAACTAAAACCGAAGAACCGAACTAAAACCAGTGGATTTAGTTTGGTTCGGTTCGATTTTGCACACCTACAAACCAAAGTTTGGTTCCTTTTGGTAAGAGCCAGGTTTTGCAGTTTGATTTTGAATTTTTGTCATGACCTAAAGGTAGGCCAGACAGAACCGCTGGGTCAGGCGACCCGATTCTCGGAGAAAACCCAGTTACCCAGCCCAAGACGTGAATTTTTATACGGAAGACTTAACGAGAATAATACCAAACCCAAACCCATAAGACATGGGTTGGGGTCCACAAAGTGATCAACCAGAGACATGATAGCATAATAAAGAAAAGTAATGTGTAGGAATTAAATCAAACAACACCAAAACTGAAATTCCAACATACCAGAAACAGAGGGATTGAACCGACGAACCTCCACCCATCCACGGGGAGATCGAGACACCCATCAGGGGACACCAGCCTTGCCCAGCTGCCACACGCATAAGACCAGTGCACCAAACCTACACCATAACCTGGGAAAAAATATAGTTTAAGGGAAGAGTGACAAACTCAGTAGAGAAATCTATACTAAATGCAATGCATGCTAAAACCATTTTCCTTATCTTTTAAAAACCATTTCATGCTTCTCATGTGGCTTTATTAAATCCATTGTATACATATACAGCTATAATCGCAAAATATGCCAACATCATTTTTCGTATGAAAATGTCAACAGTGAAAAAGGATGGTCACACAAGGACCCATCCATCAATCATCGTAGAAAGGTTGTATAATCGCTCGGATGTTCCGAGGGGCCGTAACCAGCTCCTATACGATTCGTGTAATCAGAGTAACAGATAAGGTTGCTCGCAATAGACCGCTTCTCACTAAGTACCTTTATGTTTCAAGTTGACGAGGGTTGCCAACGAGCAAAGCTATGAGCCGTCCAACCACCCATCAAATGAAACAGTATTATGATAGGCCAATCTCAGCGACTGACAACCTTCAATCTGTTTTCAATTAAATGGATGGTCACGCAAGGACCCACCCAGCAAATGTCACAGAAAGGTGGCTTTTCGCCAATAGCAACACCTCATAAGACAGGAAAGAATACAACTGACGACAATCCACAGATCCAACATGTCACCCGAGTTGTAGACGAGTAGCTCAGCGATGACACAACTCGTAAAATCGCAGTAACGGATGAGGTTGCTAATGATAGAGCGCTTCTTACTAAATACCTTTATTTTCCAAATTGATAAGGGTTGCCGATGAGCAAAGCTACGAGCCATCTAGTCACTCGCCAAATGAAACGGTACTAGAATAGGCTAATCTTCGCGACTGACAACCCTACCAACTCTGTGAGACAAACACCCTGGCTAGTTTTAGGTACTTGCAACCCAAGGAGGCGTTATCACCCTCTCATCCTATTTCTATCTTTCAGGACTTGCAACCTTAGGACACGCCACCAATGCCACATCCTCTTTTTCCACTTCCAAGGATCGAAACCTGATGACATGTCATGAATGCCCCATCGCCATTTCGCACGTAAACAACCGATCTTCAGGCAGCAAAAGATTGCACCGGGATAGCCTCGTGATGCTTTAGTGCAAGAGTGCCTAAAACATCAAGATGATTCATCCTCCTAATATACATATCAAATCTTCTCACAATAGAAGATTTCGAGGGATAGCCTCGTGATGCTTTAGCGCTAGAGTGCCTAAAGTATCAAGAGGATTCATCCTTCTAACACAGGCACAGATATAACATCATCAATATGGCATAATATGAAGGATAAACCATGTACGAAATGTAAACATGAAAAAACATACATATACGTAAAAATTGATGTGCTGTCAAATAATCCCTGTTGGGTTTTCAGGTACAGTACCCCACAAAATAGTAGTTTTGAAAACCATGATGCAATGTAGTGCAAAAAGTACAAAGATCCGTATATCGATGATGATCACACATGCTTACCGAAAAACCAGCTCCACACGCTGTCGTAAGCAAAAAGTCAACCACTTGACACCTCAAGAACCTACAACAAGGTCGGTGTCAACATTCTACAAGCATAACAGGGATAACAGACAAGTCTCAATCAAGACTAAAATCCAAGACGGTTTCTAGGGACAACCACAAGCCCCAACCTAAAAACCAAATCTAGGAATCCCAACAGAATCCCCAACCTTATCACTCAATAACATAAACAAGGATTTAACAAAAACTATCAGTTCCACTAGACATAGCAATACCACCCTAAACATAGCATCATCTCCTTAGCAATTAAAGGAAGGTAGTAATGAAAAGAGAAAAGAAGTCCAATTAACAAAATATAAGTCCTCTTTAATGATCCTCAGACAATAACAAATATGAAGGATGAAAGCCCACCCCATGAAACTAAATCCTCAATAGCATCTATTAAACGGTAACTAGACCAGAGTACCATAATCCAATTTAATAGAGCCTGGTTAATCTAAGATGGCCGTAAAAAACTACTGATTAATATCCTCAACAAATTTTATCAAAGCAGATAACACAGCCCACTTGATAGAATACCCCTCATAACATGAATAAATCTCCAGAACATAAGTCCTCATAACATTTAACTATGCAGTCAGCAAACTAGGGAATAGAACTCAGTTAACATAGCATGAATTCTCATTACTAACATCCAATACAGAAAATACAACCACAGAGAACAACAATTTCACTTAACAGAAACAATTTTTAACATTTAAACACTATACTCAATTCTTTCAAACCAGCGAGAGCAAGTTCAACCAACCAACATGGTATTTTAAAACTACAGCTAACATCATCAAATAGCCATTAAATTTTATCTCAGTCTTGGAAATTTCAGAAAAACAAAAATCAACAACACAATCCCTAAAATTTCCAAATCGGCCGAGAGATCCGAGAAGAAATCACAGGGCATTTCCTAAAAAAACAAAGAACAAAAGTGAAAATCTTTCAATCTAGGGTACGGTATCCTCACCTTGACCGAAGAATGGATGAATGTAGCTCTTGCTCAGAAAGCCCTTGGATGGAGTAGCCCAAATCGTCGAAATCCCGAGCTCTCGATTCTGCCAACTCCCGCAAAATGTCCTCGAAGGAATCACTCACTCACCCGCAATTGAAAATGCCCAACTGATCGTAGCCTCGGTCAACTCCAACTCGGAATGCTCGAGCGCTCTCTCACTCTGATACCAAGTGTTCCAGTGCCCTCACGACACAGCGTGTCAGAATCAAGGAGTTCTCTTGAGACTCAAAATGGGTAGCACGACATTGGGCACCTATCAGTTTGCTACCATGGTAATCATGGCGTCCCATACAGAGAACTACGTTTCGTGTTAGGTCATGTAGTAGATGCTCGGGGCTCTTCATTAGATAGCTTTGATACCACTAGTTTTCTGATACCACTAGTTTTCTATGGCGTATACTCCTGGTCATTTGGTGGATTATTTCGTGGATCATCTAATGGGACTAAATGATTAAATTGGGCTATTGCTATGGAGTCTGGGCATTCTTGTAAAGGTAGTTGTAATATTTGTTTTAATCTATATAAAAATCATTCAAAGGCTAAATATTCTTGTCTAGTATATTCTTTACCTTCTGGTGTTGAATCAGCCTCTTCTAGCAGTCTATTATTCAGTTCGTTAGGAAAATCCATAATACTATTGCATATAGTTAGAGACATTTTTATTGCATTAAATATTCGTTGTTGATGATTTTAACATTCCTTATTCTCATATTTCGAGTGTAGTTTAGCTTGTATGTGTAAATATACCAGTGTTTTATTTTAATTATCTAGATAGAGATCCATATAATCATTATCGAATAAATATTCATTAAAGTAGTAAATAAGGTAATCTAAAAGTTGTTCTAAATATATATTATTTTCCATGTGTTGTATATTTTTGTAGTCAAGTTTAACCTCGTACAATGACATTTTGTTTAATTATTGTATTCTAGTACTTAATGATCGAATGGTTATTTTTAATGATTGTAATGATGGTTCTTCTTTGTTCCTTTCAGGTGATCGTGTGATTAAGGGAATTGGTTCATTAATCTCTAATAGTGTTGTACTAGAGAATATCTAGGAAATTCATATGGTATAAAATTTTTAATTGCAGAAAAAGATTTACTTCTTAAATGATGTCTGTCTTATGTTATGAACTTTCGTTCAGTATTTCAGAGGAATAGTTTTGGAGGAGTTTCTAATTTTAATAAAGGTTCGAATAGTTCGTCTATGAATATTTTTTCATTTTGTGTAAATATTAAACTATGATGACTATTTTTTAAGGCATAATTAATATTATATGTAATAGTGAAAGGACGATTTTTAGTTTTCATAAAATTTTTTCTTTTTAATTCATAGCGTAGTGTTGTTGATCTACTTAAATATTTGTCTTTTAAACTAAGTCCTAATTGAATATTTATGTTAAATTTAATTTCTTCTTGTGACAAATTACCTATTCCTCTAGCTATGATGCATTCATTATCATCTATTATTCTGTCATCTCGAATTTCTAATTGAAGTGGAATATTAATTCCTTCCATAAAAGTACTTTTAAATAAGATTTGAATAGTACTACAATGAATATATGAAATTTTCATACATTCTGAGATTGTTCCATTTTGTTTATTTTTTCATAATTTTGTTGTTTATTAATAATGAGAATTATGATATTTCTTTTTGTTTGTTCTATAGGAATTGCTTCTTCACCCATCATTATTCTATATTTAATTATATTCTTTACGTAATAATTTATGTTTAATAATTTCTAATAGAGAGGTATTAAAATTATGTTTTTCAGTTAATGATAATTCACTTTTTCGTATTTTCTTCATATCTATAATACTATGACACATATATCCTAAGTTCTCTTCTTCTTCATATAATTGAATTATATTATTATTATTATGATAACTACAAGATGCAGAATCTGACATAAAAAGTTATGAATATACCTGATATGTTTTGCCGCTTGATAATCGGATATTCAGATGATAATATGTTGAGAAACGATCCCTCTAGAGTATTACCTCAAAGATCAGATCAACCAGCACTCTAGTTGAGAGAGTATTGTGGAGACTTACACCAACTGCTCTTAATAACTCTGAGTATTCTCAAATGAGAACACCCTTATTTATAGTAGAGGGTCAACCTCCTTACAAACCCTAGAGAATGATTCTCTCCAAACAGGAGGAATCATTCAGGACAATAATTTACATAAAGAAAGAAGAAAAAAGAAAGGGAATATATTCCCTAACACACACCTAATTGACATAAAGAAAAAGCAAATGAAAATGCAAAAGTAAAATAGTACAATAATTTACATACTATTGCAAACTTTAATTATTAATACTTCATTATTGATTTGCTAGTCTTTGAGATTCCTTCTTGTGATGTTGTAGCCATGTGATAGTCTTTTCTTTCTCTTATCATGTCTTTTGATAGGTCTTGTCTTTATTCGTCAAAAAGATGGTAGGTCTATGGATGACTATAATCACATACTACTGTTGTTTCCTTTTTCTTTTTTATTGCTATTCGTCTTTGCATGAAGAAAAATCGTCTACATGATGCATGATATTCTTTATGTTTAGCTTCAGCTTCAATAGATGATTGAGCATTGAGGATGATTCCATGGCTTGCCTATGGATTATTTCGTTTGGCTAGTGAAAATAAGCAGTCAATGTATGTTGTTGAACTAATGTTGTAACAACCCAAATTTCTTAACCGTTTTAAAAGTACGCTAAGTTTTACCAAAACAAATCTTGAAGTTAAGTTTTTCTTAAAAATTCTTTTATTAAGGGAATCAGAGTGCAAAAACCCGATCGTTACTAAAAACTCATTTTACCATTTATTAAATAGTGAAGAACTATTACTTATGATTTACGGAAGCGATATAAAAATTTGTTCATAAAAGTTGCGGAAGTGTAACTAAACAAGAATTTCCATTACGAAAAATAAGAAACTACGATCAACAGTTTAGCGGAAAACGACATTGAAAAAAAACATTAATTTAAGATTCAAGGTTTTGAGTTTCCAAATAAGGCCTACATAATATTCTTTAAAGTAAGGGCAATAAGGGGAAATTTAACTCGTAAAAAGACAACAATTCAATGTTAGCCCTTACAACTTTCTTCTTCTTCATTTCTTAGTGTCGTACTACTACTCCGCTGGCGTCTCCATCAAATCCACCTCAAGTTCCACCAGAATGGCCTCTTCTATAGCTCCTGGCATAATTACTTCGTTACCTGCACCACAAGTAAGGACGTGAGCTTTTGCCCAGTAAGGAGATGGGGGAAAACAATTTATGCATTTCTCTCTTTAATTCTTCTTGGAATGGGGGCCACCCAAACCAATTCTTTCGTTACATTCTTTGGTTCTTGGTTCTTTACTCGTACTCCGAGCTAGAGATTGGGGGTTGTCCTTTAAGATGGCCTAGTTGATCGGCTTCTAACTTCCTGTGTGCATATTAATCCCTTTCCCGACTTGGTGAGGGTGTATCCTAGCAGCTAGGCTAGATCCGGACTACCCATCTACCCGAACTCCCTATTCATTCCTGTTTTCTGGCATGTCCCGCCTTCTGGGTTCTTTCTCTTTCTGGCGTATCCCACCTTTAGAGTTCTTCCTCCTCCCGGCGTATCCCGCCTTCTGGGTTCTTTCTCTTTCCGGCGTATCCCGCCTTTAGAGTTCTTCCTCCTCCCGGCGTATCCCGCCTTTAGAGTTTCTTCCCTTCTGGTGTATCCTGCCGTTAGGGTTTCTTCGGTGACGGGCGTTTTCCGCCCGTCCCGAACATTCTTGTTCTTAGCATTTTCCTCACTCATACATGTGGGTACCACCCTGAGGGGGTACCCCCTATTTGGTTTCTATTAACGTGAACTCAGCCTAACTTTTTCATAATAAATAATGCACATATGGGAAGTAAATGACAATGCTTTAGGGGTTCCACTGTAAAAAATGAATGAACAAATATTAGCACATGCTTCACATAACAAAAGTAATGATGGCGTTCAACTAACCATACTATTAACGTTCACTAAAACAAAACAGAATATGCTTTCATATTTAAGGAAGGTAACGACAACATAGAACAATGAGCTAAGAATAACGAACATACTTTGTAAACTTAAGGAGAACAGCAGTGAACACATGATGAATTTAAGATGACAAAACATGCTTTTAATCTACTATGCAGTAGAAAAATACGAGCTTCGAAACGTGTTTCTAATAGACTATTTAGCAAAAATACGTTCAACAAATCATACTTTTAATCGAACTTGACAATAGAAAAACAAACAACTAAACATGCTTTTTAATGGACAAGGTACAGCAAAGAAATATCGACAACAGGACAGCAGAACGTGCTTGTTAATCGGTTAACATACAGCAGGAAAATCATACAACGAAACATGCTTTAACTCTCTAAATACAGTAGCAAATCATAACAAATTATAATAGCTAAACATACGTTGAACGACTACGTGATGAATACTAAGTAGTAGGAGGATACGATCATACAAGCATGCTTTTAATCGACTATGTAGCAGGACTAAACATGCTTTTAAGCAGCCAAAATAACAGTACTTTACAACATCTAGAATGCTTTTAGATCGACTACACAAGAGAACCTAACATGCTTTTAATGACTAAATGAGACAGCGGAAAATGTATACAGCTAAACACACTTCATACAGCTAACATGTTTCTAATTGATCATGACAGTAGAAAGAACATACTTGGCTAACATGCTTTAATCAGATGTAATAGCAGGATTTATAAATGACTACGCATGCTTCTAGTCAATTGAAAACGGTAGGAAATACAAACAAGTGAGCATGCCTCTAATCGAACAACAGACGTATTTTAAGTTATGACGACAGTTCTATACAACAAGAGTAATTTATAGCAGAGCTACATGCTTCCTATACCATAATAGCAGCAGCAAGAATGAACTATGTAGAACAACAATAACATGCTTCTCGTATGATATCCAAGGCAGTGAGGATTTATGAAGACGTAACAACATAATGGGCTTATTTAATGATTATAGACAGTAGTAACAATGAAAGACATGCTTGCACCGAGAATGAAATAGTCTGTGTTTGATAATAACAAAGCATACAATAACAAAGGCCATATCACTAGGGGATCTCATGATTTCTACAGTTATTCATCCCTTCTTACAGAGTAAATGGACATCGAAATAAGGTCATAACAACAGTCATTCATTCCTTTCATCTTTCTTTCACATTTCAGCCATGGTTCTCATTTCCATTCACGTTTCCTTTAGAAGTGTTTAGGTCTCATTCTTTTGTTTCTTGTTATTTGTTCTTTGAACATTAACAGCAACATACATATAAGGGAAACGACAAAGGAAATATCTACAAAGTGAAGAGTAAGGATAGTAGCAAATATTGCAGAAAAACAATGGAGTTCATCAATAAATTTCTACATATTCTATCAACTACAACATAGTAAACCATCAAGCATACACACACACACATTTACTTGGGTGTAGGGCTTCTTGTAACGACCCAAATTTTCTTAATTCGTTAAAAATGCGTAAAATTTGAAATTTTTCTTTTTAAAACAAAATGTATCAGAGTGCGTCTATCCAGATCGCTATTGACTCTTTCTTTAAAACCGTTATAAAATCTTTACATAAAATGTGTGGAAGCGTCATAAAGTAAATCATTGAAAACATGGCGGAAGCGTATTGAAATTGTTTAAAGAAGGACATACTAAACAACTGAAACACTACGTTTAACAAAGGAATCTGACACTTAAACATCATTTGATTACACTCGTTTACTCATCTTTCTCTTTGCCTAGCTAGCCTCGAGTCTTGTGCATGCAAAATCATCCATCCCTGTTTCATTATGTGTTTGTCATCTACTTATTATCTGTTCGTCATTTGTACCTACACCACAAGTAAGGACGTGAGCTTTCGCCCAGTAAGGAAATAGGGGAAAACAAATGCATATGTCTCTCTTTAGTTTCCTTCGGAATGGGAGCCACCCAAACGAAATATTTCATTACGTTTCGTTCTTTCATTTGTTCTTTACTCGTACTTCGAGCTGGAGATTGGAAGACTCATATGGGATGATATAGTGGGTCAAACCTAACCTTCTATGGGCAACAAGGTCCCGTTCCCGATAAGGTAAGGGCATTTCCTAATTGCCAGGCTAGGACTGCTACCCATCCGCCTCCCAACTCCCTTATTCCTTTCCTTCATCTTTTCTTATCGTTTTACTTTCCTTACCATGCATGTGAGTACCACCCCGAGGGGGTACTCCCTACTTTGTTTCTATTATATGAACGTATGAGGACACACCTATCTAAACTAGCACATACATGGATACCAAACAACGATCCATTTAAGGAATCTATGATAGCATAACATAACACATAAGGAAAACAAGGAATAGAATGCTATGCTATCATGCCAACGATTAAATTAAAATTAACTAAGCATAATCATTCAACACACAAAAACTTAACTATGCTTAAGAAACAGTGGAATATCAAAACATGCTCGTCATCAATCTCAAATAAAGAGGCTTAGTCTACAAGCTATTATACGAAATCATGCTATTAAACGAAATTATACTATCAAACAAAATTATGCCATTGAACGAAATCATGCTATTAAGTAAAAATTATGTTATTTAAGCGAAATCATGCTACTAAATAAAATCAAGTTAATTAAGCGAAGTCATGCTACTAAATGAAATCATGCTATCAAGTAAGATCATGCTATTAAATGAAATTATGCTATTAAACTAAATCATGCTATTAAATAACAGTGAGCAGCGTACAATAACAACGAAAGTAAAGCAATGAATCATGCTCTTGAATGACTGAAGATAGCAAATAATGTCAAATGAATCAGAGCGGATATGCCTTTTAACGACATAATGGAAACAGCAATAACAGAAACTAAACATGCTTTCATTAAACCAATACTGCAGTGAATAACATATCAAAACAAGTAACAGATCATGCTTCAATATTAGTATTAATCGGTAGCACCAATGAAAACAGGACAGCGAAGCATACTCATGAGTTAACTATTTTAGCAGTGAAAATTAACGATGAAATGAACAGCGAAAACATGCTTCTATATTGATGACGAACAACAGTGCTTTAATTGACCAAATGGAAAGATAAGACATGTTTCTAAATGACTAATATACAGCAGTAAAATATCGAAGGGAGGATAACGAAACGTGCTTCATGAGGAATATATATGTGTATATATATATATGTAGCAGCAATAAACATTCGACATGCTAAATACTAGTGACAATATCGAAGCAGCAAAACAAGGCAACGAAACAAGTCCCATAACGAGCTTAGTTGGCTGTAAACATCAAGGAAGACAGAAAAACAAAGACTTGCTATCTAGTAACTAAAATCTACAGCAATGACCATGAGCAACGAAAGCTTACTTCCTAGATTATACTAGTTGTAAGGATGGCAAAAATATAATTATGATCATGCTTTCCGAACATCGAACAATAAAGAAATGAAACAACAAGAATGTGCTGAATAAACCATACACACAAGGCTATGGAGTGAAAGATCATTAACAAACGAAATCATCATTCTCAACAACAATAAGAATTCATTAGTCATTCATTTATACCTTAAACATTTTCCCTTTGTTTCAACACTTCCATATAAGTATTTAACACAAGTAAAACACAACAATTAGTAGAGCACCTAAAGAGGAACGTGAGAGTTAAGGCAAAAAATACAGCAAGCATCTACACAACAACTTAAAGCAACCACAACTACATAGTTTCTACAGCAAACAATCACTCACACACACTTTTACTTGGGTGTAGGGCTTCCTCAAGCCAAGAACACACCCATATCCTTACCTATTTGAAGAATACAAGCAGGGACAGCAAAGACTCTAAACTTCCACGGTTCTTCCCAGCAACTGGAGCTTCTCAGCAACTCATTCACGGTTTAACACTCACACTAGCTCACCATAGTTCCCCTTACATTGTGAAGCTCTCCAAAGAACTTCTCTCTCGCAGGTCACCCACTCACAATCTCTCATGTTCACTGGGCTTCATATGCAAGAGAATGAAGAATGAAGGAATGGAGGGGATGGCTTAACCCTAAAGGAGGAGGGGACAACTGTACCTGGAAGGGCAGGGGAGGTAGCTCTAGCAGGGATGGTCGGCCATGCGTGCTCTAGAGGAAGATTTGGTGTCGGGGTCGCGTTTTCCATTGCCTAGGGGTCATTTTCTATCTGATTTAAATCTCTGAAATCGCAGCTCTGTGATGATTCGGACGGGTGCGGACGTACTGATATCATCTGCATTCATCCACAAGGCCAAAATCTCACAGGCTAAAATGAGGCTTCAGATAGGTAAAGGCGTCCCCATCCTATCCATATCGTCCAAAAGTCACTTGCGGACGCCAGCGTCCGCGTGTCGTCAGAATTGTCCCTAAAATCGGACATAAGTAAAATTGGACGATACTCCAACTCATCCGTAGTTGTCCCGACCCATCCGAAGGTGTCCATGTTCAGAACAGATTCAATTCAGACGCGACTATTGGCATCTGCAAATACTTGGCTGTGTCCGCAGTCACGTCCGCAACATCCATAGAGGTAGGGGTGACTTTGGGACGTGAAATGGCGTCCGTGAGAGTCATCTCAAAGCACTGGGACAGTGTCCTATGCGATTTCGGAAGAGGAACGGCGTCCGCGGAGTCATCCGCAGTCGTCCACAAGTACACAGTCTAGCACTTTCCTCACATTTTCTCACTTAACTCTTATCCCGTAATATTTCTCCATAATCACATGACACGTATAATTACGCGATGTAACATCCTAACCGCTCTGCCATCTAATTTGCATCGCATAAGCTGGGGGGAACATTACAAAAATACCCCTAGACTCAACGCTCTAGAACACCCTTGGTAATACCCCGATAATTGTCCAACTTAAAAAGTTAGGGTGTTACACTTCCTCAAGGCAAGAACACACCCATATCCTTACCGTCACTGGCGTTTTCTCCCCAAGAACAGGAGCTCTCCTTGCTGCAACAGCCCACCCATATCTCTCCAGTGAGAACAACGAAGAAGAGAAAGAACCACCAGAAGGAAGGGGTGGAAGCTGAAGAAATAGACTCAGCAAGGGGGGACATCTCATACATCTGGCAGGGGGAGGAGCAGGAGACAAGGCTTTGTAGCTCAGGATCGTGGGTGTGAGGGTCATCCTGCTACGTTACTATTGGTTCCCCGTCGTTTTCTCTCTGATTTAATTCTTATTATGTCGCTGTTCTGCTATGATTCGGACGAGTGCAGACAAAATCTTTGCGTCTGCATCGTCCGCAAGACCAACTTTTGCAGGCAAAATCTGAGGTTTCGAACGAAAGCTGGCATCCCCACTTTTGTCTGTACCTTCCGCAATCCAAGTTTGGACACCAGTCAGCGTCCGCATGTGTCACCAGCATATATTTTAAATCGAACAGATTCAATTCGGATGAGCACTTCCTCATTCGCATGTGTCATCCGAATGTGCCCAAATTTTGGACAGAGGCAAAATGGACGAAGCATCGTCTAGTCCGCAATCATCCCGACGCGTCTGAATGTTCCCAGACACGGACAGATTCGATGCGGACGCGTCCTGTCTCGTCCATATCGTCCTCATCCTGCGTCCGCAACTCCTTAGCACATTGAGGTTAGGACGCCGGATAGTGTCCCGAGTCATCCCCAAGGCCTAAGTGACGTTCCAGGTGTGTCGCGGATGACACCTCGTGTCCGTAACGTCGTCCTAATAGTCCACAAATCTATTTCTTTTGTGTTTTCGTCTAAGTCTTTGTCTGAATTAAATTCCCACGAAGTTATATGTCACAACTTAACGCATATAGGGATGATGTAATTATATATATTATGCCAATTCTTGTCTCCAAAGTTTTGTTACATTGTTTATCGAAAAAATTAGGATCGGGTTGTTACAAATGTGGACGAGATGTTTGATGTCCAGATAATCAAAAGATGAAATTCTTATCTTCTTTACTTGTTTCTGAGCCTTTTTTCTAAGATAATAATATCCTCGACTAAATCTTTGATATGCTTTATTATAATTCTTCTTGATCCATAAATATTCACATAATAATCTCTTTTGTTCTCTGCTGGGTGCATGAGAGTGTTCTGCATAATCTGCTGGATCAGTAAGTAATTGTAATATGTCTTCATCGTTAAGATACTGTTGTCGCCATGTTTTCTGAATGATTGGTATTTGTATCTCCATAATGTAGGTGCTGATAAGTCCTCTTAGTAACAGTTCTGAGCTGATATGTTTTGTGAGCAAAAGCTCTGATTAAGAGTATTAATAGGTAATTTGAACCATAGTTCAGTGAGCCAAGGCTCTGATAAGAGTAATATTTAAGAGTATTAATAGGAAATGTGAACCGTAGTTCAGTGAGCAAAGGTTTTGATAAGAGTAATGACTAGGAATTCTTTTGAGTATATTAGTGAAATTCATCACTATTACTCTAATTAGTGTAATAAGTGATTTCTGATAAAATGTTTTTGATAAGTATCATAATATGATTGTTTGATACGTTCAATTAGATGTGCATACCTCATATGTTCATGTATTATTTCCATTCTCTGGTCAATGTATATGCAAAACAATTATTTTCTGATTTTATATTTGATATATGGTTGATATTGATGTAGTTGTAATTGTCATCTAATTAATTGACCTTTTCGATAATCTTCTTGTAATTTGTATTTCCAAAATCCAGTTACATATTTTGAATCTGTTCTAAGTTCAAATCTTGTTCCCAATAGATCAATTTTCCATTTTTTCAATATTTTGAGACATGCATAAGTTTCTAATTCTTGTATGGAGTAGTTTTGTTCGGTTTTGGTAAATGTTCCAGATAAGTATTTACATAATCTTGTCGAATGTTTTTCTGTTTTAAGAGAAGAATCTGTTTCAAATTGTATAACTAGATTACCTGTTTGATCAAGATTTAGAATATTGTTACCATCTACTATGGCAAGCATACATCCTACCCAAGTGTCTTGAGACGCGTCAGTTTCTATAATAAGGAAAACTTTTATATTGGGATTATATAATGTTGGTAATATTTGGCATATTTCTTTAATGTGTTTTACGATGTTAGTATCCTGGTTTGACCATGTCCATTATATTTTTTTTGATAATTTCTTTTGTAATTCTTTTCTCTCTTTAGCTAGTTCTTTTAAGAAACCTTGGTCATCAATATAATTTAAACATCCTAAGAACCTTTGTATCTATTTTCTATCGTGTAATTTATGTGGGAATTGGACTAATTTTTCTTGAATATTAAGTGTTAACTTAATTTCTTCCTTATAATTTATACTTAAATCTAAATATTCAACCTCATTTTGTAATAATTTAAATTTCTTTTGCGATATTACAAGTCCTTTGTGTTTACATCTCTGTAGTACTTTTAATACTGCATTAATATGATTTTGTTTACTTCCTGATGTGAAGATAATAATATCATCAATGTATGCGAAACAAATATTTTCTAATCATTCTAGATTATGATCCATAAATCGTTAATTTATAGATGGTGCTTGTTTTAGTCCAAAAGGTAATATATTCCATTCATATTGTTTTTGTGGAGGACAGCTAAAGGTTGTTAATGGTTTAGTTTTTTCGGCTAACCGCAGTTGCCAATATCCTGATTTTGCGTCTAATGTGCTAAATAGATTATTTTCTTTGAGCTTTTCTAATATATAATCCTTTCTAGGTAGTTTATAGTTGTCTCCTATAGTAACATCATTTAAGTGGTTATAATTTATTACCATTCTTCTTTTGCCTCTTTTAATTTTATTTTTATTTTCAACATAGAAAGCTGGAGCGCTATGAGGACTCGAACTTTCTCTTATAATTCCTAATTCTAATAGATGTTTACATTCTAGTTTGAATTCTTCTACGTCTCTAATATTATATGGTATCCGATTAGGAACATTAATTTCGGCTAGCGGGTCTTTTAATCTAATAATAACGTCTTCTTTATTACTATTTTTAATGTGATCAAGAGGATTATCACTACAGACTTCTTGTAATTTTTGTATAGAAGTTGGTGAGTAGTATATAAAAAGTAAATTATATTTAATGCTTCGTGACCTATGATTTTGACTACTTCAATAGGGGTGACTATTTTTGTGGTGATTTTCTATGGTTTAATGTCTTCCCTCCCCTCCCCCCTACCCCTACCCCTACCCCTACCCCTACCCCAGAAAAGTGAGAGAAATAGCGCAAAGGCGCTGAATAAACGGTTGATATAATTTCAGAAAATTATTACCTAAAATAATATCTATGCCAGAATCATGAAGATAAAGAGTTTTGACAATGAAAGGATATCCTTAAATAATAACAGGAATGTAAAAGCCAACATACCATATTGGATGAACAGATTTATCAGCAACAATAATTTTAAGTGGGATTGATAATTTAGTCTATGTAAGTAAAATATGTCTTTTAGCAAAACATAAAATTTATCCAGTGTCAATATAAGCATAATAAGTTTGATTTTGAATAGTTTGAATAAAGGTAGCATTAGAATTTTTAAGACGTACTCGTTTAGTCAACACTAGTGGTTGATTGTGAAGAATAGTCAGATTCATAAGCATAAATATCAATATCGTAGCGAATATCAGAATCTTCAATAGGAGTATATCCTATTTCATAAGCTAATTTCAAAGTTTGAGTCTTAGTATTATTATTAACTCTTTTAGGGCATTTATTGACATAATGTTCTTCCTCATGACATAGCCAACAAGTAAATGTTTTCTTTTTAGTTGAACAAAATTTGTTAGGTTGTGTGTTTTTTTTTTTGTCGAAATTGTTGTCTATTTTTAAAATATTTCTGAGGATTTCTCCATTTTCTTTTTTGATATTTAGCATTGGGAACTTTTCTCCACTTTTTCTTTTTTCTTCTTTCGTTACATCCATATTTTCCTATTCTATTTGCTATTTTGTCTTTTTGCTATTTCATTATTACATGACTCTTGCATCCATACTCTTAATATTGTAATTCTAGCACCTAGGGAATCTGGTATGATATTCTTTTTGATTCCTTTATTATAATTTTCTTCTAGTACTAAGTAAATTTGAAATGGAAGTTTTCTGTAAAATATTTCATCTGCTAGCTTTTGATGTTTATCATCTAATTGGTAGTATATATTTTTAAACTCACAAATAAAATTTTCTAAATAAAAAAGATCACATATTTGTAAATTTGTTAATTGCCAAAACGCATTATTAATAAAGGCATCTGTTTTTTCATTTTCTTTGGAATATCTTCCTATGAATTCTTTAGTTAATAGTTGAATTATATTTTTGAATGTAGTTATTGCATCCATTTCTAATAATACTACTTTTGAAGAGAGATTCAGATTTGTCAAATAATTGTATACTATACCTGTGGTCTGATGAGTTACGTAATTAAATAAATCTTCAAGAGTTAAATCTTTGATTTCTTGATTCAATTGTATGAAAATATTAATTCTGTTCTTCCAATCTTCTAATACTTTATATTCATTTTTGACACAGTCTAAATTTAATATATTATTTCATAGAAGACTCTTGATTCTATAGGAATATATTGGTTGAGTATCTTAATCCATTTATTTTTGTAATAATAGCCTTGTTTATTCATATATTTTTTAAAATTTTCATCTTCAGTTTTGTCATGCATTCTTTTTCTATTACGATGACTAGATTCAGGTACATCTTGTTTTACATAATGAGGATTATATGGATTTTCATATGGGTTTCTGTCTGAGGTATAATCATAAACTATTTCATTGGTTTCTGTTTCTGCTTCTCTGTTCATTAATAAATAATCATCTTGTGTGTCCTCTTTAGGAATATCAAGTTCGGCAAATAAACTAGTAAGTTTAGCTATCTGTTCTTCTAGATTTTCCATTATATTGTAGGATGTGGCTGAATTGTTAGTTTTTGCTTTATTCTTTTTCCTAGATTAATTTGTTCGAGATCTTCTATGGTAATATATCTCTTTTTTTCTTGTCTGATTATAATTTGTTGAAGATTATCAATTATTTCTACTATATCTTTTCCATAATTTATTGGTTGACTTTGTTTTTCTGGATCTTTCTTAAACTTATCAATTAATAGTATAACTATATTTTTTGCTTCTATTAACTCTGTATAATTTTCTCTAGCGGAATTTATTTCTTTTACCATTTGTTGGATTGCTATATTTTGTTGTTTTAGTTCATTAAGTTGTAGAGTAATGTTTTCTATATTTTTAATTATTTCGTGAAAACTATTATTCATCTAATTTGACTTCGTAAATAGCGTTCTAGCTCTGTTATCATTATTTGAGTATCTGTAGCTTGGGTTTTTAAGTTCGCAATTTCTTGTTCTATTTTTTTAAGTTTAGCTTGATTTTCTATAATTATATCATGAGTATTTTTTATTTTTTGTTTAAATTTATAGTAATATTCAGTCTGGAATTCATTTGTGTGAATTACATTGTTTTGTATTTCTTCTAAATCGTCTGTATTATAATGAATTATGAGATATGATAGAATTTTCATAATATTATTTAAAAGAGGTTTTATTTTTGAATTATCAGGTGTATCTAAATGTGAATTTGTACTTCCTATAGCGTAATTAGTTCCGATAGGTAGGTTTTTTGGTAGAATAATCATTTTTTCTTTAAAAGGAATTCCTGGTACATTATTGATTTTAGTAGTTATATTTCTAATGTGTAGATCTTTAATTTGTAGTTTTTCAACTTCATCGATGTTATTCATTGTTAAATCTTAACTATCCCAAAATATGCTATAACATAAAAGGATACCGTAAATAAATAGCAAGCTAAGGATAAGAAATAATATAGGTACTGTTAGAAGAATAATTATTCTATAATCCATGAATATTGTATTAGTTAATTACTGTATTGTGGTTGGTGATGGGTGATAACCATATACCCCCCCCCCCCCCCTGGTTCAAACCTGCTCGTTCTCTCGCTCACGGCCGAAAGCCCTTCTCTTCCCGTGATTTCCAACCATCGCATGCATGAAAAAGGAGTCTCTCCTTTTAAAAAAAATTAATTTAATTTATAATATATAAAATTTAATTTATGTATTATAAATCCAATTAAAAAATATGATATAAAATCCAATTCGAATCTTGACTCGTTTAAAACATGAATAAAAAATATTCTTTTAGTCAAAATAATTTTTCAAAAACATTTTCGTAAACTAGAATTTTCGGTCGGAAAAATCAAATTTGACTGACAAACGCACACAAGGTCGCTAAGCGACAAAACGGGTCAACTCTCCATATTGGACCAAAAATTCGGGAAAAATTTACACTGACATTTTAAAATTATTTCAAAAATCTCAGATTT
Source organism: Begonia loranthoides (assembly GCA_022433065.1). Lineage (NCBI taxonomy): Eukaryota > Viridiplantae > Streptophyta > Magnoliopsida > Cucurbitales > Begoniaceae > Begonia > Begonia loranthoides. The sequence goes on along the minus strand of CM039468.1, from coordinate 44,152,756 downwards.
TACAGTTTTGGTTTCTCAAAATCGAAAAAATCGAAACCGAACCACTAGGGTTTCTCTGTAATTTATTCTATTCCGTTCTAGTGTTCCTTTCCCGAGTTCCCATCTGCCATCCGTTGTTCGATCATCTTCATCTTCGTCTTCGTCTTCGGTGCCCTGGCCACTCCACTCTTCTAGTCTCCAGCGCTTGCAATTGCCGCTTAAATCTGCAAGTGCAGATTGCAGAAGACTCCACTCCACTCTACTTCGAAGACTCACGTCACCACTCGCCACTCGCCAGCTCGCCATCTAGGCCGCTGTCGGAGAATTGCCTCTATCCTCTCAGCCGCCACTCGCCAGTCGCCTCTTGCCTAGTCACCGTCAACCCTCCGGCTCTAGTGCAGACTGCAGATTTCTTGGTAAATCTAATTATTTCTAATTGTTGTGATTGCTATTCTAAATTTGTTTATGATTGCTGTGATTGCTGTGAATTGATTGTTGTGATTTTGCTGTGTTTCTAAATCCGTTTCATAGATTATTTCAAGCATTGTTGCTGTGATTTTGGAAATATTGGAAATATCCAAGCATTGTTGTTGTGATTTTTGGATTATCTAATTCTGATTGCTATGAATTGATTGCTGGGATTGCTGTGATTTTTGGAAATACTGGAAATATCCAAACGTTGTCTAAGATTACTGTGATTTTGGAATAATTGGAAATAGTTGAGTAACTTTATTTTCCTTAGTGATTGCTGTGATTTTGAAAATATTGGTTTAATTATTTGCTTTTGATTGTGAGTCTTTTAGCATGTTTCAATTGTGAGTCGTTTTAGTATAGCATGTTTCTGTTTGATTGGATGTTTCTGTTGATGTCTAAATGGAAGATTTTTCATTTGGCAAAAATTGATTATGAAATAGTTTAAATTGTTAAAAATGTAGAGAATGAAAAGCGTTAATAAAACTATAGAGGGTCCTATTATTAACCCTATTACTGGTCAAACCAAGAGAAAAAAATCAAAAGTTTGGAATCATTTTACTATGATTGAAAGCACTGATCATAATAACCCTAGAGCAAAATGTAATCATTGTTCACAAACATATACATGTCATACATCGAAGAATGATACATCAAACTTGAAAAAACACATTAATAGTTGTAAAAAATTGTTGGCAAGTGTGGATGTGAAGCAAAAGACTTTAAACTTTCAAAATATGGATAACATAGGATTCCCTTCCAATCTGTTATGTTTTAATATTGCAACTTACCGAGAACTACTGGCAAAAATTATTATTATTGATGAATTGTCTTTGAAGTTTGTTGAAGGAGAGGGTTTTAGAGCATTGATCTAATATGTTAAACCAAAATTTGTTGTACCCTCTAAAACTACGATTGCACGAGATATTGTTGGAATGTATGAAAAAGAAAAAATGAAGTTGAAAAAATACTTTATAAACACATCTCAACGAATGTGCTTGACTATCGATACATGGACTTCAATTAAAATTTTGAATTATATGATTTTAATTGCACATTATGTTGATACTGATTGAACATTTTATAAGAAGAATATTAATTTTTGTTTGATTGCAAATCATAAAGGTGAAACGATTGATAGAGAAGTAGAAATATGATTATTTGAATGGGGAATTGAAAATATTTTGACAATCACAGTTGCTAACGCTTCTTTGAATGATGTTGTCATTTCATATTTGATCAAAAGTGTTCGAAATTGGAATGGATTAATTTTGAATGGGGAATACATGCATATGCAATGTTTTGCACATATTTTGAATTTAATTCTATGTGATGGTTTAAAGACCAGCACGAATCTAGCACAAGAGTACGTAGAGCTGTGAAGTACATTCGATCTTTGCCTGCAAGACTGCAAAATTTTAAGAAATGTGTTGAAAATGTTAAGATCACATGCAAAAGTAGTGTTTCTTTTGATGTGCCTACTAGATGGCATTCAACATATTTGATGTTAGAAAGCGTCAAAAAATTTGAAAAAGCTTTTGAGAAGTTAAAGGAAATTAATATTCATTATTTTGTTGATTTGGGTGCAAAAAGACCTCCCACGACAGAAGATTGTGGTAATATTTAGGAACTTATCAATTTTTTGAAGATTTTTTATGATACAGCTGTAAATGTTTCAGCCTCCTTGAATGTTACTTCGAATATTTATTGCAGTGAAGTATGTAATTTTAAAATTGTTATCCAAGAGTACGTTGAGTGTGATAATCCATTAATGAGAAAAATAGCTATTGGAATGCAAGGAAAGTTTGATAAATATTGGGGAAGCTACGATAAAAAAATTTTTTTGATGTATGTGGCAGTTGTATTCGATCCAAGATGTAAAACAAGGTTTTTGAAATATTGTCTTACCATGTTAGTCGATAATGATAAGGCAAATGATTTGATTAGCCAAGTACAACTTGTGATTAAAAGATTGTATCTCGAGTATAGAGGTGATTCGTGGTTTGAAAATTCAGAAGAAAATTGTAGTACTACAAGTGTTGCAACAATGTCTACATTGTTGAGACAAAGGAGTAGCTTGACCCACAATAAGGTATATGAGATATTCTATAGCCATCACGAAGAGTAAGATGTTTCAAATACTAGAACAAAAGTTTATCAATATTTATATGAAGGGTTAGAAAAATTTTTAAACTAGCAAGACATTCTAATATAGTGGAAATTGAATTCGTTGAAATTTCCAATTTTAAGCAAATTGGCAAGAGATGTATTGGTTATTCATATTTCAACTGTTGTATTGGAGTCAGTTTTTAGTAGTGGAGGACGGGTACTTGATTCATTTTGCAGTTTCTTTGTCCCCAAAAATTGTCAAGGCGCTTATTTGCACTCAAAGCTGGATTCGATCATCAAAACATCAATTTGTCAACTTTAATGATGTAGTGGATGATATTAAACAAGATGTGTTTTATATTTATAGTGTTTTTCCTTTATGTTTGTTTTATTAATTATTATTTTTTATATATTTATTTTGAATTTATATTTTTCAGAGATTATATCAATTACTGAAGATGATGAAGTCAATTAGTCAGAACTTAATTTTGATGACATCTTAGAACAAAGGTATTTATATTTTTATTTATTTATTTTTTTTTGTAATTACTTTCTTTCAAATAATTTATTCAAAATTGTATCTATTTTTTGCAGTTTATAATCTGAAATTTGAAGACATTAGACAATGGACAATACAAAATGCGAGGATAATTCTTTTTGGTTATAATTTGTCAAATATGAAGTCTGTCTTCTATTGGAATTTGGAAGTCTTCAAAGTTTTTTTTTTAGTTTTATAAACTTTTTTTTGTGTTTTTTGTTTTTTTGTTTAGTGGGTTTTATACTTTTTTTTTATATACGTTTGTTTGTTAGTATAGGGACATAAAATTATTTTTTTTTAACTTTAGTTCACTTTCAGGAGACAGAGAAGAATTTGCTTATTTTTATATTTGAAGAAAAAAAACAAAAAGGGGAATGCAACACCATAACCAGAACCGGAACCAAATTTCTGGTTCAGTTCCAATTACCCGAAAACTTCATTTTGAAACCGGTTCGGTTTGGTTCCATATCAAAACCGAACTGAATTGGTTTATGAACACCCCTATATTACAGAATGCATCTCAGTTCTTTGGTCGACAAAACAGCTGAGTATGAGGTCGAAGAGATCGATCGAATTATATTACAGACGGCATCTTAGTTCAATGGTCGAGTAAGTAGTTGACGCACACGCCCGAAATATATTGCAGAGTGCACCTAGGATGTTTGGTCTAGTAGGTGGTCGACAAAGGAGAAAATGGTCGACCGCACAATATTATAGATTGCTCCCAAATTTTCGGATGAGTAAGCGGTCAAGTAAGCAATCGAATCATTTGACCGAAATTTAATACAGAGTGTATCTTAGTTTTTGATCAAGTGAACGATCGACAAAGGAGAAAATGGTCGACCAAAAAGTGCAAAAGAACGCAACTACTAATTTAAAAAAAATACTTATTATAGTTTTAATAACTAAAATTAAAATATATATATTATGAAAAAGTTCTCTCTAAACCGAACGTGAAAGTCGAGAAGTTTCTTTTGTCCCTTCCAAGCGATCGAAAAATAAAGAAATAGTTAATATATTCAAGATAATTATGTATTTACAAAATACCGTCTCAATTCATCCTATTTCATCCTATCTGGGATGTGATATGGTTCCAAAAGATGAACTGGATATGGACAGTTCCAATAAGATTTCATTCTTGAACAATAATCCATTTTTTGATTTATTTCATCTATTCCATGACCAGAACAGGAGGGGATACACGTTTCAATCCCTATACTAGAAAGTAGCTCGATCCTCCTAAGCTAGGGGAGAGGGTCTTTAGACACTCGACTGTCCATTTTGCATAGATACTCATCTAATGTTGCGCCCCCTTTTTTCCAATCAAAAAGAAAAGAAAAATGACCTTGATACAGAGCTGAAGCTTCCAACTATGATAAATGTGCTAACTATGGATATAGAAACTCTTCTAGGAGAAGTTCGAATCCATTTCGTTCAGATATTGATTGGTCTTGGTTTGACATGGTTTACGCGTTACTTAGTTCCCAGAAGAGTTAATATCTCCATTAGTTAAACCTTGCCGAACTCGTTAAGCTCGGCTCAGCTCGTTAGGCTAGTGGCTCACAAACTGGCTTGAGTTGAAAATTTTTTGGGGTTAGCTCGTTAGGCTCAGTGAGTCGAGCCTTCATAGGCTCGGCTCAGCTTCTTAAACATCTCTATCCTTGACTGTGACCCAAAATAATTTGTACCGCAGACCAAGCAGACTTGATCTGTAGCCCACAAAAGGGCCAGACCATACGGCATGGTCTGCAAATTCAGCAAACTCAAATTGCATTCCTGTTATCAATTACAACACAGGCGGCACTGCAAGCTTTCTTCACGACACCGATGGTAACCCCTTGGTCAAGACTCCTTGTCTCGGCCAAACGTCCAACTGACCGAGGTCGGTGAGGCCTCACACCACAACTCAGCATTTGCTGAGTCACGTTTCGACGCTTCCATCTCCGACGTACAGAGAGAGGGAAACACCAAAATTTCAATAAATTGATTCAAAAAAAGTTCAAACTTTAGCCAACAGATCATTGATTCCAATAGTACAAATTATTTAGACAAGAATTACTATTATAGTGACATGATAGAAAAAAAAATTGAGTTCTTCGTCTACCTCCGATGTCAATCCCCAACTCTAGAAATTTCAATTTACACTGTCTTCCAAAAAGACATTGAGAGAGTCCAATGCTGAGAAGAATTTCACATATAGAGTTCAAGGATTTGCTTACTCAAATCGAAGTCATAGAGGAAGGAGTTTGACTTGATGCAGTGGTTGTTCTAGTCGTCACATAAGCAATTTGTTGTGGTTGAACGACAACTTGACCGAATGTCAACCAAGGAGAAGGAAAACAGCTTATGGAGAAGTAATATTCCATTCAAAAGTGAACATTACAGACAAAAGAAGAAGAAAAAGAGGTAGAAGCGAAGGAGATGAGGATTTGCAGAGAAATGACAAGAAACATAAAAAAAAATAGGAAACAGATTCACATTTTCGATGCCCCTTCTCATTTCTCTGCCTTTTTTATCTTCAACATTTCTCTCTCCTCTGATTAGTGCCATGTTGACAGTGGGATGAGCTCCACATAGATAGTATGACTCCACCATAACAGTCCTCCCCCTCATAATATCCTTGTCCCCAAGGATATAAAATTTTAGTCATAACATCGACTTGCATCGATGCCATTTGTTGGGTCAAAGACATAGATGCCATGGACAACTCGGTACAACCTTGGGAGAGTAAAAGCATAGTGGCTCTCATACCGACCAATGGTATTCTTTGTTCTGACAATCTCTTGGTACGTATTGGTGATGATAAAATTTGCATTGTTCATGGCTAGGGGTGGGCAAATCGGTTCTCGGTTCTAGTTCCGAACCTCTTGGAACCGACCATTCGGTTCTCGGTTCCGAGAGTAAGGAACCAAAACTGAAACTGCAAGGAACCAGACCTTGAACTGGAACTGAGCCTTGGTTCCGATTTGGTTTCGATCGGTTCGGGTTCCCAACTTGAAATGCAAGCTCTAATATGCTCTTCTGTTATTTCCTTTCTATTTTTTAGTTTTTTTTTTTCTTAAAGAAAGTCATTTTACTTTCCTACTTTTTCTCCTATTAACTGGGCTTTAAAATTACATATGAGAACTAAACACTAAACAGAAGATACAGATTCAACAAAGCTAACTTGTAAAGCCATACTCAAAGCTGAAGGGCTTAGATGATAGAAAACAAAAGAAAAAGAGTTGTTGAGTGAGGATAAACGCAAGCCAACCTACAAAGAAAGTGGTCTCCCATTGGGCATGGCGTTGAGGAAGAAGTTGATACTTTCTCTATCAGCTAGATCGTGAAAGAAAGCGATGGAGAGTTTGTATGTATCATGAAAACGCCTTCTCCTAATATATATAAACAAGGTAAGAAAGAATGGAGGATGAACTTAAAACACAAAGCCCACCCTTTGAAGATATTCTTATCTGTTATTTAGCAACACTTCTTTCCAACACAAAATATTCCCCAACTTGTACATTCTCCCAACAGATTAGCAACATTAATATATCATTCTCCCAACAGATTATCCACAGATTAGCAACAGATTATCAATAGATTTCCATACAAAATCTATCATTCACGGAAATCTTCTGTATATAATCCCACACATGTTCAAAATCTATACAAAATCTATATAGATAATTGATGTATATAGATTTTCTGAGGATTTTATTTGCTTGAAGAATCACCATCTCTGTATAGATTTTGTATATAAAACGCATGTGTGGGATTATCATTCACCCATCCAGAATTGCAAACCCTCAATCAAAGCAGGATCATGTGTAAGGATTTCCAATCTCAAATGATTCCACTTTACTTAGTTAAAGCTAAGAGCGAGGGTATAATAGCAGGTAGGTTCTACAAGGAATCTTAAAAAATGTATAGTTGTTAAATATACGAAGAACTAAAAAAAATGAATAAATCGCAGAAGAATCAAGAAGAATAAAAAAAAATTAACAACTCAGTGAGGTCTTAAAACTCAGTGAGGTCTTCCATAACAAAAAAAAATTTGCATAAAATTAGGAAGAATCAAGAAGAAACAAGAAGGGAGAGTCGGCCAACCTTTTTCACGTCACGGATTTTGCCTTCGCAAATGCAGCCCATAGGTTTTTCTTCGGGAAACCGGGAGAGCTTCTCAGTTCCAGGTTCTAGCTGCAACTCACAGCTACCGTGTCCCTGTTTAAAAAAACAAATCGGTTCTCGGTTCCATAAACCAAGAACCGAGAACCAAACCGAAATATATATCAATAACTAGAATCGAACCAATTACAAATTTAGGAACCAAGAACCGGAACCGAACTTCGGTTCAGGGTCGGTTCTCGGTTCGGTTCGGTTATTGCCCACCCCTATTCATGGCTATAAGGTCAACTATGAATTAGCATGAGAAGTGATATTTCTCCTCAAACTTTCTCCCATAGATATCAAAATCTGGATACTTAGGTTTTTCCAATGTATGAGCTATCATGCACTATGTAACTCCCATTTTATAAGACAGTAAAGATGCAACAAGATTTCGATCGTTGTAATTCCTGATAATGAAATCTGTAATAGTCTATAACTCAACTGCAATTTCAACTGCGACATCTTAGGCAAAGGTCTCCAAAGAAGGCCATACGTCGAATCTTGAGATCCACTTACGAAGGATTCCTTTATCAGATCTAAAAGGAACTCGTAAAGTATGTGTGTGTGCTATTCCACTAACTATTTCCAAATGCTGGTTGCATGTTCTTCCTTTTGCATCAGGGGTTAGTCTTGTTATAATTAGAATTTTGGGAGTTACGTCTAAACCTTGATGCTTAATCCTATGAAGCATTTCATTCTCCAGCGCACGCACTTGATCTAATATATAAACAACCTATCCACCAGTGTTTGGCAGACCTAAGACATTTGCCTGTGCAAAGTACCCATGGGAAGATAATTCCAAGAAAGGTTTCTAATGTGGAGGGATCAGGAGCCTAAAGAATGTCCAACAGAAGTTACATCATCCCTAGGACCCTTACAGCTGTATCACCCCACCCCCTCTCAAAGCCCAATCATTGTAACATATATTCAAACTCGGAATAGGGTGTATCAGATGGTTGCTTGGTAAGATAATCCTCAGCTTTGGCCAATGCAGTTTCAAGTTTAGCAATGCTCTTTATTTGATCATTCCACATTAATCCACTCCCTTTATAGTTATGTACTCGAAGGAAATTAAGCAATGGTTCCAAACAGTCCTTGCTACAAAACATATTAGAAGAAAGATGACAGTTGAGAAATTGAACTCCTTTGCCAATTGATGTCGATCTATTGGATCGGGGAAATGTTGCGTTGAAAGGTTCAAAATCAAGCTCAAGCATATATTTTTCATCAACAATTGCTCTTTGAAACCAAGATATTTCACTATGCTCAATTGCTCTGTATAAAGTTCATATATAAAGCCTAACATATTCCCACACACCAGGCCTAGGATGAATTGCTATTGCCACAAAAGGAGGCAGAACTATAGCTTCATGTGCAGTTTTTAAAACCTCACTAAAAGGACCATGAATAAGCTTTTTCCTGGCTTGATCATCTACCAATTGGCTATGATGCAAACTATCCAAGAATAAGTTCTCTCCACCAGGATCAAATAACAACTTGTAATCGATTAAACTAGTAACATTGGTCTCAAAGTTTTCTCCATAATACAAATCAAAATTGGCTTTGAAATGTTCTTCAAAATCCAAGTCATACTTTGAATTCAGTTCAACATCATCCAATCCAGTCTCAAATCCACATCTTGAGCAACCAAATCATTTTCTAATATTGAATTATCTATTTCTACTTGGATTGTAAACTCTATAAGAGGACCATACCCATTTACTGTATTCAGACTTTCCGTGGGAGACTCCCTTATATATCCATCAGTGATTCACACTTGTAATCTCCAGTTCTTCTGTTTCCCCATCCTTCTCTAATTTCTTGTAAATATGTTGAATAGATTCATCATATGGTTCTCAAGAGCTATTTGTCATGGCCATTAGAAGATGGTTTGGCGCGATACTGGTTTCGATTTTTTATCGTGTAACGACGCAGATTTTTATCTCCTTTTTATCTTTCTTGAATACGCGTTGAAAATTTTAAACTTTAAATGCGTCAACACCTTTATTAAAAACCTCCTTGATTTACAATCAAAGTGCCTCTTAAATCCTGATCGTTACTACCTTTTTCTTAAACTCGTTTAAATCGTGGGGGATTAAATCATTTATTTATTTGAAAAATATGACGGAAACAAGATTAAATAGCGGAAACAAAATGGAAAACCGTTTAGTTAAAACATTTATTAACCGGAAGTATAAATCAAAACATGTCCAAAGTCCAGGGTTAAAAATGTCACATGTTCAAAATAGGGTTAGAGCCATCATTAGAGTTTTACAAAACATATTTACTATTAACCCTTACAAAACACATTCTTTCTTCTTTTCTAGCCACCTGTCTACTCCGATTGCATTTCGTTCAGATACTCCGCATGCTCCACAAGAAAGGCCTCCTCCTCTGCACCCGGTATATCCATTTCATTACCTACACCACAAGTAAGGACATGAGCCAATGACCCAGTAAAGGGAATGTGAGTTTTTGCTTATGTTATGCCTCTCTTTAGTTCGTTATGGAATGGAGGCCACCCAAACCAACCTTTTTATTACATTCGTTCGTTCATCCCTTACTCGTACATCAAGCTGGAGATTGGAGGATTTCCTGTGGGATGGAATAGTGCTCGGACCTAACCTTTTTCTTACAACTAGAACTCTCGTACCCTAAAAGGGAGGGGCTTCGGCTAGTTGTAGACTAAACCCACTACCCATCCGCCCCCCAACTCCTGTTTTTATCGTTTTCTTTTCCAGTTCCTGTGCCGAGCTAAGCTACCGGTACCACAAAACCTTTTTTATCTTAAGGCTTTTACCCATTTTCATCATTTATCCTCACTCATGCATGTGTGAGCACCACCACCGAGGGGGCACTCCCTATTTGTTTCTATTAGCATGATGCATGATAACACTAAGTAGCACATATATTGAAAGTAATTAACAGAACTCTAAATAAAATGGCAATTCAATAAAATGATAGAATTTAAAGATACACAAAATAATTGGAAACATGGGAACAGGAGGAGAAGGAAAGCATAGTCACAGGCAACCATAAAGGAAACGCACAGGAACCACAAATAAAACATGCCTTCAAACAAAGATAATAAATTTAGCAGGTACCAAGAATTGGGACAATTCAATGCATGCTCTAGGAATAAGCAACTAAGATCGCAATAGTTAATTGACATGCTCAGAATCTGATTAAGTGATGGCAATCATGCTCCAGATTAAAAGAGGGTCATTAACATACAACAATAGCAAATTTACATGTTTGACGATCAACTACGTAATAGTTAACATACTTAGGATGAATGAGAAGTGGTTAGTTAATAATACTTGGAGATTTAGATGATTAATAGAAATTTATCATGCTTGAAAGTTTCACAATAATTGGCATGTTTAGCAATACAAATCAACACTCATAATGAGAAATGTGAAATTCAGCATGCTTGACGAATATATGAAATCTAACCAGTTCAGAGAATATGACAATAAGCGAACAGCCAAAACAGTAATGTATGAGATTTAGCGTGTTCTGTAAAAATTGACCTACCCGAAGGCTAATCGTAAGCATACAAGAAATAGTTAGAAGGTTCAATAAAACATGCTAGATGGTCAAGAGGATATGGTTATCACGATTAAAGAGCTACAATAGATAGTTATGACATGCTTGTGACAACACACAGGGTACTTGCGGAGATAGTAAGTGATGATATAGGCTTATAATAACAAGCTTCTATGACAGGTATTATCACAGCGAAAATAAGGCGAGAGTAATATAGTTAACAGGTTTAATAGTCATAGCAAGGGTATTATAACTAAGGAAAGGGAGAGTAAGCATGCTCAATATATATATAAGAGTTACAAAACAACATTTATATCTCGTTAGTTCTTGACAGTCTAAAAAATTTAATGGCTCACCACATTACTTCGCAAGACTTGACTTCCACTAAGCTTAGTGTCCTCAACTTAACATTCAACGATCGTAAATAATTATGGAAATGGAATACAAGAACAAAGCAAACAAAGTAAACGTATAAAATGAACACAGCAGAGGTAAGGCAGCAGAATAGAGCATCCAAAGGGAATAATTATGCATGTTATGACATGTATGAAATTTAAAGGATCACAATTACAACTAACAATCACCACATACACACACACACGTTTCTACTTGTGGGTAGGGCTTCCTAAAGCCAAAGACTACCCACTCCCTTACCTTAGTTGTGAAGCAAACTAGCAGGGATAGCTGAACTCCCTCCCAGCCATAGAGAATAAGGAACTATCAAAGAAGAAGAGGGAGAACGCAGGGGAGGAAAGGAAAGTCTGATTGCGTGAGGGAGAGGAGATCTAGGATAAAAAGAGAGAGCTCACTAGGCCATCATTCGTCTAGGAGAGGGGAGATGATGGCTGGGCTACATGCAACTGGAGGTAGCAATTTCCTATCTGGGAGCATTTTCTTCGTCAAGAGATCGTGTATTTATTAACAACACGACAAGCAGCAGATTTTTAAATCCTTAAATTTATGTAGATCTATGATTTTCCAGATGAGTGCGGACATATAGGTCTCATCCGCAATCATCTGTACGAGTAAATTTCACAGGCCAAAATGTGCTCATGGACGAGGAACGACGTCCCCATCCTCGTCCCTACCGTTTGCAGTTCGCTTTGGCGTCCGCATGTATCATCCGAATCTGTCCATATATTGGACAAATTCAAATCGGATGATGCCTCATCCCTTCCGCGCCCGTCCGCAAGAGTCCAAAAGTGTCCAGATTTTGGATAGATTCAAGTCAGACGAGATGACCCGCGTCTGCATTCTTCCGCACTCGTCCACAAGTCCGAGACACGGTGAAGTCAGGACGCGAATTTCACGTCTCGAGTCATCCCAAGTCCTAAAGCTGACGTTCAATATGTTTACGGATGATACATCTCATCCGTAAGTCGTTCGTAGGCATTCGAAATGCCCCGAACAGAATTTATTCCCAATTTTGAAATTAACTTTCTATCCCATAACTTTTCCCCATGGATATATACCACAATTAAACAAATATAGATACACAATGTAATTATTTTCAAGTACAATTACATCGCATAGGCGAGAAAATTAGTACCGGGGTATTACATATCGCCCCGATTGGACATAAGTTGATTCAAAGCTGCCATTATAGCGTCGAACTTGGCGGCATTCTCGGAATCCATCTTCTCTTGGCGTCCTATAATCCGTTGAATCTGCTGTTTTAAATCTTCCAATCGAGTACACAGTCTGTTAATGGTAGAAGTTAGTCCCTTTAACTCTTCCTCCACTCACTTTAAGATTTCATCATGCGATTTTGCTATGGTGTCCGCCATTTTTAGTTGATCATGTGGCTTTGATACCATTTCTTATGGTTGAACGACAGCTTGACCAGATGTCAACAAAGGAAAAGGAAAACAACTTAGGGAGAAGTAATATTCCATTCAAAAGTGAAGATTACAGACAAAAGAAGAAGAGAAAGAGGTAGGAAACAGATTCACATTCTCGATGATGCCCTTTCTCATTTCTCTCCTTTTTATCTTCAACATTTCTCACTCCTCTAATTAGTGCCATGTTGACGATGGGATGAGCTCCACTTATATAGTAATGACTCCACCATAACACAATCGCTCCTCAAATTGTTCCATGATTTGTCGAAAGTGAGAGGAAGACAGAACTCGAGAGTGATACAGAGAGAGCAAGGCATAGGGGAGATGAAGGTACAAAGAAAATGGCTTGAGTCTTCAATTTGATGGAGACGAGAGATTGAGAAAGTGAGCTAATTGAGGAAGAAATTTCTTCCCGGTCCATAACTCTCCTGCGGACCGGAAAGGATTTTCCAAAATAAAAAAAAAAATCATTGAAAAAAAAAAGACCAGATGTCACATTTGTACCTTTGTAAGAATTTTATGCTATCAAGTGGAACAAAACTTCACCATCTCAGCTTGTAGCATTCCTTGTATTTCCTAAATTTTTTTTTCTCTCATTTCGGTCCATCTTTGTTCTTAAACTTGCATTGCCAATAATGGAATAAGCATAGATGTTGAAAAAATAGAGTAAGTAAAAATGAGGTGAAGTTTTAAAACAAAAAATATAATTTGAAAATAGGTGTTCGAAAATGACAAATCCAAAAAAGCATATGTTTTGAATTATGAGAAATAAACAACACAAATATCGTTATCATGTTTTTTGTTAACATATTGAAAGAAACTTTAAAAATGAGATGACTTTCCAATTTTTCTAGCTCTACGGGTGTCTCTTTGCCGAATTCATTGAACTCTAATTTCTATATCTCTAGTTTATTAGATTTTGGTATCGAACTAGTAAAATTATTGTAGCTAGATGGAAATGTTGATGATTACAATAAGTAAAGTGAATAACAGTTTGAATCCATTAAACTTGATTACTGATAGATTTGTGCAGTTCATTAGTGACGCCATAATAAATCCAGACAGTTTGTTATTTGATAAACTAAAATATTTCAATAATTTGAGGTCAGTCAATAAAAATGGAAGATTTCCAGTAAAATTGTTTGTTAAAAAATCAATATACTCCAACCTAGATATGTTTCCGATTCATTGAGGAAACTCATCGGAAAATTCATTATCTGCTACACTAAAGAACGACAAATAATTAAGCAAATGGAGTAGAAACGAGCCTTCAATTGCAGAAAATGTGTCTTTAGAATAAGACTTACTTTATGCATAAGAAGACTAATTTCCATAGCAAAAAATATTCTTTCTGTAGTGGAATTGAGACTTATGATGCGAAAAGTGGGTCCTTTGAATAAAACTTACTTTCCGCTAGGGGTGTTTAATAACCGGTTTGGTTCGATTTTGATGGGGAACCAAACCGAATTGGAAAGCGTTTTGGTTTTTCGAAACTAAACTAGAACCAAACCAAAATTTCAGTTCCGGTTCCTATTTGGTTTCGGTTCTACCATCCTTTTTTTTCATTTGCCTTTAGTCGCTCTTGATTCATTTGGTCCAAAACATCAAAGCTGTATCTAAATCTCTGTTCTTGCAGTATTCATTAATAATTATCAAATATGTCATTAAATTTAGAATCACACTGTAGTCTTGCATGTGTGAAAGAAGAGGGGTAACATCATTAAAAAGCCCTTCTTTGCAAAGAAACTTAATTATGGGATTGTAAGTAAAAATCAAAGGCTTGCATCCAAGACTTATCATTTTTTTCAAGAATTATAAAGCAGTTTCCCTCTCCTGAACCTCACACAATGCACTAATGGCAATAATGAATGCCTCTTTTCCTAGATTCAAACTGCTATTTGAAAGTTTCTTGAGCAGAATTCAAATTTCCACACCCAGTTAGTGCAATAGCTTAAATTATCTAAGATTGGGAGCATAGAAGGGTCAAATCTACAACCAGTCTTGGATTTGTTCACTCCAAATCATCATAATTCACAACAATCAGAATCAAATTTAGAATTGAGGGCAAATTGAGGGTAAAAATTATTAATTACCTAGAAAATTGGTATCAGATCCGAACTGGAGCTGAGGGCAAATTGAGGGCGACTGGCGACTTGCGAGTGGCGGCCGAGAGGGCAAAGATGACTCTCCGACTGGTGACCGAGTAGACAACGTGGCGATCTTGCAAGTGGCGAGTGGCGAATTGATTTTCCGAAGCAAAGCAACAAGCGACAGCATCGAGCAACTAACGAGCGTCTTCTTCTACCGAGTTGTCTTATCTTCTACAATATGCACTTGTAGATTTAAGTGTTGGTACTGGAAAGTGGGGTGGGCGCCAACCGAAGACGAAACGACGAAGACGAAGTGACCCTATAGTTTACAATCAATGACAAGTCAAACCCTGAAGAAATTTTACTAACAACTAAAATCTTGAACTATGGAAACTTCTTGCCGGCGACCTTGCAGTCACGTTTCCCGTTCAAATCCATTGACGTTAACGCCTTCGTTTCGTCGAAGGGTAGGACCGTCAAACAGAGATGAAGGATGTAAATTATCAGGAGGCGAGGGACGTACCTCCTGCCAGTTATAGAGCATCGGAATGATTATCGGGTAATGGTGGACGATTGTTAATGGTCGTTGGATCAAGGAAAGACGTCCCCCGCTTGGAATTAACGGCCAGGATTGAATCTGTCAATTTCCAAAGGCGATGGTGGACAACATTCCATGGCCATTGGA
This sequence comes from Begonia loranthoides, assembly GCA_022433065.1. Lineage (NCBI taxonomy): Eukaryota > Viridiplantae > Streptophyta > Magnoliopsida > Cucurbitales > Begoniaceae > Begonia > Begonia loranthoides. The sequence continues at coordinate 44,137,345 of CM039468.1, read as the reverse complement.
TCAAGCAAGAGACGTCCCTTATTGAGATTAATGACCAAGATTGAATACGAGGGGCGTCTGTTTTCAACCGAATGTCATTCTCTGAATGAAAATGGATGTCTCTCATTTTAAGACAGACGTCTGTTGCACATTAAACGATGACGTCTTAAGACGAGAGACGTACATTACAAGCAAAATGACATAGTCTTGGTTGAGGGTTGTCTATTTCTCTACGAGAGACGTCCAAAATAGGTCGAGTGACGTCCGTTATGGAAGAGGGACGTCCGTCTTAATTGAGGGAATTCGTGCGTTTTAAAAATGCGTGTGCCTTGCACGTGACCCTTCAACTGAAAAGAATTTGGAGACCATCCTGAGCGTCCATTTTGATCTAGGGACGTCCCTCACTTGATCCAACGGCCATGGATTGTCATCCACCATTGCCTTTGGAAAATGGTAGATTGAATCCTAGCCGTCAATCTCTATGAGGGATGTCCCTCACTCGATCCAATGGCCATGGAATGTCGTATGCCATTGCCTTTGGAAAATTGCATATTCAATTCTGGCCATCAATCTCGATAAGGGACGTCCTTCACTCGATCCAACGACATGAATTGTTGTCTGTCATCGCCTTTGGAAATTGACAAATTCAATCTTGGCCGTCAATTCAGAGCGGAGGACGTATTTCTTTGATCCAACGACCATTGACAATCGTCCGCCATCACCCGATAATCGTTTCAATGACCATCCCTCTTCTAACAGGCAAGAGGGACGTCCCTCAGCCCCCTGATAATTGACGTCTTTCGTCTCCGTTCGATGGTTCTTGTCGTTAACAAAACCAAGACGTTAAAGTCGACGGATTTGGACGGAAAACGTGACTGCGAGGTCGTGGGCAAAAATTTTCCATAGGTTAGAGTTTTAATTGTTAATAAAATTTTTTCAAATTTTGACTTATCGTTTATTATAAAATATAGGGTCTACAATGTTAATTTTCTTTTTTAATCACCGAACTAATAATAATCATTTTCTTATTTTTCCTGTATTTTGTATCTCACTCACACTGTCGGGTTGATTGTGGGAGCGTCCGTCATTTGATCCTGATCCTGGCAGTCTGACCGATCTGCCTCCGCTCATGAATTTTTAGAGGTGATGGGCGATGTAAATTGAAACATCGTAATCTTCTTTCTTCCAGCCTTGATTTCAAATTTGCATCTTTTGGTTAAATTTCCGATCATCAAATTGGGGAGATAATAGAATTTGCGTACCTTCTGTTCCAATTGACGACTAGTGATTTTGCGCATCTTGATCTGTATTGTTGTCTGTCGGTTGCAATTCTATTCCCTTATCATAGTTATCAGTAATTTCTTTGTCTGAATCGTATATACTCGTACCTCAGATTTTAAAAAGGTTCATTTCCACACGAATATCTTAGGAGGAAGAACAATAAGGTCATGTCGAAGTCGATATCTTTCATCTCAGCCTCTCAGCTCCTCGCTCTCAAACGCCGTCCGAATATAGCTATCATTGATGTCAGGTATGCGTCAGAATTTTGCTATTCAACTTTGTGCCAACGGGTGGAATGTAAGCATTGATCTGCAGTAATTTAATGCTCAATTTTTTTCAAGGGACGATGAGAGGAGTTACGATGGGCATATAGCTGGTTCTCTGCACTATGCAAGCGATACTTTCTCCGATAATATTTCCAATCTCGTTCAAGAAGTGAAAGGAAAGGATACTCTTGTGTTCCATTGCGCCCTAAGCCAGGTTTTGATGATCTTCTTTTAGTAATCACCATCAATATAAAGTCGTTAAATGTCTTCGATTGGAGGGGTTACCTCAAAGTTCACGAGCCTAGAGCAACTTATTTTACTTCAAAGCAATTTGTGTTTCCCGATTTCCCTATTTGGTTGAATTTATCTGTAACCACGTTAAGGTTTCCAGGTTTACTGTCTTCATCAGTGCTACGAATTTCAGGATAGATTAGATCAATTGCTTGTATTTATTTTTATACCTACCGACTGTAACTCAATCACAGCGGAAATTATAATTGTACAGGCTTGTTGAGAATAGGAAGCAATTCTTAGTAGAATGCTTCTTATTAGTTGCATACCATTACATCTAGTTGCTACACGGACCAACTTGTTATTGGACCATATGCTCGCATATAGAAAGAGAGGGGGGGGGGGTTGTTAAATTAGACATGCTAATTTTTTCGTGTGATATTAATTATTTCTAAACCCGAAGTGATTTATCAATAAATAAATAAACAAACAATCACAAATATAAAGAAGTTTAAAGGATAGAGAAAAAGAAAATCAAGTTTGTTCACATGGTTCTGCTACTCTAGCTTACAGTCGCGCTCCAAGTTTTCGACTTGGAGATCCTTAATCTACTAACTTTCCCGGTTAAAGATTATTGACTTCACAAATGTCAATCAAACCTTTACAAGTTGACTATTGTGGGGCCTCACACTTCTCTTAACTGTTTACAGGGTGTCACCCTTTGTTTGCCGTTTGAGTGCAACAAAAAGTAAAACTAAAAATCCTAATTCTTCCAAATATAAAATCTCAAGTTTGGGAGTTATAGAGTTAAGTTTGACACTCAATTACAAAAGAGAAAAATAATATAATTTTTGGCAGAGCCTCGTTATGGTTTCTCTTCATTAGTTTGAGCTTTAAAATGTCTTCTATTTATAAAATCTGCAAAACTGGTCGACCACCCTCATTTTGGTCGAATGCCTCCCAACCATTAGAATATAGCCGCGATGTGTAATGCAGTTTGGTGATCGACTGCTTCTTCACATTTTGAAAATTGGCTCGAATTTTTCCATTTTGCGGTTGTTCAATTTTGGCTTCGGTCTGCCACACTGGTCGACCGCTTCTTCACAATCTCAAAAAACTGGAGCAATCTGTAACAATTTCGGTTGATCACCTCTTTAAACCGATTGACCTTTTTCTGTTCTGGCTCTTTCTTCAACCAACTGGTAGACCACAACTTTTTCACCGAAGTCGACCTGAACTCCGTATTTTGTCCTTATTGAATCCTCTAAGTCCCAATGATCAATACATAAGCTACATAGACTTAAGTAAACACGTTAGTAAGCAATAATACATGTATTAAAGTATTTCCAATAAAGAATAAACCTATCGACTTTATTCAATTAATACATAATAAACAATTTAATTAATCAAATAAAACCGTCATCTTCAAAACAAATAATTTAATGTCTATTAGGCTAGTACAACTAATCTCTACTAAATTTATGTTTTGCCCATAAAAAATGAAGCAATAAATTATATAGTGATTCTATCTTAATAGTTGAAATTAATGTGTCAATTGCTTTTGTGTGCATTTGAGTTGATGAAATCACACATTTTAAGCTCTATTACCTGACAGGTTTCATGAATACGGTTCCATTTCTAATTAGCAGTTTGTCTTTCTTGAGCCAAGGGAAGTACAAAAAAGGAAATGTTGGTTACACTGTAGGAAGGAGAATTAAAATTTAAATCCGCGTTGTTTATACTTTCTTATGACTCTAAAATACCCCAACCTCTACACCGTTTAGCCAGTGTTGGAATTTGGATCTCTCTGGATAATCTTGAATCTTGCATCTAATTAGAGATTTGGGACTGAATCAAGTGCATATTCCAAATCTGTACTCATTCTACTTGTTTTTGCTTGTAGGAAATGAGATTAATGTCATGATAATAACAATTTTGAATGTGGCAATAGTTTTGTGATTGTGTAGGTTCGAGGCCCAACATGTGCGGCAAAGCTGTCCAACCACCTGGAGAATACAAATGAAGGTGTTGAAATAAAGAACATCTTGGTTCTGGAGCGTGGCTACAATGGATGGGAAGCCTCTGGCAGGCCAGTTTGTCGCTGCAACAAGGTACCCTGTGAGAAGGAGCTGGTGTAGGATTTAGTTTACTATGAGGATCATTCATGCAATCGGGCATGAACTGTATGGAATCAATCAGCATCCTCCACTTCCGCATAAAGAAAACATTTGCCAGAGAACGGACTGAATATATAGGTGATTTGGAAGTGAAATTTGATTTTAACTCGATATAAAAAATGATTCTACTTGAAGCAAACTCACAAAAACAAAAGAAAAAAATTGATACAAGGTCCTCATGTATATTTGCGTTATCTTATGAAGTTAATACAAACGCTAAAAATAGACGAGACAGACCTGCCCTGCGCCACACCCAAAAGGAAGGAATAATTATGAAAGTGGAACTAGACCAAAAACGTACGCAGTGGTGCTCTACTAATTTGGGGTAGCGCTGAATAGGACTCCACGTCAAGCGAAACAGACCTACCATGCGCCTGCGCCTGCGCCTGCGCCAGACCCGAAAGGAAGGAATAACCATGGAAGTGGAACTAGACCAGAAACGTACGCAGTGGTGCTACTAATTTTGGGCAGCTCTGAATAGGACTCCACGTCATGATGATGCTTATGACTCAGCGATCCTGGCTGTACGCCCGTGGTGGATTGAATAAATTAACCAAAATTTAATTGTGTAATTAAGACATCAATTATTAGAAAAAAGCTGTTTATAAATTCAACCAATCACATCCTTCCACTTCCTTTTCCCCTGTATTTCCATTTTCCAACTCCGATCGTCCTCAACTTTTGCCACTCTCCCTCTCTCTCTCTCGATCGTCGGGGCGTTGGCCTCTCCATCATGATTTCGCCGGTCTCACGGGAGTGCATCCTCTATTTTACTTTTTAGCGGCGGAAATTGAAAAATGGTAGCGTTTCTTCTCCAATCCCTAATTTCTGATTCACGTCGCTCGTTAAATTTCTCATTTTCCGAAAATTGTGGAGAATAATGAATTGGGTACAATCTGTTTAGTCGAAGATATGTGATTTTGTGTATTTCGATCCGTATTCTTGACTGTCGGTTCCAAATCTCAACTGCGTACTTCGAATTTGTTTTCTGATTCGGGTGCCCGTTCCAATCTTAGTGTAAGTTTTAGTATTAGGGTTTATTTTGGGAAGAAATGTTGAAGAAATTCATCAGAGGAGGGCACCGCAAGCCCTCCAAGTCTGACACTAGCGATCCTTCGTTTTTTGCCGCTAGTCGGAATTCCGGGGCTCTCTCTACGACAAATGTGGTCGTAAATCATGCGTCACGAGCTGGACCCGCCTTATCAGCCCCTGGCTCTGGGGGACCTGCTGTGGTGGCAGCGATAGCACCTCCTTCAGGCTCTGTGGAGCCTCTTCCGATGTTTCTTGATGTTCCCGTTTTGGAGCGTCAGAACTTGTTTATCCGAAAATTGCAGACTTGTCGCTTTCAGTTTGATTTTACTGATACTTTGAGGTCCGCCCGAGAAAAAGAAATTAAGAGACAGACGCTTATGGAGTTGGTTGATTTTATACAGTCGGGATCAGGGAAAATCACAGAGATTTGTCAGGAAGAAATGATAAAAATGATTTCGATAAACATTTTTCGGTGTTTGCCTCCAACTTCGCATGAAAATACAGGTCAAGAGAACACTGACCCGGAAGAGGATGAACCGTATATGGAACCATCTTGGCCTCATCTGCAGCTTGTATACGAGCTCCTTTTGAGATATGTTGTCTCCTCTGATACTGATACCAAGGTTGCTAAGAGGTATATCGATCACTCCTTTGTGTTAAAACTATTGGATTTGTTTGATTCTGAGGACCCTCGAGAGCGGGAGTATCTGAAGACAATCTTGCATCGTATATATGGAAAGTTCATGGTGCATCGACCATTTATTAGAAAAGCAATTAATAACATTTTTTATCGATTTATATATGAGACAGAGAGACACAGTGGCATTGGTGAGCTTTTGGAGATTTTGGGTAGTATTATTAATGGGTTTGCACTGCCTATGAAAGAGGAGCATAAGTTATTCCTTGTTAGAGCGCTAATTCCATTGCATAAGCCTAAACCAGTTGCAATATATCATCAGCAGTTGTCTTATTGTATTACACAGTTTGTGGAGAAGGATTTCAAGCTGGCAGATATTGTGATAAGGGGTCTACTTAAATACTGGCCCTTGACCAACTGTCAGAAAGAAGTTCTTTTCCTTGGAGAACTTGAAGAAGTGCTTGAGGCCACTCAGTCTGCTGAATTTCAACGTTGTATGGTTCCACTTTTTAGGAAGATTGGTCGGTGCCTCAACAATTCCCATTTTCAGGTTTGGGAACAATTTGAATGTTTTCGTATTCAATCCGTTACAGTACATATCACATATAGTTGTTTGTGGTGAATGTATTTATTATGGCTGGCATTTTTATTTATCATAATTTTTAATAATCAGTTGAGTTTCCAATTTAGTTTCTAAATTATTTTGTGCTGCTACAAGACAATCATTGGTCAAGTGTTTTCTGACATTTTTTCAAATTCTCTCGCTCTCTCTCTCTCTCTCTCTCTCTTACTGGTTGGCGATAATTTTTGAATTTTTCTTTTGTAATTATATGGATTATAATGTTACTGAGACAGATAAGTTCATGCATATGTTGACACATCCTATTGTGATAATATTTATGAAAGAGCAGTATCATTTTCTTACTCTGCTCCAGTTTTCGAACAAGTTTTGCCTTACCTTTACTTAAAGCAAGAATCTGGATTGCTTCTTCCCCCCCACATATTGTTTTCACTGAAAACTCTGGCTTCGTTGACACAATTGCTTCTTTTTTTCTCATCTCTCGGCTTTTGAAACCATGGTGTCTTTGTGGTCTATGAAGTATTGGAGATCCATAGCAAGCAAATGCATATTATAGAGCCATGTGATTATGGACTAACATATTCGTGTAAACGATTTATAGAGTACTTTCATTAGGCCATAATTATTCTCTACAATCATTTAAAAATATGGCAGGACCTGTTGAGTTGGTTGCTATGATTGAGGAGGTACGGATGGTTTTATTTTATTTTATTTTTTGCTTTTGCCCCTTAATTATTGTTTCGTGATTCATTCTTAGTTTGTTGATTTAAGGATGTATAACTATTGACTGTAGGTGTAGAGGTAGATCATTTTGTCCTTGAGAATGCTTAAACTTTTGAAGTTGACAGTTGAAGTCTTGGATTTTGATATGATCTTTGTCTCTGTTCCACTTCATCTTTCTCGTGTTTTGACATATAAAAAAACCTATTTTTCAACCTTGATTCATTTGCCTGCAGGTTGCTGAGCGGGCTCTCTTTTACTGGAATAACGAACACATCGTAAGTTTGATCGCCCAAAACCGGGGAGTTATCTTACCAATAATTTTCCCGGCATTGGAGAAGAACATCCAAAGCCATTGGAATCAGGCAGTCCTGGGGCTGACCGTCAATGTTAGGAAGATGTTCTTGGAAATGGATGCTGGGTTGTTTGAGGAATGTCAGAAACAGTATGCCGAGAGAGAGGCAGAGGCCAGTGAAGTGGAGCAGCAGCGGGAATTGACATGGAAGAGACTGGCAGATGTAGCAGCAAGGTGAAATTGCCTGCCCCCCCCCCCCCCCCCTGTTACGGTGTGGTTCTCCAATGCCGGGAAAATTATTGGTAAGATAACTCCCCGGTTTTGGGCGATCAAACTTACGATGTGTTCGTTATTCCAGTAAAAGAGAGCCCGCTCAGCAACCTGCAGGCAAATGAATCAAGGTTGAAAAATAGGTTTTTTTATATGTCAAAACACGAGAAAGATGAAGTGGAACAGAGACAAAGATCATA